>CM053582.1:507924775-507941463 GCA_028627135.1 Pseudochirops cupreus
TTTCCCCTGAACTAGGTAAATGGTATTTGATTGATTAAAGTAAGATTGTTAACCCATTTTGAGTTGCTTTCCTTTAGAAAAGCAGATCTAAGAACCTGTGCTAGTAGCCGCCCTAGGTATGCTAGGGTGCTTGCTGATACAAGACCCTTCTTTGGTTCTAGGTAACACAAACTAGAATGTGAGCTTGAAAAATGGGGCTGTCTTGTTTTTCTTTTTTGTGTCCTCAAACTTGTCACTAGGTAGAGCTTCTGTATACAATTACTGATCCCAGTCCTTGTCTGCTAGCTGGAAACTTCTGAAGGTTCAGTGACAGATGCTTTGGAATGACCCTTGGTTCCATAATTCTTGTCCTTTTCATTCATCACTGCTAAGTCATAGATACAGTTCCAGGGTCAGTGTTACAGAACTGTCGGTCTTACTCCTCTGGACTAGACTCATAGTGTCAGATCTGAGATCTCCTTCCACAATCAGAACAACAAAGCTACATATATTTTGTATGGTGAAATAATATTCCACGTGCCATAAATTCTTCAGCCATTCCCAGTTTATGAGAACTCCCTTAGTTTCTACTTATTACACCAAAAAAAAAAATTGTTGGTAGGAACATACAGATCTTTCTTTTATTTTTCTTTGTTCTCTTTGGGGCATAAAAAGGTGTGTTTAGTTTAGTGAATTGGGTATAGTTAGTTCCAGATTGCTTTCCAGACTGGGTATTGCAATTTGTAGCTCTGCTGGCAGTGCATTAATGTGTCTGTTTACCCAGCATGTGTATGAAGTGGGACCTCAATTGCTTTAATTTGTATTTCTCCAATTATTAATGATTAATGCTATGCTTTGGGTGGGGTGGTTAGGTTACCTCTGCACAACGACTGTAAGAATTGGGAGGCAGTGTAGCGTTGTAGAAAAACGTGTTGGATTTGGCATGGGAGGAGACCTGGTTTTGACTGTGATTTCACTGCTTACTGTCTCTCAACTTTCCAGTCACTTAACTAATGTGAGCCTCAGTTTTCCTATCTGTGAAAAGGGGGTAATAATATTTGAAGCACCTGCCCCACAAGTTCAAGATGGTGTTCAAATAAGATAATGAATATAAAGTGTTTTCTAAACCTTATTTTTAAAAATCTTATTTAATATTTTATTTTTTCCCTGTTACATGTAAAAACATTTTTAACATTCTTTTTTTTTCTTCAAATTTTGAGTTACAGATTTTCTCCCTCCCATCTCCCCCCCTTCATTGAGAAGGCAAGCAGTTTGACATAGGTTATACATGTATAGTGATCCTAAATACATTTCCATGAAAGTCATTCTGTGAAAGAAAAAGACAAAGAAAACCAAGAAAGATAAAGTAAAGAAAAAGTATCTTTGATTTGCATCCAACCTATATCAGTTCTTTTCTGGAGATGGACAGAATCTTTCATCATAAGCCCTCCAGAATTGTCTTAGATCATTTTATTGCTGACAAAAAGTTATTTGTGGTCGATCATCATACAGTATTGCTGTTACTGTATACAGTGTTCTTCTGGTTCTGCTCATTTCACTTTGCATCAGTTTATGTAAGTGTTTCCATATTTTTCTGAGGGCATCCTGCTCATCATTTTTAAAAGCACATTGGTATTCCGTCACAGTCATATACAACAATATCACTTTTATATCACTTATGAATAATAGTTGGGTAAATAAATAATATTTTTAAAACCAGCCATTTGGAAATGTTACAAACTTCTTGCAATTTTAAAGGAATTTTAGGAGGTTCAAGTAACTGTCTTCACCTAGTAGACTTTGTTGGTGTGGGTATTCCTTCCACTTGTGTTGCCCATCTATATCCTTGACTGAATGGTAACCATCCAAATCCTACTTCTGCCTGAGCCAACCCTCCTCTACTCCCACTCTTCTATCCACTTTTCCCTACAGTCTTTAGTCAGCCCATCTGCCCTCCCATTGCTTCTCAAAGCCCATGGAAACTTACTGTCAACCTTGTTGCTTTGCTTGCCAGAACCAAAGTACTGCTTACCTTTTCCATCTGCTATGAGGAGTACCCTCCTTTATGTGCCATCTCTAATTAGAATGTGAGCTTGAAAATTGAGGCTGTCTTGCTTTTCTTTTTGCATCCCCAGGGCTTAGCACAGGGCTTGTCATATAGTAAGAACCTAATAAATTCTTTTTCATTTCCCTTGTCCATTCTCATCATTGTATTCTTTCTTGTCCATGTCCTCTCATAAATGTCTATAAAGAGTCAAGCCAGCAAGCTGGAGGCCTTCCTCTAGGTCTTGTAACATTTGTTGGTAGCAGTATAGCAGTATCTTACTGTCTCAATATGCCTCTTTACTTCCTTTTCTGATCATCTATTTCCTGGATGGTAACTTTTTTGGCATCTGTTTTGCTTCAGTCTTTATTATATAACCAATATTTATCTAAAATTTCATATTTAATCTTTTTCCCCTTGACTTTAATGTGTTCCAGATGGAATTGAAACATAAAAATTATATTGATTTTGGCAAATATATTCTTAATGGAGTAAGATGAGTCTGTTAAATTTTCTAATTTTATTAATAACAGCAAATCTTCATTTCTGAAAATCATTGGTAACTACTATGTAATGTTGTAAAACACCAACAGAAATATAATCAAAATTATTGTACAACATTTTCAAATATTTGAATTCTGTATTTTTACAATTTTTATTTGAGGCTTTGAGGTTTTTAAATCTAAATTTTCTAGTGTGAACATCAGTTCTGTAAGACAGAATTGTGAATTTACTGGAGTGCTATGGAAGATAGGAAAGCCGATGTTGTTCAGATCATAGGCACTATAAAATATTCAGTGTCAATTTTAGAAAACTTTTTAGTCAAACTTGTGTTCTTAAGATGGTGAAATGATCACTAACAGGGTTATTGAGTGTGTACGGTAAAGCCGTTTCTTGGTTGATTTTGTTTAGACTGGTAATTGAAAACTTCCCTTTCATAGGAACCTTGTAGCCAGGAAGTTATTATATCATTAATGTATCTGTCCTTTTTCTTTTCCTTTCTCATTAGGGTCAGTATAGGCCTTCTGATTTGTTGTGTCCAGAGACATATGTCTGGGTGCCCATTGAACAGTGTTTGCCTGCACTGGAGAACTCTAAATATTGTCGCTTCAACCAAGATGCAAAAGCAGGTAGGTTTATAACTGGAGCTTATAGTTTCATTTCAGATTTATTTTTGTATTCTATCAGTGTCATGACATTTATAAGGATCAAGATTGCTTTATAAGTATTTTGTATATATGTTTCTGTGCAGTGGGTAAGGGAGAAGGATAGGGGTAAGGAGGGAGGTGGAAAACACAAGTCTTAGAAATAAATAAAATCTGAATTGCCCTTCTTTGTGCTGTTGTTCCTTATTAATCTCTTCCATTATGTTGTAAGTTCTTTGAGGGCAAGGATCACAGCTTCCATTTTCTTGATTAGTCCTCCTTATGTGCCTCAAAGTACAAGTAATAGAATCATAAAAAGTCAGAGTTAGATGAAACTTTTAAAGATCACCTAGGGTAGGCTTTCTTTATCAAGACTTGGAGAGAATAAATGATCTCCCAAAGTCATCAGAGAAGTTAGTGAGAGAGTTAATTCCCCAGCAGAGAGTTAATTCACAGTATTGAGCTTTTAGAGAGATTTCATGATGATCCTCCAGTGTTGTCTAAGAGGTTAGTGAGAACAGTAGGTCTAGTACCTGAACTAGCAGTCTGGGGCAAGTGGACTGAAGCCATTGAGGGTCAACACCCTGTTCCAGTCATTTTCTTTATCAATAATTTAAGTCCGTAAGCAGGAGGGAAATACACTATTTTGCAAAGAATTGGTCACCTAAATAAAGTGTGTATTAAACTTGTGCCCCCTTAGTTCTTTACATAAAATAATCTGTAAGTTTTTTCTTATAGTTCATGGTAAGTAATGGCCTGTATCTGTTAATATAATTTGTTTTCATGTCTAATAGTTAAGATGTTAAGCTTTAAAATTATTTTCAAGATTACCCTTGTATTATGTAGTAAATCCAGAAAACATAAGGTGATAATCTTCCTCTCTGACAATTTACTTGTGTAATTAACTTCTGAAACTATAAAGAATGTCATCCAGTTTTCCTAGGATTTAGAACCAACTAAAGTGACATTAGAGATGATTTCATCCAACCTCCTCTTTGTACAGATGAGGAAACAGATCCAGAGAAGTAGTCACTTATCAAATGACTAAAAACCTGTTTGGAATTTAAAAATAAAATAAGACATTGTTTAAATGTGTTTATAATAAGTTTTTATATTTTTTAATTTTAAGTAAATATAAAACAAATTGAAAAAATGTCATCAAAGATTTTTACCTCTTTTTTTACAACCTCATGTGCTCCCCTGTAGTAGTATCCAGCCATTTGTTAAACCCAGTGTCAAAAAATAACTAGTGAAGGAGGGAGAGAGAGAAAAACTGAAGTGCATGTGGTGAAGAATGGTAGTATTTCCTAAAATTGGCTCAATTGCCACGGGTGCCTATTCTTTTTCTAGAGCTAATTAATCCATAAAATTTAACAACGGTGTTTTTTAGGTATTTGGCTTTGCAATATAGCTTAGACTCCCAACATTAGATATTAAGCATTAAATATTACAGTTTTATATGTATGTAGCAGCAAGCACCCTAGCATACCCAGGATGGCTGCTAGCACAGGTTCTTTGATCTGCTTTTCTAAAGGAAAGCAACTAAAAAAAGAGTTAACAGTCTTACTTTAATCAAACATATGTCATTTACCTAGTTCAGGGGAAAAGTCAGCAACCTGAACTTCAGAGGAAATACAAACAGAAGTTACAAGCAGACAAAAAATACAGAGAAACAGACCAGCAGACAGGGTTTCTAGCTAGTCAATTACCAGAGAGAGAAACACCAACATTTGGGTTTTCAAAGCTGGGGGGCTCAACGGCTGCCCAGAGTGTCATCTGGTAAAATCACACAACTCTTCTTATAAGTGAACCCCAGAGCAAAACCTTTGGGGTATATATAGCCTTCCCCAGGTTTAGAGAACATCACAACTTTCATGACTCACTGCCCAATCACAAAGTAACAAAGTGTGGGCCTTCCTGAAAAACAAGCCTCCTACCACAGTCTCTGTGGTGTGACCATATTCATCCTGTTAGGGGGCAGAGTATATTTGCAAATCAGAGAAGGTCCTCAAATTCACTTAAGCCTATCAAGGGACAGAGAAGATCTTCAAATTCCCATTACCATTACAATGTATTAAAATCATTATTAAACTTTGGAAGTGCCAAAAATTATTAATGCTCATGGATTACATTTACATAGAAACAGAGGTTTGCTGAAACCATCTCTAACAGGCTTACGAGAGCAACTTTTGAATTTTAAGCTTGAGCATGTGTACGTTGGAAATTGGAAAGACCTGATCTTGATTCATTGGTTTGTTGATTGTCTAGACCAGGAGTTGGCAAACGATAGCCTGTGGACCAAATATAGACTGCTAAGAAAATGGTTTTTACATTTTAAAATACAGTGGACCTTACAAAAACAAACTGCAGCAGGGCATAGTTTGCTGGGCTTAAGAAAGTGATAGATAAAAAAATTAATAATGCAGATTTAAGTTAAAAGTGTGCCTTGTATATATTTTTCCCTTGGGGAGCCAGTTGTTAAACATTTACCAGTGCAATGTTGCAAAGTACATAAACTTAAACAACATGATCAGATCATTATCGTATTTGACCCTTGAAATAACCTTATGAGGGAGGCTATATAACTATTATTTTACAAATGAGAAAACTAAGACTTGGTTAAGTAATTTGCTTCGGGTCACATAGATAGTGAATGTTAGAACCAGAACATTAAGTCAGGTCTTTGGACTTGCAAATGCTATGCTTTTTCTGTTATACCACACCTACCTCTAAAAATAAGTTTGTGATTTTTAACCTTTTGAATTGATCACTTAATTCCAGATAAGGGTGGTTCCTATACTTTCCCATTACTTGTACAATGATATTATTTGGAAAATAACTTATGTTAAATGTGTTCTAACCAGATTTGAAATCCAGAGGAAAACCAAAACAATAAGATGGCAGAAAGGAAAAGGAATACTTTGCCTCTCTTCCAGCTTCCCTCCAGGTTATACAAGAACCAGCCTTCTTTGAGTATACAGCTTGATGGATAATGTTTCCTTTAATCATGTCCTTTCTTTTTATAAAGGCTGACCTGTAAAGTCACTTCTAGATCTAAAATTTAGTACCTTTAAAAATTTCCTTCAAACTCCCATGTTTCTGGGAAGTTTTTAGATCTTTGGATTGTCTTTCATTCTAAACTTTTCAGTTTAGCCATAAAGTTTAGTCCTTCTTTCTTACTGACATAGAATCTGGAAGCGTAGGAGACTTCAACTTCATATTTCATAAAATTCAGCCCAATAATTAACTGAATATCACATACTGAAGGGGAATTTGATCATTCATTGATATTAATGATTAATTTTTCTTACCTTTCCCCAAGTGATCAATAATAATCCTTTATGTCAAATTCAAATATGTCATTGAAATAATTCATAGAGCAAAAACAAAAACCAAAAAAAAAAGATTCATAGATTATTTTGTCACATAAATGACAGACAGTAGTTGAAACCTTTGCTGATCTCCAGCTGTTAGTTGCCTCCCTGCAAAAAATAGCTTTGAATTTCTTTTGCTTATACTTGTGTGTGTGTGTGTATGTAATTTCTGCTAATAAAATATAAGCTTCTTAAAGACAAGTGCTTTTAATTTTTATCTTTATAGCCTTTATAGCCTTAGCTCCTGCATAGTTAGGTGCTTAATAAATGCCTATTGGTTGATATTTACTATTGATGACCAACAATATATGTATAAAATATAGTTCTTCAGAGATTCTCATTTAAGTCTCTGTAATAGATTTTGTAATTCAGTTTTGAAAACATTCAGGTTAAGTCAATGAGTAAACTATTCAAAAGATAATCCTTTGAACAGCATGAGGGTTCCTAATATCCTTTGTACTTGAAAATTTCAGTTCAAGTAGAATGTTTAACAGTTTTATCAGTATTGAATATCACAGCCTAGACGTGACTTAAAATCAGACTGACATCCTGTGGTTTTAGGAAATTAAAATGCAGTTACATGCTGGACTGTATTGGGCATGCTGTGAGACGTCGTCATTTGAAGTTTAAATAATACTCTGTAAGGAAGCTGCTTTTGACTCAGGGGCCGTGTTATTTTTTCATGACCCGCTGCAATCTGTAATTTCCCAGTTCTTTCAGAAAAAATGTAAAGCATAAAATGAATATATGGATAGCACTGCATGGTGCTATTGACACTAATTCTTGTCCCTCCTATCTTTTTAATACTGATCTTGCACTGAAAAGGCCCAGGTGATTGTTTACAGGTTTTCCTATTAAAGTCCATTTTCAATATACATCTCTTACCAGTTAGAAGAAAAATTTCTCCCTTTTCCCAAATATCCTTTCTGCCTCAAATAGTTCTGCTATAATCCTCTGGGAAATCTTAATCTTTGATGAGTTTTGTTTTGTTTTTTAGTAGGTGGCAGAGTATGTGGGTCAGGAAACCTCTCCTAAAGTGAAAACCTGTTAGGTTTATTGTGCTTTCTGGAAAAAAAAAAGTAAACTCATATCAAACCAAGCTAGCATATAAAATTTCTAAGGAGAGATAAAATACTATTTAATTATATGAAAGTTTTACCGGTCTTTAAGTCCTCCCCTAAGAAAGAATGTGAATGTAACTGAAATTTTATATGATACTGATTTATAAGATTTTTTCCTGAGGTTACATTCAAATGTTAATAGAGCTTAAAAATAGGATTCTGTTGCATTTTTGCTTTTTACATATTGAATTGAATATGTATTCACATATTTTGACACTGGACCATCATATGCTATGTTTTTTTTCTTGCATATTTTCCTAATTTTTGCAGTTCTTAAATATTCCACTTCTGAAAGAGGCTTCCTTTCTGATGGTTTCCTGTTCCATAATCTAATCTGTTCTTTTGAGTTTAGCAGGCTCTAGAGAGGGAAGAGACAAAGGAATACAGTTCCACAATTACTACCCGAATCAAGAATGAAACTAAAGGAGAGTCTAATATAAATAATATATAGAAAAGTGATGATTATAGGTGAGTCTTAACAGTTTGATAAGCCTGAAGACATTTGACAGTTGCTGTGATTAACTATATCTAGGTTGGAAGCAGTCTTTAGGAAAAAAATAAGCTTTCTAGCTAGATTTGATCATCTTCATTAGTATTTTGGCAAACATTATTCATTTCAAAGGCAGTAAAATCCTCATAATTATATCCTTGTAGTGGCAGAATCAAATGTCTTGTCATTGAGATCCTTGAATAATTTGTAAAAAAAAAAAATCATCATAATAACTAATCATTGTTACATGTTTCCATTATTGGCTTGATAATAAAAACACTATCTTATTTCACAGATTGCTTGAATTTTTTTTAGTATTTGTTGCAGATCAATTTAATAGATTGTATTTTGTTCCTACCATTGTAAGAAATTATAGATATTTCAGTCTCCCCCAAATTAGTGGACATTACACTTTCATCTTTGCATGGATGTTTAGGTGTTTCATTCATTTTAAAAATTCATTCGCCGATTTTAAAGTATTCATAATATGGAAAGCAGTGTTGTAGGCAGTGGGACAGATAAAGACCTCATTGAAACGTGTTCTCAGCTTATACAAAGCATACAGTTCTTTGGACGGGGGGAGAGTTGAGGGATGGCACAGTTATAGTTAATGCAAAATAAAATAGTGTAAGAGTATAAAAGAAGCCCAATGGTTTTTATGGCATCTAAGGAAATGGAAGACTATATTCCATTTTGCTACTTATAAGGATGTTACTTCTTGGATCTCCTGGGGGATGAATATAAATTTATAATAATTCTACTATACACTTAAACAATTTTCATATTTAAAAAAAATTTTCCCATACATTCTGTGAATATGTCTCCTACATCTTTCTTCCAAAAGCAGAGCAGCTAATTTCTTGACTTGTCTTAATGAGAACTTTATGCTTAAGAAAGTAAAGGAATCAATCAGGAAAGATTCTTTTATGGATTTGATTTTTCACCGACAAGAAAGAGCTTGTTACTTTGGTGAAATCAATCAACAAACTTTAACTTCCTATTATGTTTCAGGCCCTGTGCTGGGGCATAATGGATACAGAGACCAAAATGAAACAGTCTGTCATCTCCGGGAGCTTACGTTCTATCTGAAGAGACAACATACTGCTAAATACATAAGTATATACAAAATAACACAAGGTAATGAGGAGGAGCACTAACATGGGAAGATCAGGAAAGGCCTTATATAGGAAAAAATGTCCAAGCTTAACTTTAAGGAAACTAGGGATTCTAAGAAGTGAAGGTGAGGATGGACTAGGGAAACCTGGGAAAAGACAAAGAAATGGCAGAAAGAATGTTGTGTGAGGAATATCAAGAAAGGCAAGTTTGTTTGGATTGTAGAATATAGTAGTAGGAGTTGGAAAGATGGAAGGGACCTTAGAATCCAGCTAACCTCCTCATTTTACAGATGGGAAATTAAAGCATAGTGAGCTTATGTCAGTTGTCTAGTGATTCACGAAACAAGGATCTGATGATACTCTCTTACACTGTAATAAAAGAGGCATAGTGTCTAGACTGGAGGTAATAATCCCTGCCATACTCTGTCCTGGTCAGACCACATTTGGAGTATTGTGGTCAGTCCTGGGTTTCACATTTTAGGAAGGTCATAGATAAAGCAGCCAACAATGACTTTGGGGTCATTAGATAAAAGAATTGCTTGAAGGAGCTAAGGTTACTCAAGAGATTTGTCAGAAGTTATGATTTGAGTGCACATCATATAGAAGAAAGATTTATTCTGCTTGGCTCCAAAGGTCAGAATTAGGTAAATGTCAGAAAGTCAAATTTAGGTTTGATGTCAAGAAAACCTGCCTAACAATCAGTTATTGAAAAGTGGAATTGTATGGCCTCAGAAAGTGATGGGAACTTTCTACCTAACTCTAAGTCTTTGAGCAAAGTGGTATGACCACTTTTCAGGTATGTTGTAAAAGGAGTTCAATAAAATGACTTCAGAGATCCTATCTAACTCAGCTTTCTTTTTTATTACTCTGCTGCTAAACATGTTGGATTATTTCTAGGAAAGTTCAACAGTTGCAGTTATTTGCTGAAAAATCAAACTGTTGTAGAGATGAGATTGGAATATCTATAAACTTTTATTGTTGTTCATTCATGTCTGACTCTTCATAATCCCATTTGGAACTTTCTTGGTGAAAATACTGTAGTGGTTTGCCATTTCATTCTCCAGCTTATTTTACAGATAAGGTAACTGAAGCATATAGGGCTAAGTGACTTACTTGTCCAGCGTCACACAGCTAGTGTCTGAGGCCAGGTTTGAACTCAGAGAGATGAGTCTTCCTGACCACTCCTGGTACTCTATCCACTGTACCTCTTAGCTGCCTAATACGTTTTAATTACTTTTGAATGTTAGCTCAAAGTGGCCCACCCTTTTCCCCCTGCAGTTAATAGGTGTTATTTTATTGCTGGCTTTATTTTTCTAGTGCAGTGTTTCTCAATTGGGGGAGGGGTTGTTTTTGCTCATGGCACAGTCTTCTTTGCCTTAAGGAAATGTGACACATTGAACATTTAAATTAGAAATGTTATGGAAGAGTCAGTAGATAGGTAGATGTGTAACTTTCCTTCAGTAAGAGCAACCAGCTTTGTTGATCTCTTTCCATGTTTGAAGTCTGATATGTTTTTAGGTTGGTACATACATGTAATGGACAAATTCTGTTTATTTTGCACATAAACTTATACTACATATTCTCGGTAAACAAAAGTTGCATTAAAATTATGTGTATTTTTATCAGCAATCTAACAGCCAAAACTTTGTGACATACTTTTGAAGCCCAGAGTTTTATAGATTTTTCTAACATGCCTATCATGTAATCACTAAGCATTCACTAAATGCCTAGTGACTCCAAAAAGCTGTAGCATGCCCAGTGACCACACCCTGGCAAAACTGTCTCATCAGACAGGCTAAGCCAGATTTAGGGTAACTGACAGGCCTCAAATCTGCCAGTGAATTAGGGGTATGTCTATCCCAAGCATGGGAAGATTTCCCTCAGCAGAACAAGTCGATGACAACAATTTATTACAGCGGCCATGAAAGGCAGCTTAATCAGGTGCTATGGAGTACTTAGAGTTTGTTCAGACATCGAAAACATCAAGATCATCCACTGTATCCTGAGCTATCATGAGTCATTTTGACTTTTGTCTTTCCACTGGACTTTTGATGACTCTGGAAGAGAGAGAAGCTGATGACTGCACAGCTCTGCCTCACTTAAATCTAATTCACTCACAAGTCAGGACATCACCCCATGATGCCATTGGTCCTCTGGAGGATGAGCAGCAACAGCATTAAGCATTGAGCAAGGGGCTGGAGATACAAACATAGAAATGAAGATAGCCTCTGGGGGAGGTAATAACAAGTACATAAATATGAAATATGCAGAAGATGATTTGGGGGCCAAAGCTCTCATGCAGATGACACTTTTGCTGAATCCTGAAAAGAACTTGAGATTCTGAGAAACAGAAGCAAAGAAGGAATTTGTTGCAGGCATGAGAAACAGACAATTTTCCAAATCAGAAGTGACAAGAAAGAGAGCAGTCAAGGCAACAGAGTCTTGATCTGTTCAAGAATAACCCCATCTAGGAGAGCTCTTTCCTGTATTTCTTCTCCTGATTAAAAAATGTGTAAATGAAGTCAAATACTGATTTTAATCAGTGGGATCTATTGTCCTAACCAGAGAAGGAGATTCCATTTAATCTGGGCTCTAAAGTGTACTTTTACAATCCTTTAGGGCTTAGTATGTGATCATTAATAAGGAGGTTTTAGGTACAATATTTAACTCTCAAACTTTTTGCACACTGGATTATAAAACTATATTTACAGAGTAGTTTCTAAGTATAATTATCCACTTAAATTCACAAAATGATCATTTCCCTAAACAATTCATTATCCTATTCAGCAAGTGACTTTTCTAGAACTTTTCATTCTTTCTCAAACTTCCCATGGATTCCCCTCCTTCTGCCCTCTCAGCTAAAAATCTCTTCTCATATTTCACAGATTGTTGCCAGGGTCTGTCAGTTTCATTTTTGCATCAACATCTTTTGAATATACCCTCTTCTCTGATATAGCTACCAGCTTGGCACAGGCCATCATCACTTCATACCTGGATGGTTGAAATAGCCTGCTGATGGGTCTGTCTCCCCTTAAGTCTCTCCTTTCTCAGTCCATCCTCCATTCAGCTGCCAAAATCTAAAGCACAGATCCAGCCACATCACTCCTCTTCTCAATAAACTCCAGTGGTTTCCTATCTCCTCCAGGATCAAATAAGAAATCCTCAGTTTGACATTCAAAGTCCTTCATAACCTAGTCCCTTTTTTTTTCTTACACTTTATTCCTTGCCATCTTCAGTCAAGTGATGCTGGCTTCATTTGCTTTTCTATAAACGAGATAAAATCTCTTGGCTCCCAGTGTTTTCTCTGACTGTTCCCCATGCCTGCAATCCTCTCCCTCCTCATCTCTGCATACTGACTTTCTTGGCTTTCTTCAAGTCTCAACTAAAATCTCATCTTCTATAGGAAGTCTTTCCAAACCCCTCTTGCCTAGTTAGTACCTTCCTGCTGTTGTTTATTTCCTATTTATCTTGTATATGGCTTTTTTGAACATATGTGTTTGCTTCTTGTCTCCCTCATTAGACTGGGATCTCTTTGAGGTCAAGGACTGTTTTTTGCCCCTTTCTTTGTCTCCAGCACTTAGTACAGTGACTGGCATGTGGTAGATACTTAATAAAGGTTTATTGACTTAAAAAAAATTAAGACCATTTCTCGAGATGTTTTTCTTGTTCCCGTCTTGTCTCACATTACTCAGATGCCTTCTACCACCATCTCCTTCACCCCTTTCTTGCACAAAGAGGCAGTCCTTCTTGCTAAGGCAAACCACTCTAAATGTACCCTTGATTTCATTCCATCTGGTCCTTACCAAATTGCTTGCTACTTCTATAATCTCAATTCTCTCACTAATCAATGTCTCCCTGTCTACTGGTTGCATCTGTGTTACCAACAGATACATCTTTGTTTCTCCCATCTTCAAAAACCTCTCATTTTATCCATCCGTTTCTGCTAGCTGTTGTCCCATATCTCTCCTCCCTTTAACGGTGATGGCTGCTTAAGAATGTCATCTGATTGTCTTTTTTTTCCTTCTCATCTTAATTATCTGTGGTTTGGTGTCTGATTTCTCTTGATTTTTCTGCTGCCTGTCTGACCTCACCATGTCAATTTACTTTGCTAGATCTTCATCCATATCATGTCCATTAACCATGGGCATCCTCATCGCTCTGTCCTGGACCCCTTCTTTTCATTCTATATTATTTTTGCTTAATGATCTTCTTTAGCTGATTCAATTATTATCTATATGCTGATAATTTCTAAAATCTATTTACCAGTTCTACCCTCCAGTCTCACATCTCCAAATGCCTTCTTGGAAATCTTGAACTGCATGTCCCATAAACATCATGAACTTTTCATGGTCAAAACCAAACTCATTATCTTTCCTCTCAAACTTTCCCTTCTTCTGAACTTTCCTACTAATTTCTAGAGTGCCACCATCCTTCCATTTACTCAGACTCACAACCTAGGTAGCATATTTAGCTTTGTACTCTTCCTCTCTGTATCCAATCTGATGCTAAATCCTGACCATTCTATCTTTGTAAAATCTCGTGTATGTTCACCCATGTCTCTTCTGAGACTGCCTCTACACTATTAGACCTTCATCACCTCACACCTAGATTATTGAAATAATTCTGGTTGGTCTCCATGCCTCAAGCCTCTCCCCACTCTAGTTCATCCTCTACTTGACTGTCAAATTGATCTTCTTAAAGCACAGTTCTGACCATGACACCTCCCCTGTTCAGTAAACTCCAATGAGTCCCTCTTTCCTCCAAGATCAAATACTATAAAATACTCTGGCTCTTAAAGCCCTTTATGACCTAGTCCATGGCTGTTCTCCCAGTCTTACTTTTTTCCTTATCCCCAATACTCTTCTATCCAGTCACACTGGCCTCCTTACATTTTCTTGCACAAGATATTTCCATCTCCTGACTGCATTTTCATTGTCTGTGTCTGAAATTCTCTCCTTTCTCTCTCTTCTCTGCCTCCTAACTTCCCTGACTTCTTTTCAAACCCCAGGTAAAATCTCACCTGCTGCAAGAAGCCTTTCCTGATCTTCTTTATTTATTCTCTTCCATCTGAGATTTTCTCCAGTTTATCTTGTACATGTCTTACTGGTGCATAGTTATTGACATTTTGTTTCCTCCATTAGTCTGAGCTCCTTGTGAGCAGGGATTGGTTTTTGTTTTTCACCTTTCTTTGCATCTCTGATATTTAGCACAGTGTCTGGTACATGGTAGATGCTTAATAAATGCTCATTAGCTCCCTGGTGACTGACTGGCTTTTCCTACTCTAGTGCTGCAGTACTTGTTACTAGGGAAATAAGAACAAAGGTTCACATTGACATAACATTGTAGCATTTGCAAAAACAATTTCTCCACAACCGTTCTGTGAGGTATTAATTACAAGTACTATTGTCCTTCTTTTCCAGATGAGGAAACAGTTTAGGAAAAGTTATATAACGTGTGTGTGTGTGAGTGTATGTGATGGTGTGTTTCAGAGCTTTGTACAGGTTTTGTTTTGTATAGGATAAAATATACTTTGGTTATAAGGTCCATAGAAATACTAGTCATATTCTAAGTATGCGTAAGTCTCTTTTTTCCCTACTCCACCCAGTTTCAATCCAAGAATGTGCTTCATACACAGTAATGGAAATTGTTTAGGAACTGATCAGCCCCACTTTCATAAATTTCTACTTTTAGTCTTTCTGCTTCCCCCCCTCCACCACAAAATCTGAAGGCTTAGACATGAGGGTTAATTTTGCTAGTGTATTCTTTTACATGATGGTACTAACACAGCATTTTCATTCTAAATATAGGAACTGGAGTAGGGTTACTGTTCTCGTAAAAGATATATTTTCCTAGCTGATGTTTGTGATAGACTTCAGTTATATTGAATTGACTTGTACCTTCTTCTATGCAATGTACGTTATTATTAATGTAAGATTACCTTATTATTAAATGTAAACTGCCATCTGAAACTAGGGGTGTGGCTGACAACAATGGAAAGAATCAAAATTGTACTTTGCTAGCATGCCTAAATTTTATCAAATATTAGAAACCTATTCCAAAATATTATATTGTACTTATAGCAGCTGATTGGCAACCAAAGATATGAAGTGTGAAAACATTGTACTCTGTTGCCTTTTGTAATTTAGTTAAATCGTGTATCTTTGGATCAGAGTATAAGGACAAAAAAAAAATCACATTAGAATATAATGAATATCTCTTAAATAAAATTAAATTTCTCATGCAAGATATAATGAAAAACAGGCTAAGAGAAAACTAACAAGACAAGTGAAGGAAGGAAGCTTTGTTGGACCTGAAACTGGCAATATAGTAAACAAGTTTCTTACAGGCAGCATGTGTTTCTAGAATCTTTCTTACTATTAAAACATCCTTTTCTTTGGTTCCATTTTGTCATAAAACAGGAAATGACAATAATTGAACCTATTTAAATGCTTTGTGAAAAGTTATCAGTTTCTGTGTTTTAAGTGGACAGAAACCTGCGATGTCATGTTAGAGGAGCAGATTATAGAGAACGAGGTAGAGAAAGGAGTAACCAGTGTTTGGGGATTTTTTAACCCTATAAGTTTAAAATAATATAAGGAGAATAAGCATGCTACAAATCAGCAACTGGGCAATACTTGAGTAATGGTAATAGCATTGAGTAGTAGATTAGGAGTTCTGGATTCCAGTTCCAATTCTTCCACTAACTAGAGATTGAATTGCCTAACTTATATTTGTTCTAGTCCCTCCATATAAAGTAAAGACCATAATAGAAGTCCTCGTAGACTTGCTAAGAGAAAACAAAGGAAGTCAATCAATGTCAGTTAAATTGCTTTATTTTTGATAATGAAAGCCCCTTCTTACATAGTTTCTTATATTTATTTTAATGTATACATGCTCATCGAGAAACTCCAGTGCCTTTTCTTTTCAAACATATTTATAAAATCATTTTGAAGTCTTTAAGCAAAAGGTGCCTCAAACATCTCTTTTATGCTTTCCTGTGGTTAATGATAGTTACTTTTGTGACCTATAAAAGGAACACATATTCCAAGTACCATTAAAGATGCTATAAAGTTTAAACATGCCTTCAATTCTTTGATTTCTTCTTTAAACATTGAGAAAAGCTGTTTATTTACATTGTGTAGCTGGGGTTCCCCTCCCCCCAGTGGAATTAGGTGAATAATACACTTGAATATGTTTATGAGTTTCTCTCTTTTTTTTTTAAATTTTATTTTAGTTTGCATCATTCATTTCCGCAAGATTTTGAGTTACATATTTTCTCCCCATCTTTCCCCTACCCACCGCCCCAAAACAGCCATCCCAGGGTATCCCCCCCTCCCCGAGTCTGTTCTGTCCTATGTCTTCCCCCCTCACCCCTCTGACTTTTCGGTAGGGCAGGATAGATCTCCCAACCACAGTGCCT
>CM053582.1:507941963-507964949 GCA_028627135.1 Pseudochirops cupreus
CACGGGCATTCCTGGAAAACAAGCCTGGCGCCACAGGCTCCACGTGACCACATTCAGCCTATTAGGGAACAGAGTATACTTTCAAATATCCAAGGGTCCTAAGTCACGTAGACACTTTAGCAAAGGGCCTAGGGGCAGGGAAGATCTTCAGATTCCCATAACAGGTCTGAAAACTAAAAAGCTCAGTTAAGAAAGACTGTGATCAAATTGTGCCATAGATCAGAGTATGAAGGCCCAGATGAAAAGTTTGTAACTTTCTGATCAGAGCCACTGCTATTATGCTTTAAGAAAAAAGTATTCAATACTCAAGAGAACACAACAGCAGGACCCCGGATAATACACACCAGGAATATACACCAGGCTCTGAGATTCCTTCCTGAAGTATGTAACACTTGTCTCTAACACAAAATACCAATTTGGGAAGCAAGGCTAAAAAAAATGAGCAAATAAAACAAAACAAACAGAACACTATTATGGGGCCCAGGAATACTCAATAAATAAACCCAGATGAAGAGAATTCTAGATCTACAAGCAAAGGTTAAAGTAAAAATATAGCTCAGTCACAAGATTAACTAGAATTTCTAGAAGATATGAAACAATAGTTTAACAATATTAAAAATAAAATGAGAGGACTAGAGGAAAGAATGAAAAAGAAATGAAAGTTCTGGAGAAAAGACCTAAAAAGGAAATTACCAGATTAGTATAAGAGGTATAAAATCTTTTATATAATAGGCTCCTTAAAAATTAAACAGACATCAATGGCTGCATGAGACAAAAAGAAATACTAAAACAAAGTTAGAAGATGGAAAAAATAAAATAAATAGAAGAAAACATAAGATATCTTACATCAAAAACAAGTGATCTGGAAAACAGATCAAGGAAAGTGAAATTTAAGAATCACTGGACTACCTGAAAACAATTAGCACACACACACACACACACACACACACAAATCCTGGAAATATTTGAAGAAATCATGAAATAAAACTGTCCAAACATATTAAAGTGAAAGGGCAAAATGAAAACAGAATTAATCCACAGGCCACTTCCTAAAAGAAACTCTAAAATTAAAATTTCTAGGAACAACAGAGACAAACAGACATTGTAGCTCAAAAAAAAATATGTTTCACAGAATGAGAAGATTCAAGTACCATGGAACCAGTAAGGATCGATCACACAATTTTAGTAGTTAACACCAGAAAGAAGCAGAGAGTTTAGAATATGATATCATCAAAGGCAAATGATATAGACCTATAATGGTAATATAAATGGGAAGATCTTTCCCATCCATTAATAGGTTCATGTGACCTGCTTGAGTCATATGGAAGCCGGAGTCATATGTTTCTGTGGTAGGAGGAGCTTGCTGAACATGTGGAGCAGAACTCAGAGGAAGTTGGTGAAAGCAGTTAGAGCTAAGAGACAGAGAGGAAGCAGGCAGTGAGCTGTGTTTGTGGGAAGGTCCTATGGGAATGGAAGTGCCCTCTTCAGAACTACTGTGTATAAATTTCTTTGTTGGTATGATGAATTTGGCTTTCTGCTGTTAGGGTTCGGCTTTCTGGGGTCTGAATAAATGTTTTGGTTCTATCTTCCATGTGCAGAGTCTGTTATATGTTGTGATTCAAACCTGGGAATACACATGTATATTCATAGTGGCTGCTGTGGGTATCACATTGGCACGATATTTGGCATCACAAACAGGATTGCAAAATATAAAACTTTTGGAGGTAGAAGGGCTTTAGAGAGAGAAATGGATATCTCAGGATGGGAGGATTTACCTTATTCCTTCCTGTGAGAGTATGGGCTAAAAGTACAGAACTCGTGAAAACTGGGAACCTGGGCCACAAAAGGGAGAACCCAGAGATTTAGAAAGATATCTGCAAGGAATACCAATAGAACTGGGGAAAGAACTGGTAAGGGTGTGTAGGAGAGGTTGGATCTTGCTAATAACTTACTGTCTTTTGCGGAAAAGCAGAGACAAGCTGCTAGAAAAGAAAGCTCAAAAGGGAGTTGGCTAGTTTTCACGGCAATCTTTATGTGCCACAATGTTTGGGCTCTCCTTTACAAGAGCAAGCTGGAGGGCCGCTGTGGGTTTGGCTCAGAAAAAAGAAGAAAAAAATTAACAAAGAAATGTGCAAGCAGCCCTTGCACAGGCTGGGCCTAGATGCCCTGACAACTGCCAGGAGAATGCATGGGAAGAAAATGAAACAAAAGTTAGATAAGGAGGCTTTTACTAGTGCAGACATCTGCCCCATACTAAGAAGAAAGCAGGAGAACCAGGGAGGCCACACAGACTTTAGGAAGGTAATTAAGGATTTTACTCAGCAGGAGATCACTGATATATTAAGTTGATTCACCCAAACGATGGGAGAATCATTAGCATCTTGGATGGTGAGAATCAGTGATGAAGGGGCTGGAGAAATATCGATAGACAATGTAGATTGCTTGAAATTTATAGGTATTAGTCAAAATCCTTTTGTACAGCAAGCTTTTAGGGATCATCATATTCTAGGAGGTAACAACACAGCCAATATGTTAGCTTTAGCAGCAGATGGATGCAATAGACAATATGGTATTGACTCTATGTGGCCTTGTGGGAACAGACGTTGGTATTTGCTTAGAGACCATATGAGAAAGTTAAAGGAGGTAATGAAGATAGCTATAATGATTGGAGATGCCAAGGCTTATCACGGTGCCCCCTTAGCAGTTTCTCATACAAATATCATAGTGAAGACGGCTCTTCCTGCTGATAAGCACCTAATTCTGACTTTACTAATTGAGGAGTTAGGGTACTCTCTTTCAGAGGTGCTGGATAAGATTTCACAGTTAAGTGACTTAAAAGAATGGTGAAAAGATAAATTTCCTTGAGAGAGAAGAGTAAATAGGCAGTAGATTCAAAGTCAGAATAGACTGACAAAAAATAAAGAATTATGTACTACTCTATTGAGAGCAGGGGTAGATTTTGGAAGAATAGATGATATTCCAATTAATTAACTATACAAAATGTACCATGAAAAGGAGCTTAATATTAGACTGAGCAGAGAAGTAAGAACTGCCCCTATAGATCCTCCTGAAACATTGTGTTCAAGTTTGTAACACTTGGAGAATAGAAAATTGGCCAGGCCCCAGCTCAGATTAAAGAAAGTATACCTCTAGCCAGAATGATGACCCCCTCCAAACTGCAAATCAGAAAACAGTAACAACAATGAATAAGGCTATGATAGTGGGTTCATGGATTCTAAGAAGCATGGCTGACCCTATAGCTACCCTGTTTCTGGTTACTGTCTCCTCATTTCTTTTTGTCTGTTAAACTTGTTTGCTAGATTTGTTTCCTGCAAGCTTAGTACCCTCCATCTGCAGATTCCTGATCACTTAAGCTAGATGTCACTTCCTGTCCAGAACTGTTAAGTATCACCCCTGGACCTGGCATCAACCACTAAAGATGCCAGCTAAAGAACTTACTCCTTGAATGGGACCTTTTGGGGCAGGGACAGCTCTACATCCAATTTCAGCAAGAAGTGGCTATAGAAGGGACCTTCGCCCCTTATCCCAAGATTTTGGGTCCCATTTGAGGGTAGAATGATGGAGGGCTTGTGGTCAAGTCTCACCCTAAGATACTGCTTTATGTGCTATTTTTATGTTATCCCTGTTGTATTGTTGTAAAGTTCTTTTGATACCAATTACCTTTAAACTCCCATTAACCTATGTGTGTAATGTATACAAAAGATCTTGAGGCCAAATGTAATGGTAATGTAAATGGGAAAGTCTTTCCCATACGTTAATAGGCAAATGTGACCTGTCTGAGTCACATAGAAACCTTGCCAAACAGGTGGAGAAGACCCCGGAGGAAGTTGGTGAGAATAGAGCTGAGGGGGAGAGAGGATACAGGCAGAGAGCTGTGAGTGTTCATTTGTGGGAAGGCCCTAACAAGATGAAGGCTTGGGGATGGCAGTGCCCTCTGCACTGTTACTGTGTATAGATTTCTTTATTGCTACGATGTATTTTGCTTTCTGGTGTTGGGACTGAGCTTCCTAGTGTGTGAATAAATGTCTTGGTTCTGTCTTCCACGTGGAGAGTCTGTTATATCTTGCAATTCAAACCTGGTGTAACACTAATGAGATTTGAAGTTCCTTTTGTATTGCTAAGCTAAGAGGTACTTAGCACCTAAAAAAACCAGAGAAGGAGAGACAGATCTTCTTGGAGCAGGCTGAGTGGAGGCAGAAGTTGTTGCCCTGGGGAAAGCTGAAGAGGAGCCGAGGAGGCTAAAGGGGAACCCTCCTCCCCAGGCTAGAGAGAATGATTTTGATTTTGAAAACCTGGATGGAGTAATTTTGATTGTGGGAACCAGCTGAAACTTCTGCTAAGTCCAAGGGCCAGCTAGAGCTGCTGAGAGTTCCAAGGGCCAGCTGGAGCTGCTGAGGAGTTCCAAGGGCCAGCTGGAGCTGCTGATGCATTTCAAGGGCCAGCTGGAGCTGCTGAGGAGTTCCAAGGGCCAGCTGGAGCTGCCAAAGACTAAGGAAGCATGACTGTGATTCTGGTATTTAGTATGCACCTGTTTCTGGCTTTGTTAAGCCTTGTCTTCCCAGAAACAGAGACTGTGAAGGATTTGAGATGGACTGGACATGGTGGGCTCCAATGTGAAGCAGGAACTGCACAGAGAGTTGGACAAGGACCTGGGAGCTGTCTGCCTTTGAACCAAGGTGACAGGTGAATCCAGGTAGAATCTGGGACCATGGAAGGAATTCAGGGAACCTGAGAAATCACCCCAAGTTAAGCTGAAAGAAGACTTTACTTGGAGACTGTGTACTGACTGAGAAATTACAAATTTACTAGTGACCTAGGGTTGGAGGGTCTGTGTATTTTCTGATGATTGAATAGTGAATGATGAAGGATGATTGAATGACTGAGTTGACTGAATGACTGATTGACTAATGACCGTACTTAATGATTGATGACTGAATAAGTGACTGATTGAGTTAACTTAGTGTGCCCCATGAGTGGACAACTTTGACTATTGTAGTTTGTGTTCCCTGAGAGGCAAAACCTCCTTAAGGATGACTGAATGATTGAGTTACTAAATGATTGTTCTTTGTTGAAAACTTTGTGACCACTGCAGTGGAAACTATGTGGCCATTTTCTGTGATAAGTTGTAACATTGTCAATGCTGTACCTTGATTTTCTATGAATGTTTTGCTCTGATTTCCTATGGAATAGAGTGTTCACTATACTGTGTAATCAGAACCTTAAAAGCTGTTCATAGTAGAATTCTTCCAGAAAGCTGCTTGTGTATGGCATTACACCTGGGAATATGCCCGCATATTCATAGCAGCTGTTGCAGGCATTGCATTGGTAAAGTAAGACCTACAAGTAAAAATAATTTAGCAAATGTTGAGGACCACGGCCAGTGAGACTCGGACCCTGATAGCTGAATAAGCCTCAGGTGAAGGGCTTGCTGACAGTCCTGGATAGATTCCCCACACCCCAGGGAAGAGTTCTAGCATGCAGGTCTGAGAACTGGATCCTCAAGTGTGGTGTTTTCACTCCTGGCCTAGGAACACTGTAGTGCACAATGTCCACAGGGGAAAGCCATTAGGAAGCATCCTATAAAAGGCTTGCACTTAGAACAATAAAGGAGACTCTATTTTCTACCACTCTGAGTCCCCGCCTCTCTTTTAACTCACCCTCTCTCACAGCCTCTGGGTAGGTAACTCTGTCAACCCTGCTGGGTGATAGCAGGGCCCCCCCCTTCTCTTAGTCCTGCTGCGGGATGGCAGGGTTCCCTTTTTTGGCCCACCACAGCCAAATAAGACAAAAGATTATTCTATTGGGGGGGAAGGGGTGAAGTAGGGGTGAGCTTTTTATGAAAAAGAGGATTTACAAATATTTCTGATTAAAAACTAGAGCAAAAAAAACACAACAAAAACCCAAAACCTGAAATAAGTTTCATAAGAGTCCAGAGAAGCTTTAAAAAAAGGTAAAAATGAGTGAGCAAATGGAAAGAACTAAACAAGGACCAAGAGTTATCAATTCACAGAAGTGACAGAAATCATACAAGTGTCCCCTCAGGGCCCTGAAATCAGAGGTTACAGAGGGAATTAATTTAAGACAGAAGAGTATTTTTCTTATGTTTTGAACAACTTCCAAATTCTCCCTCTATCCCTATCACTCAGTCATCTCTCTGCCTTTGAGGTCCACTCAACCCCTATCTGCCACCCAATCAAGATGCTGGTAGCCATTGTCTACTGACCTCCAGGATCCTTTCCTTTCTCATGAGCTCAGGACTTGGCTCATAGTCTCTCATATTAGATACAAAATGATACTAACTGCTTTTTTGTCCGACATCTTACCTCAGAGGCGGCAGCAGCGGGAGTACCTGAAGCCTGACCATGCCTCCCAAGGACGATAAGAAGAAGAAAGATGCCGGCAAGTCGGCCAAGAAGGACAAAGATCCCGTGAACAAGTCAGGGGGCAAGGCTAAGAAAAAGAAGTGGTCCAAGGGAAAAGTTCGAGACAAGCTTAACAATTTGGTTCTGTTTGACAAAGCAACATATGACAAACTCTGCAAGGAGGTCCCCAACTATAAACTTATCACCCCTGCAGTAGTCTCAGAGAGACTGAAGATCCGGGGTTCTCTAGCCCGAGCAGCCCTCCAGGAACTGCTTAGTAAAGGTCTGATTAAGCTGGTTTCCAAACACAGAGCACAAGTGATATATACCAGGAACACCAAGGGTGGAGATGCCCCAGCTGCTGAAGATGCATGAAATGGTTCAACATTTTTGCGTACATTTTCAAAAATAAACTTATTGGACTAGAAAAAAAAAACAAAATGATACTAACTCAAACACTCTAAATTCAGTTCTTCATCTTACTTCACATGACCTACTCATCCATCTGTAATGGCAAGCAAAGTAGCACTTTGCTGCTTGTTTCAGCTATTCAAGTGCCTTTGAGCCTCACCTTTATTATGTCAAGTCTTTGCTGGAAACAGTACACACTGTGTTGCCTTAATAGGCTTAAGAGAGTTTGGAGACCTTCTCTGCCTTTAATAGGCCTCACATCATCACATGGAAGTTAGGGTGGGACGAGCTTGCCAAAAGAGTGGAACAGGAAGGGCAGAACCAGAAGGAGGGGAGCAGAGAAAACCTCGAGCACAAGCTGGGACAAAGAGGAACTGAGAAGGAGAATGCTTGTGATGTTGGCACTCTGTTCTGTGTTGACGCTAATTTGTCAGAAGGAAGCATTCTGTCTGTTAAAAGAAGACTTTCCTCTGATACAGAAAGCCCTGAAAGAGGACTTTACTGCTCTTTACAGAAATCTGGACTTTACTGTTGATTTGTGTTTGATTTCTCAGACAGACGCTTTGTCTGTTGGTTTGTGTTACTTTGTCAGACAGAAAATGAATTGCGATGACAGTGTAAGAAGCAGCAAAAGGTTAAGTGGCATTTCCAACAATAGTGTTGGTATTGTGTATAAATACTGTAGTAGTTCTGTTAAGCTTATATGTGTAAATATTGTAGCTCTCTTAAGCTTTGTCTTCCTAGAAACAGAAACTTCAAAGAGTTTGGAGTGGAGCAGTAAGCTGAGGTATGAAACAGGAGCAGAGAGCTGCCTTTGTGTGAATCCAGGCAAGAGCTGGGATCTCATTCCAGAGCCCTAGGGTTTGGAAGTCAGCTGTTAAAATGAAAGAAGACTTTCCTTGGTTATTCAGTGCTGACTGATGATGTTGTAACTTACTGTGACCTAGGGGTGGATGATGTTTGCACTTTCTGCTACCCCTTAAGGATGACTAGAAGTCAGCCTCGAGTCAAGATGAAAGAAGACTTGACTTGGGTACTCTATATTGATTGAAGAGAATGGGATTTACTGAATGACATGTTTTGTTTAAGACTATGTGGCCACCTTAGTAATAAGCTGTTATGTTGTATTGCTGTGAATGTTGTGCTTTAGTTTCTTGAATGTTTTGCTTTAGTTTATTGCTGAATAAAGAGAGAGTTCACTAGACTATGTGATTAGATCCTTAAAGTAATACACAGCAGCAGCCCTCAGGAGAGCTAATCGTGATTGGCTTTACACCATCCCACCTGAACTACACATGAAAATGGTCATGCCCTTGATCTTTCCCCATATATGTACCCCTTCTAAGTTCATGAATTCAGAAAGTCCCTCATCTGATCACAAGCTATTGTTATTCCACATCTTCCTCTGCCTTAAAATTCCAAACGCGTTCTTTATTCACACCTTAACCTTCAATTTCTTGACCCCTCAGCTCTTTACCAGGACATCCATCACTCCTGCACTAACTACACTCCCTCCCTTCCCCATCTTGACCCCCTGGTGAACCAGTTCAACTCTAAACTGTCCTTTTCTCTGGTGTCCCTGACTCCCTTATCCTACTGTGAAGATCTTGTCTTGTCATATCAAATCTCAGCCTTGGATCACTCCCACTGTCCACTGCCTTTGCTTCAGTACACATGCTTTGAATAAAGCTGGAGAAAAATCACAAAACCATTCTGAGTCTGCTACAAATTTATTTTACATAGCCTCAACTGAGCCCTCATTGTTGCAAGACAATCTTTTTACAACTCCGTAAATAACTCATTAGCTCACTCATGACAGGAGATCTTCCAAAAGGAGACCTTCCAAACATTTTCTTCCCTCTCAAATCTCCCATGGCTCTCCTTCTTCCCATCCTCTAAATCAGTGGTTCTCAACCTTCCTAATGCCGCAACCCTTTAATACAGTTCCTCATGTTGTGGTGACCCCCAACCATAAAATTATTTTAGTTGCTACTTCATAACTATAATTTTGCTACTGTTATGAATCATAATGTAAATATCTGATATGCAGAATGTATTTTCATTGTTACAAATTGAACATAACCCACAGGTTAAGAACCGCTGCTCTAAACTGAGAACCTTACGTTCTATGTTACTGGGAAAAAAACAGGTCATTTACCAAGGCTTTCTTCTTCTCCTCCCTCCACATGTCATATCATCTAGATGTCTTCTGCACCTATCTCCTTCACCCTGTTGCACATATTGATATGGCCTTTCTCCTTGCCAAGACAAACTCTTCTAAAAGTACCAATTACCCCACTCCATCTCATCTTCTCCAGCAGACTTACCCCACTATCACCCAGATTCTTTCAATAATTTTCAATCTCTCACTGTCTACTGGCTTCCCTACCCCCTACCACCTACAAATATGCATTTGTGTACATACATATATATGTATCAGTCTTGTCTATCTATATCTATATACATATATAGATATATACACATATATATATATATATATATACATAATATATATAAACATCAGTCTTCTACCAAACTTAAAGATTTACTAGAAATCTTGCCTACCCCATGGGTATTATAATAAAGACCTCACTATCCTGACTGAAAGAAGGCTTGAGTGGTCAAATTCTTCCAAAGAAAACTCACCTTGTACCTTGCATTTTGGGGTTCCCAGAACCCCAAATTTCATCATTCTCACTAGGTTTTCCTGACACTTCCCTCTCCTGATTCTCCTCTTACCTATCAGACCACTCTTTCCCACACTTCTTTGCTGGATCTTCATCTGGATCCACTAAATTTAAGCCAGGTTCAGTGGGTTTGACCTGGATGAAGAGTCCTGGAGGGCTCTGTACTGGCTCTCTTCTCCTCCTATAACGTTTCATTTGGTGACCTTATCAGCTCCCACAGATTAAATTATCATCTATATGTTGACTATACTCAAATCTACTTATTCAGCCCTAATCTCTGCAAAACTCTCCTCTAGGATCTCCAAATGCTAGTGGACATCTCAAACTTTATGTCTAGTAGATTTCTTAAACTCAACACAACCAAAACTGAATTAATGGTCTTTTCTCTCAAATTTTCCTCTCTTTATAACTTTTGCTATTACTATTGAAGGTACCACCAACCTCCTAGTCACTCCAACTCACAACATAAGTATCACCCTCGACTCACTCCTCATATCCAATCTGTTGCAAAGGCCTGTTGATTTTACCTTCATAACATCTCTCACATGTGCCTCCTTCTCTCTTCTGACACTACCAGCAGCCTGGTTTAGGGTTCCATCAGCCTAACTACAGTCCCCACTCCAGTCCATACTCCACTTGGATATAGAAGTGATTTTCCTAAGCACAGGTCTGACATATCACCTTCTATTCACCAAACTCCTTTACCATTTCCAGGATGAAATATAAAATCCTCTGTCTGGTGTTCAAAGTTCTTCATAACTCTATCCCCTCTTCACTTTTCCAGTCTTCTTAAACTTTACTTCCTCTCATGTATGTACTCTGCCATCTGGTAAAACTATCCTCCTTGTTGTTCCTCAAACAAGATACTCCATATTTCTCAAATGCAAGCATTTTCACTGGCTAACCCCTTGGAATGTACTCCTTTCTTATCTCTGCTTCCTGACTCCCCTAGCTTCCTTAAAGTCATAGCTAAAATACCACCTTCTACAAGAAGCTTTTCCCCATCCTTTTTAATGCAAATATCTTCCCTTGGTTGATCATTTCCAACTTATCCTTTATATAGCTTGTTTGCACTTAGTTGTTTACATATTGTCTTCCAGAGAAGATTGTGAGCTCCTTGTGAACTGGGATTACCTTTTTCCTTTAGCTGTATCTCCAGAGCTTAGCACAGTGCCTGGAACATAGTAAGTGCTCAATTAATGTTTACTCATTGACAGATGATCTTGAAAGGAAAGAGTGGGAAAAAGAAATATGATAAAAAAATATACACCTCACATAATCAGTGTAGGTACCAAGTAAATGAAGACCATACAAAAGAGAGGGAGAACTTGATGCTACTTGAGCTGCATGCTTTGTTTTAATTTGATCAAAGTAGGGTAATACCTACAACACAAAGATTTTAGTGTAGAATAAATTCAACTCCACAAGGAAAAAAGGGTGGGGGAAGAAGAGCAATATGAATGAGGGCAGACTTAGAGAGGGTTTAATCATAAGTAAAACAAACTCTAAGCTCGGATGGTGGACTGTGATGAAGGAAAGAAAGCATAAGAAACTATGACAATTTAGGAGAGGGGAAGAAGGGTAAGGAGGAAGAAACTGACTGCATCCAACACAGAGAAGAAGTGACAAGTACCTCCCTTCTCTCTCACTATCCTCTTTTTTCTAGAGAGAGAGGGCACAGAGCAAAGAGAGGGGAAAAAAAGGCAAGAGGATGGGGGCAAACACAGAAATAATTATCAGAGTTCTGTAAATAGTGAATATTAAGTCAGTAGCAGAGTCAGAACAAAAATTCATGTCTTCTAATTCCCAGCCCAATGCTTTTCTACATTTAAACCACAAAGCTATCCATAACTATCCTTTTTTTAAAAAGTTTTTATCCTTTATCTCTTTCTTACTTTCCTCTCAATTCTCGAAGACCTCCATCCCCTCCCCAAGATAACCCTCTTAAAAATAAAGAACTAAGTAAAACAAACCAACAAATTGTCTGTGTCTGACAACATAGGTCTCATTTTGCAGTTATTTCATGCTATTTGTCAAGAAGGGAGGGTGCATATTTCATTGTCAGTCCTTTGTATAAGAGACAGTCACTATACTGATCTGAGTTCTGCTATTTTCCTTATATTTCCATGTTTATCAATTTTTAAAATCTCACAATGGCTTTTAAAATTACATTTAAAAAGCCATGTTACTTTCTTCAAACTTTTAAAGACCCTACTCACTTTAATGCCATTCTTTCTCTCTTGGCTCCTTCTAAATGTCACTTGTATCACGATGTTAAAGAAAATTAAAACAAAAAGAAAATAAAATCACAAAATAAACACACTCAATATTTCCCCCACCACATAAAACCATATCAAAAATAAACAAACAAGAGAAGTCTAAAACAAAATGTAATAAATATCCTATTTTCCCTGCCATATTTTATTTTAGTTTCTACCAATACAAACCCATAGTTATATCTTATTTTCATAGTACCTTTATAAATATTCTTTTTAAAATTTTACATGCAAAATGAACATGTAGTGTAGTTGGATAGAAGTACTAAGCAGAGCTGCATCTCTCAACAAGTCACCAATCTTCAAAAATACAAATAGTAACAGTTTTATACTTACATAGTAACTTAAGTTTTACAAAGTGATTTAAATATACTCTTAGAAGGTATTTTCTTCCTACTAGATAATGATCTATCCCAAGCATATTTGACACTTTAAAAAAATTCATTTCTATGATTGTTGGACTCTTTTTCCATGCATTAATGTCTGTCTTCTTGTAATAGCAAGCAAACAAGTACTTAGCACCTTGTTTCAGTTGAGCCTTACCCATGATTTTATCAAGTCTTTGTTAAGAAACAGAACTTGTGAAACTCACAGTGGGAGGAACTTGCTGATGCAACAGGAAGGGGCTAATGACCATATAAAAGTAGAAGCACAGGCTGGGATAGAGCAGAGCTGGTAGGAAGCATGGTTGTGGTGCCAGAACTTTGTTTGTCTGTGTTGATGTGACTTTGTCAGATCTGTCTGCTGATAGAGGACACTGCTGTTGTTACAGAAGCCCTGGGACCTTACTGCTGGTTCAGAAGCCCTAAAAGAGAACTTTCTTATTGTCTGTTTACAGAAGTCCTGAAGGAGGGTTTTACTGATATTTTCAGAGGTCCTGGGACTTTACTGAGGATTTGTGTTGATTTCTCAGACAGAAACCCTGTCTTCTGGTCTGTGTTGACTGCACAGGCAGAAAGTGAATTGATGATGGTACTAGCAATGTGTATGAATGTTGTTTTGATTCTGTTAAGCTTTGTCTTCCCAGAAACAGAAACTGTGAATGACTTGAGGTGGAGTGGACACCATAAGCTTCAATATGGAATGGAAACAAGATGAGGAACTGGACAAGGAGCTGAGAGCTGCCCACCTTTGAAACCAGGTGACAGTTCGGTAAATTCAGGCAAAATCTGGGACCATGGAATAGGAACGATGGAATCTGGTAGCCAGCCTCAAATCAAGATGAAAAGACCTCTCCTTGGGTACTTAAATGCTGACTAAGAAGATCGTGATTTACTGTGGCCTAGAGGTGAGAGAACTTTGTACTCTGTACCTTGTACATCTTAAGGATGATTGAGTTAAGGATGACTGGAAACTAATCTCCAGTCAAGAAGAAAGAAGACTTTTTGACTGAGAGATTAAGACAATGTGACCTAGGGGTGGAGAACT
This sequence comes from Pseudochirops cupreus, assembly GCA_028627135.1. Taxonomy (NCBI): domain Eukaryota; kingdom Metazoa; phylum Chordata; class Mammalia; order Diprotodontia; family Pseudocheiridae; genus Pseudochirops; species Pseudochirops cupreus. The sequence continues at coordinate 507,955,149 of CM053582.1, forward strand.
TTTACCTTTGTACTTTGTGTCCCTGAAGGAGGGTTGCTTCCTAAAGATGACTGAGTTAAGGACTTACTAGATGATATCTTTTGTTTAAAACTATATTGCCACTTTGGCGAAAACTACGTGGCCACTTTAGTGATAAGTTGTCATGTTATAACATCGTGAATGCTGTACTTTGGTATTTGTAAATATTTTGCTTTAGTATACTGATGAATAAATAGAGTTCACTATACCATGTGATCAGAACCTTAAAGCTGTTCACAGCAGCAGTCCTCTGGAAAGCTGCTCATGCTTGGCTTTATACTTCTATCCAATTATACCTTACTACCTACCATCAGGTAAAAAATTAATAATACTATGATTTCTGCTAATTATTTTCATATCTTCCAAGACGCCCTGAGGAAAAAACATTTCTTTATAAGAAAATGCATGACTAATAAAAAACAGCCACCAAAGTAGATCTCTATTTTTCTATCTGAAAATTTCTTATGGAAATTTCACTTATTCACATAAACTGAAAAAAAGTTCATAATGTTATACAGATTGAAAATCTTGAACTGCAGGTTCTTATTTTATAAGACTGAAATGAAGATTTTAAAAAATACAGTTTGCCTTTCAAAAAGACATATGTGAACCCAATGTATGCAAAAAGTGACATATAACAATTCTCTTTCAATAGTCCAAATGACATGTAAATCAGTGGTTACTTCTACCTAACTAAAAGTTCAACTACAGTAGTTTTCCTATTTTTTTTCCTTTTTTAAATATTGAAAAAGAAATAAAAATGCTTTCATTTGATTAACTGGAAACATTTGGAGATGGTCTTGTCAGATCATAATAAATTTAAACTTACCAATTCACACCCTGCCAGTCTGAAGGGGTTTCATTCTACAGTTTTCAAATCAAAACTGAATCCTTTCCCTTGAATTCTTGTCCCAAAACAATGGAAATGGTTTTTATAACACTCTGGAGATTGTTTATTTTGAAAATCTTTTTGCTCATTGATAAGATAAGCACAGTCTATATAATTTATTGTTAATAGTTCAGCTAAATTAAAGTTTAAGACTAAGAAAGAATAACGTACACTTGAGGAGCTGGGTAAGGTGGACAGGGCTCACAGTTAAATACCAGTAGCGCTTAAAAAAGAAAAAAGATTAAACACACATTTAAGTCTTTTATCGGGCAAAGTGGACATCTGTAATCTATTTTTCCACAATAAATCTATTGATCTTTTATTAAAACTCAATTATGACAACCAGCTGTTTAAAGAGAAGCTCTAATGCTACATAAACAAAATGTTCCAAAATCATCCATAGCAATCCATTAAAGCAGAGCTGCACTTCAGGAGAAAGCCTTAGTCAGACTAAGGGTTTATTAAATACAGTCTGTTCACTGAAAGACAACACCAACGGAATCCCATCAGCAAAGTACTACAGCAGACCCCTTGCTCCCTGATTTCATTATATAAACAGAGATTGACTTTATCAGTCCCCAAGAGAGTGCTTTATAAGTAACTCTAGCTGCTCTGTTTTCACAAATTGTGCTTGGACTGTGCCACACTGAGCTCATGAGGGGAGCCAGGATCAGAAAAGACAAAAGGGCTAAACATCTGAATCCATTTGTGCTTCAAAAATTCTCAAAGCAACCATATGCACTCCATGTGCTGCTGTACCAAGCTTTCCCGATATTGCAATTGGGAAATGCTTTTGAAATCTTAATATATTTCACCTCTCCCCCCCCCACCCCGCTACCACTAAAACACAAAGTGTCTCTTTAATTAAAAAACATGTTGTCCTTCAATCATTTACAATAAAGCATTTTTACAAATACATTACTTACTTTACTGGTAACAAACAATACTAAGTAGGAAGGTTCTAACTCAGTTTCTGTTACTATTTTCTTTATGTCTATCATGTAAACATTGAAGCAACTTTTTCCTTGAAAATTTAAAGAGAAAGAAACTAGGAAAGCCGATTTTCAGGCCTAAATGAAACATTAAACTTAGGGAGGTTATGAGTTTAGAAAGAAAAAAACAAGATATATGGGCACTAGGGTACAGAAATCCACCCTGACCTACTAGGAAGTTGGGGGAGGGGGGGCGGATGGCACAGGATATAAGAGAGAACAGATTGGGGCAAGAAGTATTCAGTAGGCTCACTATATTGGAGTGGGGGTAGGGGAAAGATGGGAAGAAAATTGGTAACTCAAAATCTTGTGAAAATGAATGTTGACAACTAAAAATAAATAAATAATAATTAAGAAAAGGAAACAGAGAAAAAGAAAAAAATTCTATTTACAAAGAAAAAATTATGAAAAAGAGTTGAAGATTTTTTTTAAAAGTAAAGATAAAATGAGATGCTGACAGTGAAGCTGAATTAACGAGGAAGTTTCATGACAAACAACATTCTCCATACATTAATTTTCCTAATCAGCAAAAAGTACCACACCTACTCATAAATGATATATTGCTTATGCCTTTAGACTATGAAATAGGAACACTATGCAGAACACAGCACAAAAAAAGGTACAACGTTTCTAATTTTACTTTAAAAAAATTAACTTATTGGTTAAAACTTCCAGTAATTTAATAAGTCAGTCACTTAAAAATATTTTGAGAGTTTAATCATATGTAATCACATTAAATCAACATGCCCTAAAGAAGTTATAATATTCTTGAATTAATAAACAGGTTTTATAAAATTACTAAGCATTTTAAAACTTTTTCTAAATGGTAGCTATTATCTTTTCCCAAAATACAAGCACAATAGTTTTCGATGTTTAAACAAGTTAATCACACAGGAAATAAGAATTAGTATTTACCTCATAGACATCCCAGAAGTATGATTTCTGCTAATCGCTTTTCTTTTCCTGCTTAATGGCGTATTCATCACCACTAACGTAAATGTTTTATGCTTAAGTAAAAACTGTTCCCCTTAACTTTGCAGGCCCTGTTAAAAATTTATATTCTATCTATACACACCAGTGTCATCAGTGTTATTTCTTTGAAGAAATAATTTTGTTGAGGTGGCTCGTTGTAGAGGTCTATATTTCAGGAAGTTTGTAAGATACTCTATAGGCAATTCTCTTTACTCTAAGTCAGTGGTTCTCAACCTTCCTAATGCTGCAACCCTTTAATACTTGTATGTGGGCATATCTGCATGTGGGCAGACCCGCCTGGAGATAGAAAGAGGAGCAGTATCTCAGTTCCTAAGACCATCGGAAATAGGTGTTTTCCAATGGTCTTAGGCGACCCCTGTGAAAGGGTTGTTCGGCCCCCAAACAGGTCACGACCCACAGGTTGAGAACCACTGTTTTAGAGGATGGAGCATAGCATTAAGCTGTCAAATCCATGTTCACCCAACAGGGCATTTGTCTTTAACATTATAACACAAAATACACAGTATGTGCCAGAAATCAAGAGAACCAACGTTCACTTTCCTGGCTAATAACAGACTTTAGCAATTAAAAAGACAGTATAATCGTTTTGTCAGATACCAGATCAGAATTTTCTGGGAATCCAGTGCTAACAAATTTAAGCCAAAAAAGACACTACTAACCATTTTCAAACTACGGGAATATAGGATTTGAAAACAGTCACTATTACCCAAAGCCTGATAGCAATACATTACTCATAAAGATAATTCTGGCTTTAAGATTAAAGATGTAAGCAATTGGTATATTTGGAAAACTGTTGCTTCAATATAAATAGCCATCAGTCTATAGTGACTAAGGTCTGCATTATCATATTGTGATTTATCAGCTTCTGGTACCACAGCTCCTAAGTAATATAATTTAGTGCTTAGTACACATTACACTAACCATTATTCTCCAGTGTCTCTTTCTTCTTCAAAGCTTGGTATCAAAATCTTTCCCACTCCTCATTCATATAGGATGACAATTAAATGAGAATTTTGGCTATTCTTAAATTTCCTTGTACAGTCTTTGAAATCCAAGATATTGGATCTATTGCTAGATATGTCAAGTTTATATATATTATATATGTTATATACATATTATATCATATTATATCATATTATATATTATACATATAATTATTTGGCTTTATTTGTAGAAAATAATTATCCACATGGTTTATAACACTGTCATTAACTCTGCAGAGGTATTCAGAGACTCTTAGATGACTTCATAGCAAAAATGATTTTCAATAAAGTTAACTTTTACAAGACAATTAAGAAAAATGTTAGTCATAACTGAAGACATAAAAAGGAACATAAAAATAAGCAAAACTAGGAGTGCATTCTAGGTATATGTATATAGAGATTCTGAAAACAAGTTTTTTTATATGACCAGAATTTAAACCAAACATTAACACAAGGAATGAATAAATATCATTTTTGTTCAAAGCTACTTTCCAAATCCTTGAAGTCACTATTAGAAAACAAAATCATATATTTCATTAAAGCAAGTCATTTAATGACATTTAATCACAGAAACAAAAAAATTGCAAAAAAAACTCCCACAAAAAAACAAACCACTATAAAAGTAGTATCAATTAATGCATCAATCAACAGGAATCTATTAAGTTATGTATGCCAGACTCTATGCTAGGTAATAGGTATACAAAAGCGAAGTATTACTACTTCTATTTCTAACCATCAAAGGACTTCTATCAGTAGCTCTCTATTAGAAGAATAAAATTTTAACTAAATAAATCAATATTTGAAGAGTTTTTTAAAAGATAAAATTAATGAAAGATTTACAAGAGATTACATATCCTTTCCTAAAGTACATTTTTCCCCCAGGACTCTGTCATTGGAGATAATGACTGACCTAATAATAACCTTTAAAGTTCTCACAACATAGCTTTTCAAAGACAGATGGAAAATTCTAATATCACTTGAAAATTTTTTGAATATATAACATTTGGTTATTAGGCCTCTTGAAAGTACTGAGGGTGGGGGGAAGCTTGTATTTCCTCCACTCTTAAAATAACTTTACTTTAAATTCCTCAAACTATATCTATATTCTATAATTATCCTCCTTTTTCTCAAACTTGAAAACTCCTTTCACTCTTCAATCTTTTGCAATCAGGGCTTTTGAACTCATCACTCACTGAAAACTGCTCTCTATCTTACCAATAATCTCTTATTTGCCAAATGTGAACGTCTTTTCTTACTCCTAATCATTCCAAACTTATTTACTATATCTGACACACCTAACCATCCTTCTCTCCTGAAAACCTTCCCCTCTGGTTTTTTGTTACACTAGCCTCTCTTGGTTCTCCTTCAACCTGTCTGACCCCATCTTCTCAGGTTATTTGCTAACTCATCATCCATATTATACTCTCTAATTGTGACATACCTCAAGATTCTGTCCTGTTTCAGCTTCCCTTCCACCTCTATTCTTTTTTCTGAGTAACTTTATGAGCTCCCATGGGCTTAACTATCATCTCTCTGCAGATGAGATTCCCACATCTATATATCTACACCCAATCTCTCCTTCAAGTTTCAGTCCTGCATCACTATGTGCCTATTGTATGTTTCAGACTGGACGTTCCAACAATATCTTCAACTCAGCCTGTCTGAAACTGAACTCAGTATCTTTACCCCCTAAATTCTGTCCTTCTTCAAACTTCCCTCGTTCTATCAAAAGTATGACAAGTTCCAGTCTCAAAAACTAAGAACCTCAGCATTATCCTTAACTATTCACTCTCCCTCAATCCATATATCCATTGCCAAATCTTTCCATTTCTAGCTCGATAACATTTTTCAAATCCAAAGCCTCCTTTCGACTCACACAACTACCTTACAGGCCTTTATCTACTACTTAAGTTTTTTGCAATAGCCTCCTAACTGGTGTCTCAGACTCAAATCTTTTACCATTGCATTCCATCCAACATAGCGCTACTGAAGGACTTTTTCCTTAAGTACAAATATGCGTCACTTTCCTAATTCAACTAATTCCTCCTGGAAGCCTCCTATTGTCTCTGGGATAAAACAAACACATTTAGCCTTTAATAAAGGTCCTACATGACCTGGCTTGAACCTTTCTTTCTAGGTTTGCTGGATATTACATCCTCTCTAACAGTCTACAAAGAGGGCAAAATGACCCTTACTCTGCTCCTCACTGTGACATTCCATCTCCCATCTCTGTGCCTTTGCACAGCACTGTCCCCTCTCCTGTCATATGCTCCCTCCTTATCTCTACTGCAGGGAGTCCTCCTCCATTAAGATGCAGCTCATGCACCATCTTCCTTGATCTCCCCAATACCTAGAGTCTTCCCTCTCCACTACCTTATACTTAAATAATTTGTGTGTATTGATTACATGTACGTGCACATACATCTCACATATCCTCATTCACTTTACTCTGACACTGTATGTGTTTTGCACATTATTGCTGTCCCTTTCATCTGACTTGTATTTCTAGCACAGTGCTCAGTAGTACAGGACTTAATGCTTGTTAACTGATTGACTGAAAATACCGTTAAATGTTAAAAAAAAATAAATAAAACAAAATAGAATACAATGAAATTATAGTGGGCAAGATTATCCCTGAAAAAACTTGAGAAAATGCATTTCTCTCCCATCACTGAAGAGGTCGTTGTGAAATATAATGTACAGTGTCAAACACAATTAATATGATAACTGCTTTCTAGAAACACAAGAAACATTCTTGGGGCAACTAAGTGATGCAGTGAATAGAGCATAGGCCCTGAAGTCAGGAGGACCTGAGTTCAAATCTGGCCTCAGACACTTGACACACTTACTAGTTGTGTGACCTTGGGCAAGTCACTTAACCCCAATTGCCTTGTCTTCCCCCCTCCAAAAACAAAACAAAAAGAAAAAAACCATTCCTATTTAATTAATGTTAGCACGACAGCTTAGGACACCAGCAGATATGAGAGAAGTTCACAGTTGTAGGAGGAGAATCAAATCACCACATGTATAGGGAGCAGATGGCAAAGACAGAGGGAGTGGCAACAGAACAAAAAAAGTAGAAGGGTCAGAAGCTGGAGCAGCAGCAAACAGAAAATCAGATGGCACAACAGATAGGGTTTGGAGTTAGGACAACCCAAGTGCAAATTCGGTTTCCTCAGAAACTTCCTAGCTGTGTGACCTTAGGAAAGTCACTTAACCTCTGTTTGCCTATAGATCACTGTCTTGTGCTTGCATAGCTCAACAAAACTGAGCTATGCTACCCAGAGTTACCCACAATGAATTTGTCACAGTGGAGCATCCTGACAAAAGGTGATCCACTAAAGAAGAAAACAGCAAACTACTCTAGTATCTTTTGACAAGAAAACATCATGGAGAGAGGTCCTGAAAAGTCAGGCAGAATCAAAATGAATATATGACAACAAGGTAACATGGAAAGCAGCAATGGTAGACTTACTGGAAAGTGACACTAATATTGCAAGGGTACATGTGACAAAAGTCTGGCAATGGGGTCAAATAAGATGCAATGTGGCACAGAATTACAAGATAATAACATAAGCATGAAGGAACAAATCTACGCTTTGTACCTTTGTCCATGTCCCATCAAAAGCAGCCTTGTCAGAGAACTCTACCAGGTCAGGTTGACTCTTCCCTCATGCTGAGCAGGGGAAACCAGGTATACTTTGAAAGTATACTTTATATAGATTCCTAGCGAAGATATAGCCCACCACAGATAATGGTTCTTTAATACCCTTGATTATGGGGTCAGAGAGACAAAGGGCAACACAAATCAAAAGGAGCAATATACATACCTGTGGGAAGAAAGAGGTGTACTGGAAAGGTGAGGAAAATTTGACAGTCTATAGGCTTAAATATGAATTGTTTCCACTGTTTTTTAAAATAAGACTTATTTTAAGCTTTATGCTCATATTAAGCCTGAATATTTGAAGAGGAATAGGAAGGAGAAAAGTATTTATTAAATACCCCCTACGTACCAGGCATTATGCTAAAGCACATTATAAATATTATCTCATCCAATCCTCACAACCACCTGTAAGGTAGGCACTATTATTATTCTCATTTTATAAGTGACAAAACTAAGAGAAAGGACAAGTAACTCGGCAAGGGTCATACAACTAGAAGAGTAGAAGGGTCTGAGGCCACATATGAACACAAGTCTTCCTGACTCCAGGTCCAACACTCTCTCCATTGCAACACCACCTGACAAAATCCAAGATTCTCCCTTTGTGACACAAGGTGACAGAAGCTGACCTGCCCGAGTGCTACTTGGGTAGGGAAAATGAAGAAGGAAGTAAGATGAGTGAGATATTGGGCTCCCTGTGGGAAGTACCATATACTGAAGTCCCAGAACTCCCAAGAGTAGGGTAGTCATATATGCCAGAGATTTGAGGGAGACCATAAAGTTAAGTGATCCAAGCCCTTTGAACCTGTAAATGTGTGTTACACAAACTGCTGCTCTCTAATTTATCTTTTGTATAACATCTTATTTTCACATATCATTTTGATTTAATGAACTAATATCCATTTTGTTTCACTATAAAATTGGAACCTCACAAATATACAAGAGTAACTGAAGTAAGCATCATATATGTCTTCATGTCACTTCCCTGGACTCTTAGATTTATATATAAAATCAAACATCAATATGTTGCTATTTGAACCATCCAAAAATCTAATCAAAATACAAGCAAACCTTGAACATTTATAATAATAACAAAAATATTAAATTATCAGCACCAAGGGGTGGAGACAAGATGGTGGCACACAAGCAGGAAAATTCCATGAGCTCTCCCCCATAACCACCTCAAATACCTATAAAAATATGACTCTAAACAAATTTTAGAGATACAGAACCCACAAAGTGACAAAGATAAACAAATCTCCCACTGAAGGCAGCCTGGCAGGTGGACAGCAAGGGTCTATTGCAGCACACTGGCAGCAGAGTCCAGCCCCACTTGAGCCTGTGGTTTTAGCTCCAGGGCGGCCCTGACCAGTTCTGGCTAGAGTGGACTTTGGAAGAGTGGATCACCAGCAGCTGTGGCAGTTTCTGGAATTATCAACCCATAAATGCCAAAGACACAGTAAAAGTTCAGTGTAGAACTCTGTTGGAACTGGAGGAGGAAGGGGAACAGAGGGAGCACAGTCTGGCCTCTGTCCCGGGAGTGAGATGTGGCAGAGGCACAGCCTCCATGGGGCTGCTTCAGGGATCCTGGCATGCAGATTGTACGGGGACCAAGCAACCATTCAGAGGGTAAGCGCTCTTGCCTTAACCTGCCTGGATTGGGATCATGGTCTTGGGAGGTGGTCCGGAGGTGTGTGATCAGTGAGCCAAAGCTAGTGGGCACTGTAGAGACAGTGCCCTCCTAATAGCTCTTGCAGCTCCAAAAACCCCAGCAATTTGGGACAAAGCTCTCCCCTGTGGAAGCAGAGTTCTACTGTGGCAAAGAGCTCAAAAGTCAAGTAATTGACTAGCAACATAAGCAAATGAAGCAAATCAAACACAACAATCCAACTTTAGATTCCTTTTTTGGGTACAAAAAGGATCAAAGCATGGAATGGGAGGAAGACAACACAGTCAGAACTTTTGCACCAAAAGCTTCCAAGAAAAAAAAGAACCGGTTACAGACCATGGAGGAGCTCAAGAAGGATTCTGAAAATCAAATAAGAGAAGAGGAAGAAAAATTGGGAATAGAAATGAGAATGATGCGAGAAAATCATGAAAAGAGAGTCAACAACCTAACTGAAGAAAATAACACCTTAAAAAATAGACTAACTCAAATGGCAAAAAAGGCCCAAAAAGCCAAGGAGGAGAAGAATGCCTTAAAAAGCTATACTGGCCAAATGGAAAAAGAATTTCAAAAGCTCACTGAAGAGAATAATTGCTTCA
>CM053582.1:507965449-508008906 GCA_028627135.1 Pseudochirops cupreus
TTAGTGGGAAGTATCTTTGTGTGCGTTTTGGAGTTCCAGGATTGGTTTAGAGTCCTATTTTATGGGTATTTTGGGGTGGCTATGTGAGAGCTGCGATATGTTGCTGCTTCTACGCCGCCATCTTGGCTCCGCCCCCCCAGGAACTTCTTTCTAAAAATACATGAGATGAGGTGGAAGCAGAAATAAAGAGTAAAGGTAAGAGTGAAGAGATAAAAAGAGAGGATTATGGACAGAACCTGGAAACACCCTGCTTACAGATGAATCCTTCTTTTGTGGAATTACATTACAATTTGAGAGGGTATATGAAAGGTGGGTAGGCAGATAGGGTGACAGAGAGTGAGTGATGCACCAAGGTCCAATCAATGGACAGAAATAAGGTGAAGGAGACCTCTGTAGTCTCTGAAGGAGCAGAACCGTTAGGAGAATGAATGATGAAGTGGGGGTGGGGGGAGCAACAAAGATTGAAATGGGAGGAGAGGAAAAAAGAGACCTTACTTTGAAGGTGAAAGGGCAAGTCACTGATGAATGTTCCTATGGGTAACTGGAGATAAGGACTTTACCCTGGATGGTGTAGGGGATCTGGGGCTTGAAAAGTATACTTGTCCAGGGAAGGGAGAAAATTGGAACTCCTGAGGGTAACTGGCACCTGCAGAAATAAGAGAATATGATTATAGGGAGATTTTTCAGCAAATGCAGAAAAAAAGGTCAATAAGAAAGGGCATAGATTAGGGGCAGGGGAGGGGCCCCACAATGGGGCAACTGCCTCTCTGACGCCTTCAATTAGCACTGTTATGAGAGCAAGGCACAATGGAAAAGGGGTTCCATGGAATAAGCCCTACAAGGCAATGGCAGAAAATACTTAGAAGAGAGAATCTAGAATGAATACTTTGGAAGCTTTGACTGTATAAAGGATACAGAGAAAAGAGATCAGATAATTAGAGGAAACATGAATCAGAGAATGGGGATCCAGGGTAAATAGAACACAAATACGGATAACAGAGTCAGAGAAATCTTTTTTGGAAAGGAATAAAAAAATGACATTTAAGAAATATTGACTTAAATAGCTGGAGAATTATTAACTGTTCTTGAGTATGCCAAGTCAATATAATAGAAAATGAAAGTAACAGAGTACTTTAGTACTATGCTAATCAAAATACTAAAGGACTACTTTATAGAACTAGAAAAAATAATAATGAAATTGATCTAGAGGAACAAAAGGTCAAGAATCATGAAGGGAAATAATGAAAAATAGTAAGAAATAAGGGAACCAAGCGCCAGCAGATATTGATCTATACTAAAAATCAGAAACCATCAAAAACTGGTTAGATTTTTTAAAAAATAGAGAAGTCAATCTGTGGAACAGACGAGGTTACAACCAAAAAAGAGCAAATAAACATTGCTGCCAAAGTACTTTTCCTTAAGCACAAATTTGACCACGTTATTCCTATTAACTAAATTCAGTGGCTTCTTACTACTGCTAGTATACAATATGAATTCTTTTGTTCAGTTCCTTAAAACCCTTCACAATCTAGAATCAACCTATCTTTCCAGGCTCCCTTGGTTATTCCCCTACCTAAACTCTGCCACTTATCCAAACTCATTGCCCACAACACTTCATCTCCCGTCTCTGAGTCTTTATACTGGCCATAGCCCATGCCCTCTCTCCTCTCCTTTGCCTCGCTCACACAGTCCATTCTCTTCCTTCCAGATGCAGCTCAAGAACTAACCTCTTCCCATAAAGCCTTTCCTGATCCTCTAATTCCTATCATCCTCCCTTTCAAATTACTTTCATTTGTATTTTGGTATATATGCCAACGTGTACTTGTTGTCTACCTCATTAAAATATAATGTTCTTGTGAGTAGAAATTATTTCTTCAGATTTTGGGGGGGAGGGAGGGAGGTCTCCTTTAGCAAGCTGTTGACTTGTTTTTCATGATTTTCTTGCATCACTCTCATTTCTCTTCCCAATTTTTCCTCTAGTTCTCGTGCCTGACTTTCAAAATCCTTCTCAAGCTCCTCCATGGCCTGTGACCAATTCATATTTTTCCTGGAGGCTTTCGATGCAGGGGTTTTGACTTTGTTGTTTTCTTCTAGTTCTATATTTTGATCTTCTTTGTCACCAAAGAATAATTCTATAGTCTGATTTCTCTTCCTCTGTTTGGTCATTTTGCCAGCCAATAATTTTGACTTTTGAGCTCTTTGCCAAAGTAGGACTCTGCTTCCAGAGTAGAGAGGGCTGTGTCCCAAATTTTTAGGGTTTTGCACACCTATTATCAGAGCTACTTCTGGGCACCTGCCTCAGAACTGTGAAAAGGATTCCCTCTCCACAGCCTCAACAAGCTCTGCCACGCCAGAGCTCCTCCTCGCCCCAGGACAACCACCCAAGACTGTGACCCAGATCCAAGCAGGGCAAAGCAAGAGAATCCTGCCTCAGTGCCATCAAAGAGATTCCTGCAATTGCCCTCCAAAGAGCCACTTGGTTCCCCCACCATCTGTGGGCCTGGAGCTTTGGAAGGAGCCACCCCACTGTGGCAGGGGCAGGGGCCAGACAGTACTCTTCTCTCATCTAGGTCCAACAGAGTTTTCCCACTGACCCTTTACTTTCTCTTTGGCATTTATGGATTGAGAAGTCTGGAAATTGCCACAGCTGCCAGTGATTCAGTCCCCTGAGGTTTGCTCTGGCCAGCCTGTGCTGTTGGTATGAGCCGGTGTGGCCCACATGGGACTGTGTTCCACTCTCAGTCTGCCGTAAGAAGACTCTTACTTTCAGCTTGTCGGGCTGACTTCAGCTAGAGATGTATTTCACTCTGTCATTTTGTGGGTTCTGTAGCTCTAAAACTTGTTTAGTCATTTTTTACAGGTAGGAGGTAGTTGGGGCATTAGCTCAAGCAAGTTCCTGCTTCTACTCTGCCATCTTGACTCTTCCCTGAGTAGAGATTATTTCAATCTGTGTATTGGTATCTCCAACAGCAGGCACAGTGTAAATAATAAATGCTTGTTGACTGATACCCACAGATAAAAGTATTTTGTTTGTTTCTCTCTCCTTGGTCTCAATAATGTTCATGTAAGATACTTACCTAAATACATGACATAAAGTCAGGGTTATTGTGATTTTTCATGTATATACTCCTACTATTTTCTACCAGTAGTATATTTTACTCCTGGATATTTAATAAATGCTTCAATCAATCAACAAGTGCTAAGGTCAGCTTTCCTATGGGGCTCGGGGAGGAAGTTAGAGGAACAAGATGTAAAAATAGGAGTAGATACAAAATACATATAAATACTAGGACATTTCAGAAGAAACTAGGAGCTGGAGGAATCTGGAAAGGCCTCACTTTTGTTGGATTATTAAAGCAAATGGTCTTAAAAAGTAATATTCCTTTCTCCCACCCCCATACCCTATGTCTTCCAGTTTCCCTTTATGTGTAGTCTGCCTCCATTAGAATGGGAGCTACTTGAGGATAGGGAGTGTCTTATTTTTGCATTCCTGGTGCTTAGCTGGAAGTCGGGCACAGAGTATTTGTCTGCCAGCTTTTTCTATTTTATATTCCAGGTAGGAAGAGCCAAACCTGTTTTGATGGGTCCATAATTTTGAATTCATACATGTCTGTAAAACAACTACAGTAGTAGTGGTAGTGGTGGTGGTGGTGGCAGCGGCAGCAGCAGCAGCAATAGTAGCGCTAGTAGTAGTAATAATAGCTAGCACTTATATAGTACTTTAAGATTTACAAAGCATTTTACATATGTTAACTGATTTAATTCTCACAACAACCTTATGAGGAAGATGCTATTATTATCCCCATTTTACAGAGGAGGAAACTGAGGCACAGAATGTGACTTGCTCAGGGTTATATAACTAGCAAAGGGTCTGAGGGAGGATTTAGGTCTTCTTGACTCCAAGTCCTATATTCGATCCATTGCACCACCTAGGTGTAAGGAATAGGAGAGTAGGTCTAACTAACATATCTGGTTTGCACACAAAACACATCTGTGTTAAATCTGGTATATCATAGAAAAATGAAGAGCTGACAAGGGACCTGACTATGTTGTTACAGGCCTAGGGGATATAGTGTGTTTCAAATTTACCTACTTATAAACTGTGTATTATCTGGCTTACAACTGTTATAAAAGAAAAGAGAATAATTAGAAAATAAGGACAGAGAATGATGGAGTTTAAGTTTCTTAAGGATAAGAGTGGAATTTCTTAGCTAAAGTTTCACAGCTTCTCAGCACCCAGCACAGTGCTCTGCGCATCTTATGCACTTAATAAATGTTTGTTAAATGAGTGCAGGGGTAAAAGTATAGTAAAGAAATTTAGATGACAAATCTGTTAAAACTCAAGAAGAGAGAGGAAAAAAAAAGAGAGTGGGTGCTTAATGGAGAAAAAAGGAGGATGAAGCAAAGAAGGGGAAGCTGGCCATGTTACTCCAAGCTTGTAATCCCAACTACTGGGAAGGCTGAGGCTGGCAGATCTCTTAATCTTAGGAGTTGAGCTATACATGAACTGGCTGTCTGTCCTAAGTACAGCATATATAATGTGACACCCCAGGCGCAGGAGACCACTAGGCCACCTGAGTAGGAATGAACCAGCCCAGGTCTAAAATGCAGTAAGTCAAAGTCAATTAGAATAGGACTGGGCCTGCAAGTAGCTCCTGTACTTCTAGCCTCAGCAAGATGGAGAACCCCAGTCTTAAAAGGAAAAGAAAAAGGTATGATCCAAATAGCAGAAAGTCATGAAAAGGAGAAAGTACCAATCTGCAAAAAAAAACTACTAGCTGCCACTAATTAGTGCATTACCTATACCAAGATCCTACTCAAAGTAATTTTCACACATCCATGACTATAGGAAGAAAAACTATAAAAGTGTTCTTTCAAGACAAACAAACAATGTTAGTCTTTCTTTTGTCCTTATAGTTAGTCTTTATAGTTACAACTGTCACAGTACTTGAGTTGTAATCTGAAAGAGAACCAGCAAGTTTATGGATTTGAAACTGAAGGTTAAGTGTTTATCCAAAGAATGAAAGAAGCATGCTCAGTTAACAAACAGGTATGACAAGGGGAACACTTAAAATTTTGAAACAAACAGCTCACTTATTACGAATATGTGTTCAGAGTTCTGGATAAGACAAGGGCTATGATTTAAGTCTTTTAAAACATCCTCTTTGAATATTTATTACTTTGTTTACTCAGTAAATAAAAGCATACTTTTAAGAAGGAGTTCTCTGTAATTAAAAAATACACTTTGGTTAATACAACCTTAAGTTCTTCAGACATTCAATCTCTATGGTATATGTAATTAAATATATTTTCTAGAGCAATGTCCTTTAAAACCACTAAATGAGGTTATTGGAATGTCGTATCACTACTCTCTTAACTACTGATATTAAAATCTCTTCATTTCTAATTTAACTTTTAGTTAAAAAAAAAAAAAGAAAAAGTTAGAAAAATATACCTCTAGAAAATTAAGTATAATACAATAAAGTGAAACTGAGCCCTTTGTTTTTATTATTTTACTTAGAATAATAATTTGAACATTGCTTTAGGCAGTGTTTGGAAATAGTAAGTTTTCAAAAGCAGTGTTTGACTAACAAAATCCTTGCATTTATCCCATGCTCCAAAAGTGAATAAAATCTCTTGTCAATATCTCATCCAATGCTAACCAAACTTACTAAACTTACTAAATTGACGCCTCCCCAAATTCTGTAACGCCTTAAGGATATCATTTATTAGAGTTAATCTGAACTTAAAAAGACACAAAAATACTTAGTATCACATAATACTTGTCACATAAGGTCACAATAGACCCCATTTCACAAAGTATGTCAAAGTTCTATTATTCTCATGAAGCTATTATTGAAATCAATTTATCAGTCAGAAGTCTGCCTACCTCTAAGGGGCTGAACTGGAATGTACTGCCTTGAATAAATGCTGGCAAAAGTTTTATTTCTAGGTCGTGGACTCGATTCCAGAAGAAAATCATGCCCCAATGACACAGAGACCATAACACATTCCTGATGCAAGTCTGCTTCAACAGTATCATCTATGGGGTACCTCTTATGACAGTTTCATAAACATATTCCAATGCCCAAGAATAATATGAGCATTTTTAAAAAATCAGTAGGTGATGAGAAAGGAGGGTTGATTATTGGGTAAAAAGGGCTTCTTTGCATCTTAGCATTCCTATTATACTAGGAATATGATAATACTAATATGATACTAAGCCTATGACTCCCTGTTCATCCACACAGCAGTTTCCTCCACATATATCTAAGTCACCTGGTTTTAACAGGTCACAATTACATTGGATTACATACTTCAACTTGTTATTTTCTCTTCTAAAAAGTATAATCACAGTAACAATTAATTAGATTAATAAAAAAATGCTTAGTGCTTTGCATGACGATCGGCACATAGCAGGTGCTTACTAAATGTTTACTGATTGCAACATAATAGTTGATGTGGCTATAGCACTTGAAGGTGTGCTTGGCACTTTACTGACATTATGTGACATGTAAGAGCTACAGATGATGACAAAACTTTCATGGCAGTTAAGTAACTAGCCTATGGACACATGTACATAATCAGGTTTTTTTTTTTTTTTTGGCTTTTTGCAGGGGGGGGGGGCAATTGGGGTTAAGTGACTTGCCCAAGGTCACACGGCTAGTTTTTGTGGTAAGTGTCTGAGGCCGAATTTGAACTCGGGTGCTTCTGACTCCAGGGCTGGTTCTCTATTCATTGCGCCACCTAGCCACCCCCAATCAATTATTCTCAAAGTTGGAATTTTATGCCCAGGTCCTCCAGGGCTTCACCTAGCACTACCACAGCCGCTGGCTCACATTCTGTTCTTTCTCTTTTCCAAGACTTTCTCCGTCTGCCTCTCCTGGGCTACTAAGGCCAGAAAAGGAAGTTTTGGCTACTGAAAAGAGACCAACATTTGAAAAAGAAGGCAGAAAACCCTTAAATAAAGTTTAAATGGACAGTTCTACATTCCAAGGGAATTTGTCAATGGCATGGTAGAGGTCTTTTTTTTTTGACCTTCTATGAAAAACTTTAAGCATCCTAATTATTCTGGTTTCAGTTTTCATAATTATTGAATAATAGGGCTGAAAGGGACCTTTCTGGGTTACAGAGGCCATGCACCTGCTTCCAAGGCAGTACTCTGTCAAACAACCCAGATTTATGGTTATAAATTTCTATTTTTCAAAAGTTTCAAGGGACAGGGATTCTATACCCTTCCTAGATAATGATTAAGCATAACAACTCTGTAATATTCCTCCTCTATTTTTCACATAACATAAATGTATAGTATTCACACACTCACTTTTTAGAGGATCCATTTTTCCATAAAATATATCCTACACTCAACTGCCCTTCAGCTCTCCAATTCCATTCCTCAAGCAACCACTCTTCCTAATCTGCCATAATTCAAAATGCATAAGGACAAGTTTAAGTGGCCAGTAAAATAAAAAAACTGTCCATGTGGTACAGAGAGGGAGAAAAAAGATAATCATGACATGTACTAATCATGACATTACTCTTAACATCTCTTCTAGTCCAGGGCAACTGCCAACTGGCTCATCTGCTAGACCAGTGCTTCTTAAACCATGGGTCGCAACCCCATAGCGGTCATATATGTGAGGACTGCAAAAAATTTGGCAAGAGTAAAAGGTTTCTGAACACAGAATAGCAAAAAATTAATTCAAAGTCAAATGTATAACAAATCCAAGGTATTTCTGGCAGCACTTGCCAGTGTTGCATAGTGCGACTTCACTGCAGCCTTGGCTCTGAACACAGTACTGACAATCATAGAATCAAAATATTAATCAACTCTGAAAAACACTGAAAATGCTCTATGTCCTGCAGTATCAAATATTCTATCAAGATTTAATTCTTTATGTAAAAGTAAACAAGCACATCCATCTCATTAGCATGAAAATCTGCTTTCACCTTTAATAAATGGTAAAATTATATGTATACCAAAGGATTGTTTTAAAATAAATTTCTTTAAGATTTATTATCAGTAAATGTTGGATTTGTATACCTATTTTTAAATGCCTACATACCCGGGGTCCCACAAAATTTCTCGAAGGGGAAAAGAGGTTGTGTGTAGAAAACAGTTTAAGAAGCCCTGTGTTAGACCTAATATATCCTAATATAAGCAGTTATAACCAAAAAAACCCTGAAAAGTCCAGAAAATTTAAGAGTTAAACAGAAATTTGGTCCATGGAGAAACTTCATGGTTCACAGTTCACTGTTTTGTCATTTGTTAAGAGCAATGGCCACATGTTCCAGGGATGAATAAGCTCCTGGGCTCTGGGAAAGGTTCTCTGAGTCGATTATAATCAAGGACACCAGAGTGAAGCCCTGCAAAAGCAACATGTTCAAAACAAAACTTGTTATCTTTCTTCCCAAACCCTCCTCTCTTCCAAATTACCCTATAAATTTAGATTCTAGAGGGTAGCCAGACTTACAAACTTGGCATCATTCTTGACTTCTCTCTTAAACTCACATATCAAATCTATTGCCAAATCTTTTTAATTCTACTTCAGCATCTCTTCTTAGTACCTTCTCTGCAATTTAGAGTCTTAGAGTTACCTAGATGAACACTCAGAGGTTTAGGGATTGGCCCAGAGTCACTTAACTAGTAAGTGTCAGAGATAGGACTTGAACTCAGGTCTTTGTGGCTTCAGGGTGATTCTTGATCTACCATACCACACAGATTCTATAAACTATTTGGTGCTTGTGAGAAGAAAACCAAAACAAAACCAAAAAAACCAAAAAAAAACAAAAAACCCCAAAGCATTTGACCAAGAGAGTTACTGTTCAGTCATGCCTGACTCTTCATGATCCTGTGGACTTCTGTCTGTGTGGTTTTCTTGGCAAAGACACTGGAGTAGTTTGCCATTTTGTTTTCCACTGGCAAAGAGGTTAAGTGAACTGCCAAAGGTCACGTAGCTAGAAGTTTCAACGGCTGGATTTTAACTCAGGTTTTAACACTGTACCACCTTGATCAACAGGATAAACTAAAAAAAAATGTATTCTATTAGAACCACTGTTTAGACATAAAGTTGTAAATTTACACAATGCTTATCATCTAACTAAAATTTTTATCCATATTCCTTACACACTCTCATTTAAATACTACTCTATGATCTCATTAATGTATTCTTAAAATGCATAAACTGCACTGAATTATATTTTAAAATCAAAATACTTTTAAAAGTAAATATTTGAATTTATTATTTTCATTATTAAGAGTCTCATTTTCAGAGTTAAGTAATCCAATTCAAATCACATAAATTCTAGTTAGTACTTGATATGACTAAACCATTGGGGTCAAACTTGAAAAGAAATAGGTGGCTACTAAATCTATACATATCAATACTTGAGGGCCATATATTGACTTAGTTTCAAATTTTAATATCTTCTAAAAATATTACCTGTTTTAAACTTAACATTATTTTAAATTATAAAATTATATAATAATATAAAGCATTATAGAATAAATAATAAAACAAAACAAATAAATTTATTTTAAAATTTAAATTATCTTAAATTTTAAGTTAATTTTATTTAAATTTGATATTATTTTTACATTTTAATCTCGTTTGGGTCACATGTGGCCAATGGCTCCCAATTCCGTTTGATCCCTCTGGTTTGAAGAACAACAAAAAGATGCATTTTTCTCATCTTCATTGTTCATAAATCTGACAACTATAAAATGAGATTCTCTGAACTCAATAAAAAAAGCCTCAAGTAAATTCTGAGTTACATTTGAATTTTGCCAACAATATAAAAAGAGCCCCAGCTCTGTCACTCACTAATTATATAACCTGGGGGTAAGTCACTTAACCTCACCTAAGTCCAAGGTTCCTCAGCTCTAAAATGAGGAAGCTTCTAAAGTCCTTTACAACTTTAAATCTTAAAAACCCATGAATTTGAAGTTATGATTTTTTAATAAAAATCTTTCTTAATATTTCAGAAGAAAATAATTTTGGTTTATAGAGTATTCAAATACCATGGTAACGGCATTTAAAGAACATAGAGAACGGGCGCCAATGCTGGGGTCAAGGAGGGGGGGACAGGCCAGTGGGGGGCAGGGCCAAGCTGAGGCAGGCATGGGGTGTGGAGGTGCCAGCATCAGAGGAGGCACAGACCGAACGGGGTGTGGCACTCGGGAGACCAACCACTGCTGTATCGCCCCCGCCCCCCCAACTCCAATGGCGGCTGCCAAGGAAGCCCAGGAGGAGCACGACACCTCCATTGAGAACGTGGACGATGCTTACCACAACCCGCAGTTGGAGCCCATCATGTCCCTGCATGAGCAGATCAAGACCCTGGAGGAAGACGAGGAGGAGCTGTTCAACATGTGGGCCAACCTGTTCCATTTTGCATCAGAGAACGATCTTCCAGAATGGAAAGAACAAGGTTCGAGTGACATGAAGCTGCTGAAACACAAGGAGAAAGGGACGATCCGCCTCCTCACAAGAAGGGACAAAACCCTGAAGATCTGTGCCAATCACTATAAAACACCATTGATGGAGCTGAAGCCTAATGCAGGCAGTGACAGGGCTTGGGTCCGGAACACACACACGCTCACTTCGCTGATTAAAGTCCCAAGCCCGAACTGTTGGCGATTGGATTCCTAAATGCGGAAAATGCCCAGAAGTTTAAGGCAAAAATTGAAGAATGCAGGAATGAGATAGAAGAAAGAGAAAAGAAAGCAGGAGCAGGCAAAGAAAACACCGAGGAAGTGGTAGAGAAATTCTCAGAGCTGCCGGTGAAGGAGGCAGGAAGAGGAAGAGGAAGGCAGCCCAGAGACTGAGAGCCCCAAGCCCCTGAGAAGGAGACCAAGGACCAGGACGGGTTACTGCAATAAATCATCTCGTGGGCCGCCTTCCTTCCTTTTATTTTATTTTTGTTTCATTTTTTTTTTACAAGGGACTTTATATAAAAGAACTGAATTCTAAGCTTTTATCCTTTGGAAGATGTCTTCAGCAAACTCATTCCCAGTCACATGTACTGCACTCATAACATTCTTTTTCCATAGTGGAAACACTTATTTATACTACATCCAAAAGAGTGAATAAAACATTTGAAAGCTGCCTCCAAGGACAAAACAAAACAAAACAAAACATGGAGAACAATTAAAGTTCTATAAGTGATCAGTCATGGAGAACAAGAAAAGTTCTATCAGTGATCAGTATCAAAGGATTTTGTTGAAATAACCCTTCTTTTTACTAGCTCCTGGCTTCATTCAACAAGCTTTTGCCTCAGAATAATACACTGTTAATGGAGGAGAAAAGTAGACTTTAAAAATAATAGCAGAATTTATGGAAAACATCTCAAGTCACTTAATTCAGTACTGATACCAATTTATAGATACAAAAATTAAATCTATCATATGTCATTACGGGGAAACTAAGGAAATATACTTATGTGAAACATTTAGCACCAATATACAAGTTTTATTCAGCAAAGATGACATGAATTTGTTGTGTTTCGTGAGGAAAAGATGATTTTAATGGTCCTTAGAGGTACAATTTTTGTAATAACAAAGTAAAATTCCAAATAGAAAACAGAATATTGCTTCTTCAACTAAACACTAAATCAGTTATTTCTGCTAGGCAAAGATATTCCATCTTATAATTTCAATGAATGAAGTCTGTTCCATTATCATTATATTAAAAGAATAATTTCATTATTTCCTTTAAACTTGTTTATTACATTATTTTTCACAAACTGCTTAAAATTAATTGACTGGAAATTTTTATTTTAAGTAAAGTGTACACTGCTTCAAGCTACTTTAACTTGTGTACCAAAAGAAGGTAACAACTTCAATATCTGGTTGAAATACTGAAAGGAGTGAAACAAAAAATGACAAAAAAGAAAAAAAGCTAGAGATCTGTAGATCATGAAAAGCAACTTTTTACTTAAATAAAGAATATTTTATAATCAAATGACACATAGTAATAGCATGTCTGTAATACTGTAAAATGGCTCCTTAGCCCATTATTTAAAAATGTAATTCATTGGTAACATTGGTCAGTATCATTCTACAGAGAACTGAAAGTTAAATTAATAACCTAACTGTTTAGAATATTTTTAGCCTACTTCTTGTGTCTCCTTTCTTTAATCCATCCTTCACAGTGCTGTAATATAATCTTCCTAATGCACAAGTTTCACTATGTTTAAAATCTTGAGCAGCAATTTGTTGCCTGTAGAATAAAACAAACACTTTAGCTGTTGTTGTTCATTGTTGATACTCAGAGAGGACCAATGACATCATGATGGTCAAGGTATGGTGTGTTCAACTGTGACTGATAAGTCCAATATGAGTTCAGAAGGTTCTATCACACATCAGGCACAAATAATTTGGGATGAAAATGTTTCTACATCTGCGCATCTCACACTTCCTCTTCTACTGTGATTCTGCTTTGTTCATAGAGCACAATGCCTTATTTGATGTGGGCATACCATGCTAGATGGTTGGTCCGTCCCACGCCAGCATCTCCCATGTCTCACAATTAATACTAAAATTCTTTAGAGGGACTTTGAGAATGTTCTTATACCATTTCTTCTGACCTCCATATGAGTACTTGTCATATGCAAGTTCTCCATAAAACAGTCTTTTGGGTAAATGCATGTTTGGCATTTGGGCTACATGGACAGTCCATTGGAATTAAACTCTCTGCAATAGAGTTTGAATGCTTGGCAGGTTCAGCGCAAGAGAGGGCCTCAGTGTTCAATATCTTATTTTGCCATATAATCTTCAGAATCTTCCTGAGACAATTCAAACAGAAGCAGTTCTATTTTCTGGTATGGTACTGGTAGAATACTCAGGTTTCTCAGGCATACAACAATGAAGTCAGCACAATGGCTCTGCAGACCTATAGTTTGATATGGTGCCTAAATACCTTTCCCTTCTCTCCCATAATTTCTTTCAGAGGCTCCCGAACACTGAGCTAGCTCTGGCAGCATGTGCATCAACCACATCATCTATGTGGACATACTGGAAAGTATATTGCCAAGGTAAGTGAACTTATTCATTCAAAATTTTTTGCTTTGTGGTTCCACATATATGAATAGTACAGTGCTGGCTAACAGAGAACATCTGTTTTCTTGGTGTTGATTGGAAGGTCAAAATTAGCAAGAAATTCAATCCATACTCTGTTGCATCTCAGCCTAAGAGACTGCAATGAGGGCATAATCAACTGCAAACAAAAAGTTGCACACCAACTCTCCCTCCACTTTAGTCTTGGCTTATAACTTTTTGAAGTTAAATTGCTTACCATCAGTGCAATGAATGACTGATGCCATTTTTGTCCTCATTGAAGGCATCTGACAACATCATAGAAAATATCACGCTAAAAAGCATGGGAACAAGCATTCAGTCCTGAATATCTCAACCAGGATGTCTCGTCAACATCTAAAACTCAACATATTCAAAACTGAACTCATCATCTTTCCCCACCAAAAAACTATCTCTCCTCCAAAATCCCCTACATTTGGGACCATCCCCATAAAGGTTAGATTCCTCAGTTACCTTGGATTTCCTTGCCATTATCTCTCATATCTAACCAGTTTCTAAATCCTGTTGATCTCTTCAGTATCTCTGAACTTTCTCCACTTCCTGCCACTCACAATACCACCATCATCGTTGATCAGACACTGCCTGAACTATTTAAACAAACTCTTGATAATGTCTTGCTGTCACTTCTTTCCCTGGTCCATCCTTTATACCATCATAAAAATTATCTAATGCATTTCTATGCTCAAAATTTTCAATTCTCTAGATAAAACACAAACTCATTAACCTGGCATTGAAGGTCTTCCACAATCTCACTTTAACCAGCTTTGTCAGCTATATTTCAAATTGTTCCCTTTTGCATATTCTATATTCCAGCCAAACTAATAACTGGATATTTCCCAATCTATAGTTCACATATATCTATAGTCTCCAATCTATACAGTAATAATCTCTTACCTTGGTAGAGACCCCACCCCTGTCCCTCCACCACCAGTAACATTTCCTTTTTATTTCTGTCTTCATTTCTTTCAAGACAGCTCAGCCCTCATCTCCTCTGGAAAGGTTTCACTGATCTCTCTAAGCTGACAGCATTCTCGCCCTTCTAAGTTTTTCCTGATACAGTTTGATTGGTACATTCATTTGCTCTATTACATTCTACTTTATATTTATAACGCATACATCCTTCATCTCTCCTCTTTCCCCCAACTAACCTATAATGGAATGTGTGTGTGTGTGTGTGTGTGTGAATATGTGTATATATGTACCTGTGTGTGTGTATATATACACACACTGTCATTTTTCATCTCTGAATGTGCCTTGCAGCACAATTCTCTACAAATAGTAACTAATAATACAAATAGTACTAATAGTAACTAACAAGTGTTTACTGAATCAAAGGTATTAAGAATTTTTCTAGTTCAAAAATTTCCCCTGAAAACAGGTATGACTGATTTCTTATTTAAAATAGTCAATATTTCTTGCTGACAATCTGTATAGCAACACATATCTATGTACAACTTGAGGACATTTGACATCAACAAAATATATGCTGAATAAGGAATCCAGTGTTTTATGTAAGCCACCAACTCTTATGCTGTAGGTTGTGAGATAATTTGTATTCCCTTCAAGATAAATGAAACCCACAGGGGCTTTATGCATAATCATGGATTGCACCTTGTTGTGGTTTTTCCCATTAGGCAGTAAATTCAGATATACCGAAATCATGTTAAAGAATTTTGTGGTCAATAAACCTTGAAACAGTTAGTGGTGGTGGTGGCAGAGTTCTCAGTATTTTAGCAGCATGTACCCAAAGATTTTGCAGATGGGGATCTGTAGACTACTGCTTAGGATTTTCTTGATACCAATTTTTTTTTCCCCTGATAAAGTCCTGCAGAATTTACACTGTTTGACCACAATCAGGCCGGGTAACTCATTTAAAAATGATTAATCACAGATGGATCAGCCTTTTGTTTCTTTTCAGAGCCCTTTCTAGTGTTTCAACTATCTGATGTCTAGCCATGTCATGATACCAAAGTAGACTGCTTGAAATAATTTCATTTACTTTGGCCTACACACAAGTCTGGATAAAGAATTCAGTCAAAACACCTCCTTCAGATCACATAATGGCCTTAAAGCAGCATATTAGAAAATAATACGGTAAGAATCTTTTAGTTATCCTAAATATGTCCATTTTTCCTGGAAATGAAATAGAATAAATATTTTTTTGCATACTCACTGTGTGCAAAAAAATCACCTACAATTCCAGTTAAAGTTAAACCATTTAGATAGTAACAACAAGCATTCTGTGGCCTAAAAAAGCTTCACTGAAAAAAATAAAAAACGTAAAACTCTGGACAATTAAAAGCTGAAAGTCAAATTAAATAAATGGTTTGAAAAAGAAAAAAATACAAAGGAAGAAAAAAGTGATAGAGTGGGAGAGAGTAATATAAATGCAACATCAAGACCAATACAAAATAATCTAAATGCATCAATTATCAAATCAAGAAATTATAAATCAAAGATACGAATGAAAAGAAATAAAAGGAGACTAGCTCAATACTCAGGACATTAGGGAGCTTAAAACATGTTAATGACAGCAGAAATATTTACAATGGTTTGTTCTTTTCTAACAGACAGTGTTTTAAGATTAATACTTAGGATATTAAAACAGAAGGCATTTATGATTGTAAACTAAAAGCGCAGGAGTTTCTCTTGAACAAAGTAACCTGATGTTTGAATTAAGAGGGAAAAAACAAGCTAAAAAACTAAAATAGCTGAATCTGCCGGCTTCTAACTTCAAAATTGTATGGTCTACAAATGACAGATGATTTACCACTACCTTCAGAAACACAAGAAGTATTCTGATTCCTTGAAAAAAAAATCTAGTTACATGATCATTGATCTTTTTAAAAATTTTTTTTTGAGGGGGGAAGGCAGTGTAACAATAATGCAATATTCACAACACCCACAGTAGTTGTGAATCACAAAATGTAGCAGACTCTCTACATGGAGGGCAGAACCAAAGCCTTTATTCAAATACCAGAAAACTGAGTCCCAGAACTAGAAAGCCAAATTCATTACAGTAGCCATGAAGCTGGCACATATGGTTAATGCAATGAACACCCACATTCCCAAGCCTTCACAACAGAACAGGCTCCCTCAAGCAAGGATCCTCCTCTCTCACTCACAGTAGCTCCTCAGGTTGGTACTTGGAAGTTCTTAGCAGAAATTCCCAAAGGAAAGGTCTCAGTAACTTCCCAAAAGAAAAGTCTCAGCAGAAGCTCCAGCCTCCAGACGCTCACCAAGAGAAATTCTGACTGTCCAGCTTGTGCTCTTCCTTATATATATGGTATAGCTCCTCCCTGTTCTGCCCCTTCTTGTTACATCAGCGACTACCTCCCAAGGTGTTAACTACTTCTGTGTTAATTAAATAGCTTAAACAAGGCGTTAACTTGAAAGAAGGTGCTAAGTACCTGTTTACTTACCAATACAAAGGGGCATGGAAGACCTTCAGATTCCATTAACATTACAGGTAGGGCAATTGGGGTTAAGTGACTTGCCCAAGGTCACACAGCTAGTAAGTGTTAAGTGTCTGGGACAGATCTGAACTCAAGTCCTCCTGACTCCAGGGATGGTGCTCTATTCACTGTGCTACCTAGCTGCCCCAAGGATCATTGATCTTTAAAAAAAAAAAAGATAAACAGGAGGAATATAACAGGTGTTTTCACATATTTTTGAAGAATCGTCATCTCAGGGCATTGCCTGCACATCTTATTTCCTGAATGGCATGTAACAATAATTTTTTAACATTTGCTTTTAAAACTTAGAATTCCAGATTCTCTACCTTCTCCCCTCCTCACCCACTCCCAATGGGAAGACAAGCAATTCAATATAGGCTATACATGTATAGTTATGCAAAACATTTCCATAGTAGCCATGTTATGAAAGACTAACTATATTTCCCTTCATCCTATCCCACCCCCTATTTTCTCCTTTGATCTTGTCCCTTTTCAACAGTGTTTGCTTCTAACTATCCTTTCCCCCAATCTGCCCTCCCTTCTATCATCCTCCCCTCTTATAACCTTCCCCCCTACTTCCCTTTAGGGTAAGATACCCAACTGAGTATGCATGTTATTCCCTCCTTAAGCCAAATCCAATGAGAATAAGGTTGACTCATTCCCTTTCACCTCCCTGCTCTTCCGCCTCCATTGTAATAGCCTTCTCTTGCCTCTTTTATGTGAGATAATTTACCATATCTGTTCCTTTCTCCTCCCAATATATTCCTCTCTCACCTCTTAATTTTATTTTTTAGATATCATCCCTTCATATTCAACTCACCCTGTGCCCTCTGTCTTCATACAGGTACACATATATACACATATACATATATATAACACAAACACCCACCTATACATACATATATGTATATTCCCTTCAACTATCCTCATTCTGAGAAAAGTCTCATGAGTTACAAATATCATCTTTCCATGTAGGTATGTAAACAGTTCAACTTTAATAAGTTCCTTATGATTTCTCTTTCTTGTTTATCTTTTCATGCTTCTCTTGATTCTTGTATTTGAAAGTCAAATTTTCTTTTCAGCTCTGGTTTTTTCATCAAGAATGCTTCAAAGTCCTCTATTTCACTGAATATCAATATTTTCCCCTGAAGTATTATACTCAGTTTTGCTTGTAGAAGCTGCTAGATCTTGTGTTATCCTGATTGTGTTTCCACAACACTCAAAACTGTTTCTCCCTGACTGCTTGTAATATTTTCTTCTTGACCTGGGAACTCTGAAATTCATCTATAATATTCCTAGGAGTTTTCTTTTTGGAATCATTTTCAAGAGGTGATCAGTGAATTCTTTCGATTTCTATTTTGATCCAAATCCAGAACAATTCTAGTCTAATTTCTCTTCTTCTGTTTGCTCATTTTGCTAGCCAATTACTTGACTTTTGAGCTCTTTGCCATGGTAGAATTCTTCTTCCAGAGTGGAGAGTGGTGTGTCCCAAATTTCTGGGGTTTTGCGTAACTGTTGTCAGAGCTTCTTCTAGGTACTTGCCTCAGAACTGTGAGGAGGACTGCATCTCCATCACCTCAACAAGTTCTGCCACGCCAGCACTCCTCACCCCAGGACAACCACCCAAGATTGTGACCCAGATCCAAGATTCCTGCAACTGCTCTCTGGTCAGTCTCTTGGTTCCCCTACCAACTGTGAGCTTCGAGCTCTGGATGCAGCCTCTGTAGCAAGGCCACCTCTGCTGCCCTGGGGGCAGGGGTCAGACCAGGCTCTTCTCTCACCCAGTTCCAACAGAAATTTCCCCACTGACCTTTTACTTTCTCTTTGGCATTTGTGGGTTGAGAAGTCTGTAAACCACCACAGGTGTCAGTGATTTGATTCCTTGAGGTCTGCTCTGGCCAGTCTGTGCTGGTCTGTGCCTGCACGGTCCATGCAAGACTGCACTCCACTCCCAGCCTGGTGTGATAGACCCTTCTTGTTTGGTTTGCCAGGCTGTCCTCAGCTGGAGACATATTGCATTCTGTCATTTTGTGGGTTCTGTAGCTCTAAAATTTGTTTAGAGTCATTTTTACAAGTATTTGAGGTAATTAGTGATGAGTTCAAGTAAGTTCTTGTTTTACTCCGCCATCGGTACAGAACAAAAATTTAAATTTAAAAATAATTAGGTGAAGTTGAAATATTTAAAACATCCTTTATTTTGTGAACAAAGGTCCATTTACTCTTACTAAAAAAAGTATTAATATTTTTATAGTGACCTCCTAGGGTGATACTTTGACTCATGCATAAACTGGATTTAAGCGTAGCTGAGTGGCACAAAATCATCAGCCCCACCGAAGTTCAGTGGCAAGACAAAACCCAAGATGACTGGTGCTGGTCAGGGATGCAGTGGATGATTTTGGTGTCTTTGATGTATGGCCAAGCTCTACGCACTCCAGAGTGCCTGTCTCAGACACCTTCATGGCCATTGAAACAAATTGTTCTCGTCTGCCTATTCCACCAGGGAAAGTCTTCACATGCTTGGGGTAGACACTCCCACCAGCTCACCAACATATTTGAGGCCCATCAGTTATCCTCAACGTGGTTTAGCCCATCTGCAGAGAAGGTCTACCAAGGTGTGGCAGCTGTGCATGCTATAGCTTCTCAGAAGCACAGGTGAGAACTGGGTAGCAGATGGATACCAAAGGTGGATGAGCAGCCCAGAAAAGGGCTTAATAACAAGCCCTCACACCAGAGGTGCTAATTCTCCCTAAACACCCCATTCTTCTCTGAAGATAACATACAAAACTTGGAAATAACATTTCTGCAAAAGATATTGAAGCAATTACTATGTTGATTTGTAAATATTTAAAACTTGTAACATTATTCATTATGAGGTGAAAAATTAACTATATGACAAATCTATAGTTTTCCATTTACTCAAAAGACTATTACATACTTTCATGTTCAGCACGATATATGAGTGAAGTTCCAGGATAAGACAGTAGATTTTAAAACCAGAAAGTTAGGAGCAGAGTCAGAGAGAAAATGAAGATTGTGTGGTTTGAGCTCCTCCACAAAATGGAGACCCAAGGAGGAAGTGATCAATGGGAGAAGTAGATTAGGCTAGTGGAAGGATATTACAGAATGAGGTCACAAGAATAACTGGATGTTCTAGGAGCAGCACTTCTTAAACTGTGAGTCACAAAAAAATCTGACAATAGCAAAAGGTTTCTGAACATACAACTACCAAAAATTAATTAAAAATTAAACACACAAGGAATATGAGGTGTTTCTGGCAGGGCTTGCCCATGCTACATCTAGCAACTTCAGTGTAGTCTTGGTTCTGAATACAAAGCATGTGAACTTTGTACTGCACACATGCCCTCAGAACATGCAATGCAAAACTGAAAAGGAGTCACCAGTGGGAAAAAGTTTAAGAAGTCCTGTAATCTAGGCAAGGAGGCCCCAGGTGCTGAAGGAAATTCCAGGATGATACAGCAACTGAGACATGGTTTTGAAGCCTAGAAAGTCAAGATCAAAGTCAGGAGGAGAATGGGTGTGAAAAAGTTTCTGTTTAGGCTATATATCCTGGGTCTCTCTCATTCTCTATTGCAGATTTACATTTTTCAAGATATTTTTTACCATCCTCATCTATTCCCACCTTTGCACTAACATTAATGAGTATCAGAGCACATGTTGATTTTATTAAAGGTTTTTTTAAGTTCTTTTAAGAATTTTTCCTATTTCATTACCAAAGTGAGAGGCAATATTAAATAGTGGATTGAAGAGCTAGAACTGAAGCCAGAAAGACCTAGACCAGGCCTGTACAACCTGCAGCCCACAGCTTGTACAGGTCTGACCTAGATTGAAATTTTACTTCTAATACATAATGGCTGTGACTACAGTCAAGAAGCTCAATCTTCTCAGTAGTCTAGGCAACTCTAAAACTATATAATTATACAGAAGGGGAAAATTTGCATTGGTAAACGAGATTTGCCTCACCCAGAAATCCCGTGAAATCATAGGTCCAGGTCCTATTCCTAATTACAGAATTATCAAATGAACTCTTTTGTAAAGCTATTAATCTTGAATGTTTCAAGGATGAACTAGAAATACTACAATGAAGTTTCAGTGTACATTTTATTCATTCATTTAAAAAACAATGATTGAGCATGTCTTATGTGTAAGGCAGTTACAAAGTTAAGACACTTCAAAAGATTAAAATCTAGTGTAGGAGATATGATTGGTACAAAATAATTATGACACAATATAGATTATAAATTATAAAAAATAGGTATAAAGAGCTGAGGATTCAGAAGAGATCACTTCTAGGTGAAAGAAAAAGGAAAAGCTGAAAAGTTCATATGAAATATGTAGACATTTGAGAACCTTGAATATCTGAACACCTTTTATAAAAATCTTGAGTTCTCCTTAAACTATGTATAAACTCAAAGGAGAATGAAAGTAAAGAATAAAGCAGGGTCAAAAAGAAGATAGATCCAATGAAGATTTTGAGGTTTAGCAAGGAATATTGAGGGAAGGTCTACTGAGAATTGTAAATTGGCTAGATTTCTGGAAATGCAGATCATCTCAGTCCTAAAAGAATAGAACGAAGTTCTGCTAAACCATAAAATGAATCTCGATTTCTTAAGACTTAAGGGTAATGAGTTTTAGATCTTGCTAATGTTAAGTTATATGGTATGATGTTAAATACAAAACAGTATCACAATATTAATATAATCAATTAAAAAATTAAATTCACTTAAATTTATAGTTGCCAAACATTGTCAATAAATTGAACCTTACCTTATATCTCATTTTGGGGCAAGAGTGAATGTAGAAACCCATATAATAATAACTGAGTTGAGAAGTTTTTTCATGAAGTTGCCTAGTAAAAGCAATTTCCCTGCAAATAAAAAATAAATGAAAATGAACAGTAATTAACTTTGGTTCTAATTTTTAAAAAGAATATACAATTTCATAATACAATTACTTCATGAAACCTGAACATGAACTACCTAAAGACCCAAAGTCTTGAAAAAAATTAAAAGAACAATTGTCAAAAGATTATTATTAAAGGAATATCAGCAAATCCCTAAATTATTCTGAGTTGTTCATAATTATTTGTGCCAAGTGGCTGATTTGAAATTCAAAGTACAAGCTTTATTTAACAAAAATTCAAAGGAATTTATTCAACAGTTTCCTGTTGATATTCTTTTAGCTGACATGAAATCTGAGTTTGTAATTGTATGTGTTCAGATTAAAACAGTTAAGAACATCAGAATATTGAAAAATCAGTCAATTTCTCAAGAACAGATATATTTTATTCTATGATGCACATTCTGGGAACATGCATATAAATACTTACATCTGTATGCAACATGGGATTTTTTCTCCTAAGCCTATGTAATGATTTATTATTTTTCTTTTCCAAATATTACCCAAAAAAGTGCATATTATTTTGTAGTACTTTTTACTAAACAAGTAATGGCTTAGCATTACTTAGCTAAAAATATAATCAAGATTTCCAGTTGGGGCAGCTAGGTGGACCTGAGTTCAAATCCAGCCTCAGACACTTAACAAACACTAGCCCTGTGACCTCGGACAACTCACTTAACCCCAATTGCCCTGCCTTTCCCCCCTCCAAAAAGCAAATTAAAAAAAAATTTTTTTTAAGATTTCCAGTAGAATGAGTGTGTTTAAGGTTTAATTTGCATTTAGCTGTATCTCAGTTTAACAATCTCATCCTAGTCACCAAACTGAACATGGTGATGACCAAAAGTTCTAAAAACAAATCAGTATTCACAAAGTTGTATGTGCATGCCAGCAGCTGGAAAAAAATTAATTCTTAAGTGAATTGTTCTTTGAAGTCTCTGGTGATGTCATTGGTCCTCCTCAAGAATGAAAGCACTAGCAATAATTTTTTTATAGACACGCATCTAAATTTTTATTTCTGAAATCACTTAAAATATTTATTAAATTAATATTTACTTAATAACTGTTATATATACAAGGCATTGTGCAGGGGTGAGGAACCTGCAGTCTTAAAGCCACATGTGGCCCTCTAGGTCCTGAAGTGAAGCCCTTAGGCTGAATCAAAACTTGATTTGTTCTGTGAAGTTTGGATTCAAAGAGCTATTACACTTCAGGACCTAAGGGCCATAAGTGGCCTCGAGGCCCCAGGTTTTCCATTCCATAGGCATTCCAAGTGAAATACACATACACACAAAAAGAATAAAAAGCTAGTAGGCAAGATAAGATGATATAAAAGTATAGATGCAAAGTACTATAGCAATTCAGGGGAGGAACAAATTACTTGTGGTTGGGAAAATAGGCAAGGCTACATGGAGTAGATGATATCTAAGTTACTCCCTAAGATGAAACTCAGGGAGAGATCATTCTAGGTAGAAGGCACAGCATGGGTACAAGTGAAAGAGGACACTTACAATCATTCACACACCAGAGCACAGGCCAGAAGAATAATGACCACACCTCCCCTTAGATCAGACCATCTTGGAGGAACCAAGAGGTCTTAGGAATTAGTTCCAAAAAAAAGCAGCACAAGAAACCCAAAGCTTGGGAAAGTGCTCCCTCTACCCCAGAAGCACAGTACAACTTTAACATTAAGCTAAAAGTAAAAAATAGGCTCAGAAAAAATGAAGGAAAAAAAAAAAGAACCTGACCATAGAAAATTACTGTTGACAGGGAAGATCAAAACACACTCAGAAGATGACAAACAATATGAAAACAGTTAAAAGCAAAGTCTCAAAGAAAAATGTGAACTGCTTTCAGGTCCAAAAAGAACTGAAAGAGCTCAAAAAGATTTCCAGTACCAAGATGGCAGAGTGTGGAAGGACATTTGTGGAACCCCCCACCCCAAATTTCCCTCCAAAATGGAAACAACTTACCAGCACAGCAGAAAAGGTCTGTTTTCATGGGGATGAGAGGGGAACCCAAAAAGCAAGCAGTGGTAACAAGCTGCACCCCAGGGGGCCTACAGTGAGACTCCAAACCCTGAGGCAAGCCACTGGCAAGGTCTGACCCTTCTGCATGCAAGAGGCCCCAGACTTATGTCAGCAGTCCCAGATCAGAGCATAGCAAGGCCCTGACCACAGTGCTAACCAGTAGTGAGGCCCTACCCCAAAGATGCCAAGCAGTGAGACCTTATACCCAAGACAGGGCTAGAACCATCCCCTATGGCCTGCCAGGAGTAAGATCCCACCCCTGGGGCAGACCAGCAGGTAGGCCCCTGCCTCCAGTATAAGCCAGCAGGGAGTCCCTCCCTCCTCCCCACTCCCCATTCAGTGCAAGCCAGCAAGTAGGCCCTGAGGCACAATGAAAGCAAGCAGCAAGACTCCAAGCCTCGGCACAAGAAACTTGAGACAATGCAAGAGCAGAGCCCGGCTCTTAGTATAAAAGTACAAAGTAAGAAAATAGGTAAGAAAAAAAAATTAGCAAAAAAACAAAAACTTGAGTACAGAAAATTATTATGAGGACTGGGAGGATCAAGGCACAAACTTAGAAGAGGACAACAGTTTCAAAATGGCTACATGCAGAAACTCAAGGAAAAATGAAAAATGGTCTAAGCCCCCCCCCCCCAATGACTCCTGGAAGAGCTTTAAAAGGGTTTTTAAAAATATAAATAAGAAAAGAGAAAAATTGGGGAAAGACATGAGAGTACTGCAAGAGAATCATGAGAAAAGAATCAACATATGGCAAAAGAAACCCAAAAAAATCAAGGAAAAATATACAAAAATTCACAGTAGAAAATAACCCCTTAAAAATAGAATTGGGCAAATGAAAAAGGAGGTACAAAAGCTCAGTGAAAAATATGATTGCTTAAAAATTAGAACTGGGCAAGTAGAAGCTAATGACTCCAAGAGACATTAAGAAACAATAAAACAAAGTCAAAAGTAGAAAAAAAATATAGAAGAACATATGAAATTTCTCATTGGAAAAACAGGTGACCTAGAAACAGATCCAGGAGAGAGAACTTAAATATCAATGGACTACATGAAATCATGATTTAAAAAAAAAAAGCAGAGGGCAAAAGAAAAATTTAAAGAATTCGCCATTCACCACCGGAAAGAGATCCCTAAAAAGAAAATTCCCAGGAATATCATAGCCAGATTCCAGAGCTTCCAGGTCAAACACAAAATACTACAAACAGCCAGTAAGAAACAATTCAAATATTGTGAAGTCACAGTCAGAATTACACAGGATTTAGCAACTCTACATTAAAGAATCAGAGGGCTTGGAATATGGTATTCCAGAAGGCAAAAGAATAAGGATTACAACCAAGAATCACCTACCCAACAAAACTGAGTATAATCCGTTGGAGAGGTAAATGAACATTTAATGAAACAGAAGACTATTAAGCATTCTTAATTAAAAGACCAGAGCTGAATAAAAAATTTGATCTTCAAATACAAGACTCAAGAGAAACATAAAAAGGTAAAAAAGAAACAAGAAAAAACATAAGAGATTCAGTGAGGTTAAATAAACTGTTTCTACTCCAACATGACAAGACTATATATTTCTAACTCTTACGAATTTCATCACCATAGGGGAAATCAGAAGGAACATTCATAGATAGAAGGTATAAGTGTAAGATGACTATGTAAGATGGGATGCTATCCAAAAAAATAAAATTAAGGAGTGAGAAAGATTACATTAGGAGAAAAGGGAAGGAAAAGAAAGAGTGAAATAAATTATCGCACATAAAAGAAATGTGAGAGATCTACGTTAGTGGAGGGTAATATAGTGGCAGGCAATGTCTGAACTTTAACTCTTATCAGAATTGGCTCAGAGAGGGAATTACATACACACTCAATTAGATATAGAAATCTATCTTATCCTATAAAGAAGTAAAAAAAAGGTACGGGAATAAGAGGAGGAAGGGGACTGACAGAAGGGAGAGCAGACTTGGGGAGGAGATGATCAGGAGTAAAACACCTATAAGGAGGGCAAGGGTGAAAGGTGAGAGAAACAGATAAACAAAGGAAAAGTAGAATAGAAGGAAATAAACAGTTATCATAATTATAAATGTGAATGGCATGAACTCACCCATAAAACAGAAGCAGAAAGTAGAATGTAATAAAAAAAATTCTACAATATACTGTTAACAAGAAACACCCTAAGGCATAGAGACACATAGAGAGTAAAGGAAAAAGGCTGGAGCAGAATCAATTATGTTTCAGCTGAAGTTAAAAAAAATAGCAGGGGTAGCAGTTATGATTACAGACAAAGAAAAGCAAAAGAATATATAATTAAAAGAGACAGAGAAGGAAAATACATCTTGCTGAAAGGCACCACAGACAATGAAGTAATATCAACACTAAACATGCACCAAATGGCATAGCATCTAAATTTTTAAAGAAATTAAATGAATTTCAGAAGGAAACAAACAATAAAACTATGCTAGTAAGGGATCTCAACTTACCCTTCTCAGAACTAAGTAAATCTAAGCAAGAAATAAAAATAAGAAAAAAGTTAAGGATAGAATTCTAGAAAAGTAGATATGATAGATCTCTGGAGAAAATTAAAAGGGAACAGAAAGGAATACACCTTTCACCCAGCAGCAGATGGCACCTACACAAAAAGTGACCATGTATTAGGGCATAAAAAATTCACAACCAAATGTAAGGAAACAGAAAAATTAAATGCATCCTTTTCAGATCATAACGCAATAAAAATTATATTCAATAAAGATAGAAAAAATAGATTAAAAATTAGCTGGAAACTAAATAACATAATTCTAAAGAATGAATGGGTCAAAGAACAAATCCTAGAAACAATCAATGATTTCATTACAGAGAATGACAACAATGAGACAATATACCAAAATGTATGGGATGCAGCCAAAGCAGTACTTAGAGGAAAATTTGCAGCCAAAGCAGTACTTAAGAGGAAAATTTAACACTTAGATCAATAAAACAGAGAAAGAGCAGATCACAGGCATACAACTTTAAAAAAACTAGAAAAATAAAATTAAATACTAGCAAGGAGATTATACAAATATATCACAAGGATCATACATTATGATCAGGTGGGATTTACACCAGTAATACAGGGCTGGTTCAATATTAGGAAAACTATCAGCATAACTGACCATATCTATAACAGAATTAATAGAAATCATATTATTACCTCAGCAGATGCAGAAAAAACCTCTGACTAAATACAATACCCATTTCTATTTAAAACATTAGTGAGATAAGAATAAATGGAGCTCACCTTAAAATGATAATACTGATCTTAAACTATAAGCAAGCATAAGTGCTACCTGTAATAAGGATTAGCTAGAAGCTTTCCCAATAATATCAAGAGTGAAGCAAGGATAAACATTGTCACCACTATTATTCAATATTGTACTAGAAAAGCCAGTTATAGTAATAAGAGAAGAAAAAGAAAATGAAGAAATTAGAAAAGGCAAGGAGGAAACAAAACTACCACTCTTTGTAGATGATATGTTATCCTTAGAAAATCTGAGAGAATCAACTAAAAACTAGCTGAAATAATCAACAACTTTGCAAAGTTGCAGGATATAGAACAGATCCACATAAATCATGAACACTTCTATATATTACCAACAAAGTCCAGCAGCAAGAGACCGAAAGAGAAATTCCATTTAAAGGAATTATAGACAACAAAAGGTCCAGAATATCAAGGCAATTAATGAAAAGAAATGCTAGGGAAGGTGGCCTAGCCATACCAGATTTTAATCTGTAATATAAAGCAGCAGTCATCAAAACTGCTTGGTACTGGCTAAGGAATAAATAGAGTAGCAGATCAACAGAATAGATTGGGTACAAAAGACTCAGTAGTCAATGATTATAATAATATACTGTTTGATAAGCCCAAAGACCCCAGTTTTGGGGATAAGAACTCACTATTTGACAAAAACTAATGGGAAAATTGGAATATAGTATGGCAGAACTGAGCACAGACCATCATCTAATGCCATATACTAAAGTCAAGCCTTATACAAACTGATGCTAAGTGAGAAGAGCAGAAACAGGAAAAATTTGTACACAATCACAGACACATCGTATGTGTGATGCCCAACTTTGATAAACTGGACTCTTCTCAGCAACACATAGTTATAAGACAACTCTGTAAGTTTCAGGATGGAAGGACATATCTACATTCAGAGAAAGATCTAGAAAGAACAGAGTTTAAATGGAGACTGAAGCAATCTACATGCTATCGTTCTTTTTCATGTTTGGTTGTCTTTCTTTTTTCCCATTGTTCACTCCATTGGTTACAACCCTTCTATACAACCAGACTAATGTCCATTTGAAAATATTTGCAGATCCAATACTTGATTGCATGCCACCATGGTGGGGAAGGAGAGGGAGGAGAGAAAATTTGAAACTCAAGAGATTATGGAACTGAATCTTTTAAACTAAAAGTAAATAAATAAATCAAATTAAAAAAAAAAAAGAATTGTAGACAATGTAAAACACTTGGGAATCTACCTGCCAAGACAAACCAAGGAACTATGCAAACACAATTGCAAAACACTTTTCACACAACTAAAGTCAGATCTAAACAATTAGTAAAATATTCATTGTTCATGGTTAGGAGAAGTCAATATAATAAAAATGATAATTCTACTTAAGTCTACTTATTCAGTGCCATACCAAACTACCAAAATATTAGAGAGCTAGAAAAAAATAATAAAAATCATCTCAAAGAAAAAAAGGTCAAAAATATCAAGGGAATTAATGAAAAAAAAATGTGAAAGAAGGTGGCCTAGCGATGTTAGATCTCAAACAGCATCATAAAGCAGCAATTATCAAAACAATCTGGTACTGGCTAAGTAACAGCCACAGAATGTACATAGTACATTATAGTAAATGATCATAACAATCTAGTGTTTAGTTGGAGAAAAAACTAATTATCTGAGAAAAACTATTGGGAAAACTGGAAAACAGTATGACAAAAAGTAGGTGCAGACCAACATACGAAGGGTGACACCCTAAGCAAATTAAGAAAAGTACAGAATAATTTACCTGTCAGGTCTATGAAAAAGGAAAGAATTTATGACCAAACAAGATATAGAGAGCATTATAAAATGGAAAGTGGATCATTTTAATTTCACAAAATTAAAAAGGTTTTATGCAAATAAAAATACAACCAAAATTAGACGGAAAGCAAAAAACTGGGGAGGGAAACTTTTTTTTTTACAGCAAATATCTCTGATAGAGGCCTCATTTCTCAAATATATAGAGAACTGAGTCAAATTTATAATACAAGTTATTCTCCACTTGACATATGATCAAAGGATATGAACATGCAGTTTTCAGATAAAAAAATCAAAGCTATTTATAGACATATAAAAATGCTTTAAATTCCTACTGATTAGAGAAATGTAAATTAAAACAACCCTGAGGTACCAACTCATACATATTAGATTGGCAAATGTCAAAAAAATTGGAAAATGATAAATGTTTGAAGGGATATGTGAAAAGTAGGTCACTAATGCACTGTTAATGGAGTTGTGAACTATTTCAATTATTCTGGAGAGCAATTTGGAACTATGCCCAAAGGGCTATAAAACTCTGCATATCCCTCAATTCAGCAATACCATTGCTAGATCTGTATCCCAAGGAGATCAAAGAAAAAGATCTATATGTTCAAAAATATTTACAGCAACTCTTTTTGTGATGGCAAAGAACTGGAAACTGAGGAGACGCCCATCAATTGGGGAATGACTACACAAGTTACAGTATATGAGTGTGTGCTATAAGAAATGACAAACATGACAATTTCAGAAAAAACCTGGAAAGATTTACATGAACTGATACAAAGTGAAGTGAGCAGAACCAAAAGAACACTGTACACAGCAACAGAAATACTGTACAAAGAACTGTGAAAGATTTAGCTTTTCTCAGTAATACAATGATTCAAAACAATCCCAAAGGACTTATGATGAAAAATGCCATCTGCCTCCAGAGAAAGAACTTATGTTGTCTAAATACTGACTGAAGCATACTATTTTTCACTTTCTTTCTTTCTTTTTTTGTTTTATTCAAGTCGTCTTGCACAAAATGACTAATATGGAAATGTTTTATATAACTGCACATGTATAGCTTATATCAAATTGCTTATCATATAAGGAAGGGGGAGGAGAAGAAGGAATAGAATTTGGAACTCAAAACTTAAAAAATTGTTTTTACATGGAATTGGGGAAAAATAAAATATTAAAACTTTTCTAAACTTAACAGACCCACTGAATAAGAAAAAAAAATCAAATAAGAGAGATAAAAGAAAAATCAGGAAAAGAAGAATAGAATCATGAAAAAAGAATCAGTGTGGTAAAGGAAAACAAAAAAAAATGGAAAAAATATGTACAAAATTTCACTGAAAAGAGTTCCTTTAAAAGTAGAATTATATGAATGGAAAAGGAAATGCAAAAGCTCACTGAAGAAAGTAATTCTTTAAAAATTAAAATTTAGCAAGTGGAAACTAATGACTCTAGGCATATTGAGAAATAATAAAACAAAATCTAAAGAAGAAAAGGGGAGAAGAAAATGTGAAATTTCTCACTGGAAAAACAAATGATCTGGAAAATAGATCTGGGAGATAAAATTTAAGAATTATTGGACAACCCTAAAATCATGATAAATAAAAAAAGACCTTAAACATTCATAGTTCATGAAACTATCAAGGAAAATTTCCTTGATATCCTAGAACAAGAGGGCAAAAAAGAAACTGAAAAAACTCACCATTTACCATCTGAAAGAGATCCCCAAAAGAAAATTCCAAAACTATCATAACCAAATTCCAGGGTTTCCAAGTCAAGGAGAAAATATTACAAGTAATCAAAAAGAAACAATTCAAATACTGTAGGGCCACATTATTAAAACATCTACACTGAAGGATGAGATGGTTTGGAATATGATATTCCAGAAGGCAAAGGAGATAGAATTACCGCAATTAGGAATCACTTATTCAGTAAAACAAAGTATAATCCTTCAGGAGTGGAAATGGATATTCGATGAAATAAAGTATTCCCCATGAAAAGTCCAAAGCTGAACAGCTAATGAGATTTTCAAATACAAGACTCAAGAGAAGCACAAAAAGGTAAACAGGAAAAACAAAACAAAGGATTCAATAAGGTTAAAATGTCACATTCCTACACAAGAAGATGATACTTGTAACTCTTGAGAACTTTATCACATTCTGGAGACAGTCCAAAGGGTTATAAAATTGTGTATGTTTTGATCCAGCAATACCAGTACCAGGTCTGCATCTTAGAGAGGTTGTTTTTTTTTTTAAAGGAAAATGGCCTATTTGTGCAAAATATTTATAGCAGCTTTTTTGTGTTGGCAAAGAAGTGGAAATTGAGGGGATGCCCATTAATTGGGAAATGGAAGAACAAGGTGTGGTATATGACTGTAATGAAACACTACTGTGCTACAAGCAGGATGGTTTCAGAAAAACTGAGAAAGACTTATATGAACTGATGCAAAGTGAAGTGAGCAGAACCAAAATAACATTGTAACAGCAATATTATACGATGATCAACTATGAATGACTAGGCTATTCTCAGCAATACAATGATCCAAAGGATTCATGATGAAGGAATGTTATCTACCTCCAGAGAAAGAACTGACAGAATCTGAATGCACATCAAGGCATACTATTTTTCATTTTATTTTTCTTGTGCTTTTTTTTGGGGGGGGGGAAGAGGGAAGGTCTGCATTTTCTTTAACAACATGACTAATATGAAACATGCTTTCCATGATTGCACAGGTATAATGTACATAAAATTGCTTACTGTCCCAAGAAAGGGGAATGGGAAGGAGAATATTTGGAACTCAAAATTTTTTTTAAAAACATGTTAAAAATTGTTTTTACATGCTTTGGAAAAGCAAAACATTATTTAAAAATTTAAAAATAAAAATGTATATATACATAAAAATATTAGTGTTCTATAAATTGAGATTTTGAAAGGTACTTAAAAAGAGAATTAAACGTCATTTTCATAAGAGAATGCTCTAATAAAATGTTACAAAAGTACAGCATTAATAACAATGGAAAATAACCATCTTAAAAGAAAATGCAGTGTTTTGGTTACACAATACAGAAGACACCTCTTAAAGCTAGTCTTAGACCACAAGTGAATAACTCTTTTTCTATTGAAGGTCACTGGATCCAAATAAAAAAGCAAGTAGGAGTCACATTAACTAGATTCAGTAATTCTGTTTCATTCTGTTTTAATTTATTGTTCCATTTAGGTTCTTCAGACTTTTAAAAATATGCAACAAGTAAAAAGACCTTCAGTTTTATGTTATGATCTCAGGGAGAATGAAGTTAAGGGAAACAAAAAAAGAGGGAGAAACACAGATAATGGCAAAGAAAGAGAATACTATATAGTGAGAAGATGAAGAGAAAGGCAGAGAGACTTACATATCTAGCAGAAAATAAGAGAAATAAAAAGAAAACACACAGATACCTCCCTCAACATAGAAGCACACAGGAAAAACAAAAGGCACATAAAGAGGAACACGAAGATTTTTATGAGGCAACATCCCCATCTTTTGGTATTTGGGGATATTGCAAGTAGCATTTTTAAGGTAAGTCTGCAGCTACAGGCAAATGAAGACATCACCTCTTACTTAGTAATGAGTACCACAAAAAGAACAAATTATGTCAAGGACCAAAGATTTCTCATTCTTGTTCTGTATAATTGTTATTACTAGATAATCATCCCAAAAGATTACAGTACTGAGCATGGCTAACTGAAATAATACTGTTATAATGAATTTAAATACAATTAAAGTTTTATTTGTAATAATAATGATCATAAAAACAACAAAGATAAAAATCAATGACAAAGATATAAACAATAAAATGATCAAGTTATCTCTGGCCAAGTAGGTAAAGCAAAAGTAGAAATTGTAGAAACATGCAGAAACATCAAAATATGTAATGGAGAAATATTAACATGTAGAAACAAAAAATGTAGAAACATCAAAAACAGTATCTCTTAGTAAACAGGTATCCATTCTAAATATATTTAGATATCATTAAGTCAACAAAATATTGTAACTTGTAAATAAACTCCTTCTGTCACAGTGGATTAGGACTAAGTTAGGATGAGAAATAAACAAAGAAATAAAGGAGCAGGTACTAAAAATCCTGCAAGGACAAAGCAAAAATACAAGATATCTTACCGTAATGCAGAGTAGACCCCCAAGGACAGAAATGAGTAATCAGGGTCATAGTACAGATATACAGATGACACACAGTGTGGAAGGACATCTATGACACCCACAGCAATAATTTTCCCATCCAGCCAATACTGTTGATGAAAAGATCCATAACCATAGTCAGGTCCATTAGGAGGATTCTCTGCCTAAGAAAAAGCATAGCATCATATGAATATAATTGGAAAGTTTTGTCTTTCTATTAACATTATGAAAAGACAGAATAATTACACAATAATTGATCCCCCATAGTTCTTTATTTTATTCAAGTTAATGTGATTTCTGGCTTTTGCTCTTGACTCCTGATACTTACCCCATTCACATTCTTTGGTCCAAGTTCATCACTTTTTTTTTTCACCTCTATCAAGGTTCATTGCCATAATTCCACATAAGTATAAAATATTTAACTCATATGCTTTTTAATTAGGCGCAGAACTTTGTTTTGTATGCTTATTTTGTCAATTATTAAGTTAATATTTTTAAAATTATCAACAGAAAACACTGCATTTTAAATTACAATTCTAATATATATAAAATTATAGTTCTTTGGTTCCATGTGATGATCTATTAGAGCAGAGAAGAAAGAGAAGATAAGAGAGAAAAAATATACAAAGGGGAGAAAAGGTAGGAAGAAACAGAAGAAAATAACACAAGTAAAAGGAGATTGGGGAGCTCAATAAGCTATGGATCGTATCAATAGATTGAGGAAAAGCTTTTGACAGAATGCAATCCTGACTTCAGACATTCAGCTGTTTGACCCTGAGCAAGTCATTTATCTAAAGAAATTGGTGGAGCCTTCCTTTAAATACATAGTATCTATCCAAAACCAAGACTAAACAATATCTGTAATAGGAATAAATTAAAAACCTTCCCAATAACATTAAGTGTGAAGCAAGGCTGTCTTGTCAGCACTATTATTCAATATTGTATTAGAAATGCTAGTTTTAGCAATAAGACAAGAAAAAGACACTGAAGAAATAAGAATACGGAATGAGGAAAGAAAACAATCACTCTTTGCAACTGATATGAAAGTACACTCAGAGAACCCTAGAGAATAAACTAAAAAAAGTGAAACAATTAACTACTTCAGAAAAGTTCCAGGATATAAAATAAATCTACATAAATTATTAGCATTTCTACATATTACCAACAAAACCCAAGAGGAAGAGATAGAAAGAGAAATTCTATTTAAAATAACTGCAGACAATATAAAATACTTCCAAGTCTACCCGCAAAGAAAAACACATTTCACATAAACAAAGGAAAGAAAGAAGGAAAAAGGAATGAAGGGAGGGAGGGAAAAATAAGTTATGAAGTCAGAATTAGAATAATAATTACTAATGACTGTTACATTACTTTAATGATGATAAACTCTTCAAACTGCTTTTTTATTATTATCCACTGAACTTTTAAGTGCTGATAAACTTTTCATAGTAACCTCTGTTACTTGATCTTCACATGATCTTAAAGCCTTTGTAAGTTCTACCTAGAAAAGCATCATGCATTCTAAGTACATGCCACGCAGTTTTAGCAACCAAAATGACAGTGACTCAAGGTTAGAGGTTTTCTATTTTTGCCCAATGGGTATCAGAAACCACATTCACCTTTTAAACTGGAGTTTACAGTAGAGTTTAAATCTGAAGGACCATATTAAAAATGAAAAGGAAAATACTTTTAAAATTTGTTACCAATTGATTTTTGAAAGGCAAAAATAAGAATATGTAGCCACTTTTAACATTA
This sequence comes from Pseudochirops cupreus, assembly GCA_028627135.1. Taxonomy (NCBI): domain Eukaryota; kingdom Metazoa; phylum Chordata; class Mammalia; order Diprotodontia; family Pseudocheiridae; genus Pseudochirops; species Pseudochirops cupreus. The sequence goes on from CM053582.1 coordinate 507,999,940, forward strand.
ACTCTGTAACCTTAAATTATACTACGGAAGAAAATGTGTTGCTCTGATTTTCCACTCCCATTGCTCACATGCACACATACACATCTCTCCTTTGTGGGTTCAGTCCTGTACTCATTGTGAAGCCAATTCCATTTGATTCTGAGGGGTAGAAGAAAAAGACAAGTACAAGAAAAACATAGGAAGCCCCCTTACTCCGAAAGCATTTGTCTATGTATAATATATTTTAATAGCTGGTGACTCAGTTATTTCTCTGATCCTTGTGTATCTATTCTGGATTCCAGAAACCTGCTTTAAACACTTCTTTCTTCAAGACTCAGTACCATTTGTAATAAGTGCCCTCTCCTAGAGGTAGATAGGTAGTACAACGGATAGAGTACTGAGCCTGGAATCAGAAGACCTGAGCTAAAATCCTGACTCAAACATTTATCAACTGTTTGACCCTGGGCAAGTCATCTAAGCTCTAAGTTTCCTTAACTGTAAAATGGAGATAATAATAGCACATATTATCTCTGCTTCTTGGCTTCCCAACAGCTAAAATTCTACCTTCAAAAGGAAGTCTTTCTAATCCTTCTTAATTTTTGTCCCTTTCCTCTGTTTGTCCTCTATATAGTTTGTACAGAGTTGTTGGTCTATCCAAGACTGTGAGCTTCTTGACAGCAGTGAACCACTCCTACCTTTTTTTATATCTGCAGCACCTAGCACAGTGCCTGGTATACACTTAATAAATGTTTATGGAATGACCACTTCCTAGAGTTGTTCTGAAGATCAAATGAAATAATATTTACCCTATTCCCGGCATAAAGCAGGAGCTTAATAAATGCTTGTTTCCTTCCTTGCTTTCTTTCTCAAATGATCTTGTATTATTTGCTCACCTGTTAATATGTTATATGCTGAGTAGAATGTATGCTCCATGAGGGCATGGTTTGTTTCTCATCTTTTTATACATTTTAATTTATTAGTATCTCTAGCGCCTACTACAATGTCTTAGATGAAGAAGGTGCTTCATAAACACTTAACTGAAGTCAATTTCAAATCAGGAGCCAGACCTTTTGTCTGCTTGGACATAATGTACTTTATTATCTCTTGCTGTAGTTGAGTTCTCTGGCCCGCTCGACCTGTCATGTGCCAGCCTTCTCTCCATGTAGCCTAACTCCTGGGCCAGTCCAGTTTTGTCATCACTAAAATTCCAGAATGTAATAAAACTGCTTTCCCTTCCCTATCCCTACCACTCTCTAATTAGAGACTATTGAAATATCACTAACAGGATAGCAATTGAGGAATTCTATGTGCATAAAACCTAATTAGAAAGGATTCAGTAATATTTTGGGGTGAATCTCTAAGAAAGTAGCCATCTGCTTCCAAATTAACAGAGTGGAAGCTGTAAACAGGTAAATTTAGGTTTGACATGTAAGAAAATCTTCCTGAAATTTAGACTACCTAAAAGTAAAATTAACTGCTTCAAGAAGTACTGAGTTTATCAATGGAATTTGTAAGCAGAGGCTGCATAGCTATTTATAAAGTATTTTATAATAGGGTACTCCTGCCCTAGCCAAATATACAATAATTCTTGACAAAACCAGAAATGTCACAGAGTAAAGAAAAACAAACAGAAGTATGATTCAAAAGGGAAGGAGTAGGGTATTATAAAATTTCAACCATGCCATATTTTTAAATGACTGTAATTTTCTTAAGTGCTAATAAAATCTTAAGTGTACTTCTATTCCTAAAAAACATGAACGTCTTCAAATACATAATAGGAAACAAACAAGTTTGTTTGCTCATACTAAATTTTACCAAATAAAAATACATATACTAAGGACACTTTCTGAGACCAGAGTAATGAAATTTCCAAACTAAAAATAATAATGCAGGAAAAGTAATTATTGAAATGACATGGAGACAGAGCTAAGCTGTTCGCTCACACTGTGCAAGGAGATGGCATGCTAGGGAAAAGACCATAAGAAGCCAAGACCCGAGATTATTTTTTAATAATTTTAAATTATTCAACAACTTGTACTTGGAATATGATACAAAGATTCATTAAGTCTAATGTATATCTGAAAACTGATTTATTCCACAAATGTTTCTTGGATGACTCCCATGTGTCCATATAATACTTTTCTTTGTCAATATATCTTAATTTCCCTGACTGAGATATGTTCTTCCAAGTAGAGGCAACTACATGGTAATAAACATTAACTGCTCCCTTTAAGGGTTCATTTACCGAGATCTTTCCACACAATCTGGTTACCCTCACCCTGCTTCATTTCTCTAATGTCATTACTTTACTCTTTTGAATCTAAGTGTAAACAATTTACCTCCCCTTGAGACTTATTTTCTACCCTATAATTCAGTTTAAATTTAGGGACTTTGCCTAACAGAAAGAGCCCTGGATATGAAGTCCAAACATGTGAGTATGAGTCATGGTTCTTCTAATTATTTCCTATCAGTAAGGTGCAATACTGGATAAGTAACTACTCTGAATCTGTCCCTTGTAAAATGAGAATCTGAATTAAATGAAGGTTCTTCTACATTCTAAATCTTGAAACATGTCTATTGCTACCATAGCTTTTTACAGTTGTAAAATGCTTGAGTTATAATCTTTAACTATTTTATTACATAACCAATGTTGGCTGATTGTTCACCCCACACCAACCAATAAGTACCTTGAAATCAGAAATAATAAAAATAAATGTTAGCCTTATATGAGATTGCATTAATTCAGAGAAAGAAATGATCACTGTAGGCTGAGATAGCTATCAGCAGCATCAATGAAAGACATGGCAACAAAAAATGGAGGAAGAACTTTCAAAGGATATAAAAAGTATAAGAAGTTTCAAAACAGGAATATTAATAAGCATATACTGGAAAGAATTAAGGATATTAGGCTGACTAGAACACAGGGTTCTTGTTCTAGGCTCCTAGTTTCTTGACAGAGAAAAATTGGAACTCCCTAGGATTCTAACATAAAGTATACACTATACTTACTGATGGGGAAATCTTTTCTCAACTAGTCACTAAGCTGATTGAGTATTTCTTTTTTAAAAATCAACATGAGGACAATCTTTTATAAAAGCTATTTTCCACAAATTTAAACATTTATCATTGAATATTATGCAAAAATGTTTACAATAATTTAGGTAATAAAATCAACCAAGTATAATCTCCCTTGTGGAATTAATTTTTTTCATTATAAACCATTTTATAAAAGCTACTGACTTTACTAATTATCCAATGACCGAGTCCAGTACAAATTTATGTTAAGTAATCTTAACTGGACCCTCACTGTGGCAAGACATTTATAATTCCCTAAATTATTCACTATCCCTTCACCACAGTGGCTTCTACATATCTTGTCTTCTTCAAATTACCCATAGCTCCCCTTTATCCCATCCTTTTAGCTAGGAACAGTGTCTCAATTTTCACTGAAAAAAACAATTAAGTCATTTGCCAAAAGCTTCCTCTTCTGCCCCCCTCATCTCACATCAGACTCCTTCCCCTATTATCTGCTCCTTCACTCCTGTCTCACATGAAGAGGTGGCCTTTATCTTTGCCAAGACTAACCCCTCTACATGCACAAATAATCCCATTTCATCCCATCTTCTCAGCAGACTGCTCCCTCTATTATCCCCACTCTTTCACTAATCTTCAATCTCTGTCTACTGGATGTTTCTCTGAAGCAGTCCATGTCTCCCCTATCCTCAAAAAACTCCTCACTTGATCCTTCATCCATTTCTGCTAAGTATTATCTTATACCTCTCCTCACTTTTCTGGCTAAACTCCTTGAGAAGGCCATCTACGACATAAGTCTTCATTTCTTTCCTCATTCTCTTCCTAACTCTCTACAGTGTGGAACTCTCTACACTTTTGCTTTTGACCTTAACTAAATCATCCCCAATTTCTCTCCTCACCCCTACGCTCATAATTCCAATGCCTATTAGATATCTCAAACTGCATATCCCACAGACATCTTAAACTCAACATGTCCTAAACTGAATTCATTATCTGTTCCCCCAAAACCTTCCTAACACTTCCCTATTAAGGGCACTACCATCCTCCTAATCACCCAATCTCAAAACCTAGGGGTCATCCTTGACTTCTCACTGCTCTCTTCCTCCCCTCTCCCCCCCCCCCCCATATCTAATCTTTTGACAAGCACTACTGATTTTACCTTTATAACATCTCTAGGGGCAGCTAGATAGAGGGCACAGTAGATAAAGCACCAGCCCTGAAGTCAGGAGGACTTGAGTTCAATTTTGATCAGATACTTAACACTTACTAGTTTGTTTGGTGTTTTTTGCTTTTTGGAGGGGGGAAGGCAGGGCAATTGTGGTTAAGTGATTTGCCCAAGGTCACACAGCTGGCAAGTGTTAAGTGTCTAAGAATGGATTTGAATTCAGGTCCTCCTGACATCCAGGGGCAGTGCTCTATTCACTGCACCACCTAGCTGCCCCTAATGCCTGAACTTTAAATAGCTTGTTGGCTTACCTCTCTACACTCCAATCCATCCTCCACTCAAGCTATTAAATACATCTTCCAAAAGTCCCAGTCTGACAGTCTGACCACATCACATCCCCTATTCAATAAACTCCAATGGCTCCCTATCACCTCAGATCAAATATGAAAGGCTCTAGTTTTTAAAGCACTTCACAATCTGGCCCCTTCCTACCTTTACAGTATTGTTATATCTTACTCTGTGATACGACAACATTGACCAACTTATTCCTCAAACAAAATACTCCACCTCCCAAAACCAGGTATTTTCACTGGTTATATCTCCATGCATGGAATTCTGTCCCTATCTCCTAGCTTCCCCACCTTCCTTCAAATACCAGTTAAAATCATACCTTTTTACATGAAGCTTTTCCCTACACTCCTTTAATGTTAGTGACTTCTCTCAGTTGAATGTCTCAAACTTATCCAGTATATAGCTTGTTCTATACAATTGTTTGTATGCTGTCTCCCTCATTAAACTTCAAGTTCTTTGAAAGTCTGGATTGTCTTTTGACCTTTTTCTCCTATTCCCCAGAGCTTAGCATAGGGCTTGGTACAGAGCAGTCATGTAATAAATGCTTCTTGACTGGCTAACTGATCCCCATATCCTGGAGATGTATTTTATCCAGTAAGGTGCTATAAGAGCCTCAACATTATTTAGAATTACTGTCAAATATTTTTAATCATTTTTTTCAGGTAGGATAGATATAATGGATTCATAGGGATCAGGGCAAACCAGAAAAGAGAATGGAAATAATTTCTACTATAATAACATATGTGTGACACTGATACATTCCAGAAGGCATGAATATGGGTCATCCCTGAAGATACCCCATAAAAGCTGTCATTAAATTTAGGTTTGTTAAATCAAATGTCCATCCAACAACCTGAAGTAGAATTCCTACTTAAGTGAAATCTCTTATAATCCAAAGCACCTTGGGAAGATCTGTATGAATTGCCCCACAGTTAAGTCACAAGAACTCAAAGGCTAATTCACACAACATCTACAATAAGATAAAAGCAAACAGCATTGAAAGACTTCAGAACTCTGATGAATATAGTGTGATGAATTAGAGGCACAGAATGAGACATTTATTTTCAGATAAAGCTAAATGTTCATTTGTTTTGCTTAACTATGCTTATTTCTTTGGGGAGGAGGAGAAGGAGTAAAGTTGAAAGAATCACTGGTGCCAATGATATTTTTTTTAAAAACAGTATCATGAAACATTTTTACATGTTATCTTACTTATTAGCAATATCTAAAATTAGTCGACAAGGAAAAATGTATGAAAATGTGAAAGTATAGTGTAAGGCGACAGAGAAATAAAAATACAAAGAAGAATTATAAAACCTGTGTAAACTGTAAACCAATAAATTCCTTGGAATAAATCGAAAACTATTTGATCACCTCTTAAAGGCTCAGAAGAGTGACAATTTCTTATCAACTCATATTCTATAATACATTACTTGCACACCTGTTGATTACAAATATGTTATCAGAGAGCAAACTGAAATTATCTCAAAATAGACACTGCACATAATGAGCTATCAAAGTTGTACCGAAACAACACCTGTTGGATCCACTATCAAACTAGAAGTGCAACTGTAATACCAATAACATTTTAAAATTTACAAAACTTAATCTACTTGGGAAAAAAAATCAACATTGCATATTTTAAGCATTATTTTATTTTTCTTCTATTTAACTTGTTTTATAGGCTCATATTAATCCTTTCATAAAAAATAAATCAATCAACAATTTTCTACATGTCAAACATTGTACTAAGCACCAGGGATACTGACAAAAGTACAAGAGGCCTTGACCTCAAGGAATTTACATTCTAACTAGGAAGACAACATGAACATAGATTAATATATACAGGATACATACAAAATTAATACAAGGCTTTTCTGGGAAAGGAGGCACATGAAGCTAAAGGGATATAGAAAGGATTCACTAGAAGCTGGTTCTTGAGTAGGTTCTGACAAAAACCAGGAATTCCAAGAGTCAAGTGGTAAAGAAAAAATGTATTTCAAGCATGAGGGACAGGCAATGAAATGACAGACAGGAGACAGTGTTATGTATTTTTTAAAAATAGCAAACAGACCAATATGGCTGGTCTGCTAATAGATTACATGAAGGGGAGTAACTTGTAAGAAATTGGAAAGGTAGGAATGGGAGAGGCAGTTAAGAGCATTAAATTCCAAACACAGAAGTTTATTGCTTATTGGCTAGAGCAGCAGTTCTCAACCTGTGGGTTATGTTCAATTTCTAACAATGAAAATACATCCTGCATATCAGATATTTACATTACGATTCAAAACAGTAGCAAAATTACAGTTATGAAGTAGCAACGAAAATAATTTTATGGTAGAGGGGGTCACCACAACATGAGGAACTGTATTAAAGGGTTGCGGCATTAGGAAGGTTGAGAACCACTGGGCTAGAGCCAAGAGGGTACCAATGGAGTTAAGGAGGAAGAGGGTGATATGGTCAAATTGCATTTTAGGAAAATCAATTTGACAGCTATGTTAAAGACAGATTAGAGTGAGCAAATACTTGAGGTAGGTAAACGAAAGTGAAGATTACTGTAACATCTGAATGAGAGGTGAAGAGGGCCTACTTTGTGAGTAGAGAGAAAGGCATATATGAGAGAGAGGGTGTGGAAGGGGAAATGACAAGACACGGAAACTCATAGGATATATGTGGTATGGGAGAATAAGGACTCAAAACTGACAAGGAGGTTACACTGAAAGCAACCTGGGTGATCAGAAGGACGACGGAGCTCTCAACATAACAGGAAAGTTCAGAAGAGGTTTATTGGGAAAATGAATGTAGTAACATCTACAATGAATACTGCAGTCCCTGCTCACTCCCAAAATGAAAGAGGTCAAAAATCAAGGTTCTTGCAAGTCACTTCCGAGGAACTACAGTCAAAGGTTGCCTGCTGCAACAACAAGGTGACCTGAGGGACGAGTGGTGTGATGGGATGGGAAAACCTGGCTTACAATTTTTCTCTTCTTCAACTCCTGTCCTCATACTAAGGGACTTCAACACGTACTGATTCTCCCTTAAATACCCTAACTATTCAGTTACTTGACATACTCACCATCTCCCAGGAGCTACTCCTTCACCCAACCTCAGTCACACACAAAAATGGTCATACCCTTGATTTAGTCATTACCCACAAATGCACCACCTTTATGTTCAAGAATTCTGGAATTATCTTCTCCGAACATCTTCTATTGGCTTTCCATCTCTCCCTCTGCCTTCCTTTACACAATCCTACTCTTTATCCATGATTATGACCACCAATCCTTTAGCAACTCTCTCGTCTTATTATCTTGACTCCTTGGTAAACCAATACAACTCTACACTATCCTCCTCTTCTAAATTCCTAGTCCCTTCTTATCACAAATTATGCCCAGTCAAGGTTCAACCATAGATCACTCCCACCATTCATCACCTTTGCTCCTACACATAAGCTGCTGAATGAAGGTGGAGAAAAACATGTGAATTTGAAGATCTTCCCTACCCCTTTAATAAGCGTAAGGGAATCTGAACACTCTCCCTGCTTTGAAAATATACTCTGCCCCCCGAAAAGGCTGAATGTAGTCATATAGAGGTTGTGGTGGGAAGAGTTTGCTGAAGGGGAGAGCAGAGCCCATAGGAAGCTGGGAGTCAGAACAGCTAGACAGTGGGAGGAGAGAGAAAGGCAGGTAAGCAGACAGTTAGGCTAGTGAATAAATGTTAGTTTGTGGGAAGGCTAAAGGATGATGTGGCTCTCTGTGCTATTGTGGCTTATTAACTTCTTTGCTACTATGATGGTTTTGGAATTCAGTTTTCTGGTGTCTGAAAAAATGTTTTGTTTCTGTCTTTTATATGAACAGTCTGTTACATTTTGTGACTGAGCACCATGCGAGTATATTTATAGTGACCATGAGTACTGTGAATATTGCATTACTCCGACACTGTTCAGAAGGGGTCCACTAAAATTTATGTTACATAACCTCAACTGGGCCCTCACTGCTGCTAGCCAATCCCACTATGTCTCTTTTATCAACTTACTATTCCACTCTCCCCAGTGACTTTTCCAAGCCTTTTCATCCTTCCTCAAACCTTCCATAGCTCCTTTTCCCCCAAATCTCTTACCTAAAACCTTTATTTCGGGGGCGGAGCCAAGATGGCGGCGTAGCAGCAGCAACATATCGCAGCTCTCACATAGCCACCCCAAAATACCCATAAAATGGGACTCTAAACCAATCCTGGAACTCCAAAACGCACACAAAGATACTTCCCACTGAAGTCAGCTCGGCTACGAGGAACCATATCAGCACTGCGTACCAAAACCAGCCTGGCCTGAAGCCGCGGCTGTGCCCCGGGGGCGGCTGGACGGGAGGAGCTGAGGAGCTGAGGAGCTTCAGGTGAGCGGATCAGCAGCAGCTGTGAAGGGGAATTGTGAAAGGGGGAGA
>CM053582.1:508009406-508032074 GCA_028627135.1 Pseudochirops cupreus
TTTTAAAAGGTGAAATTGAGAGGTGGGAGAGGAATAGAATGAGAGGAGACAGGGAGAGACAGAACGGGATTAATCATCTCATACAGAAGAGGCAAAGGATAACTGTTATAATGGAGGGGAAGAACAGGAAGGCAAAAGGGAATGGGTCAACCTTACTGTCATTGAATTTGGCTTGGGGAAGGAATGATATACACTCTAAACTGGGTATCTTGCCCTACAGGAGAGTAGGGGGATGGGGATGAAAGGGGGGATGATGGAGGGGAGGGCAGGGTTGGGGGGAAGGGCTGTTAGAAGAACACACTTCTGTAAAGGGACAAGGACAAAGCAGAAGATAGAACAAGGGAGGGACAAGATAGGAAGGAGGGAAATATAGTCAGTATTTTACAATATGTCCACTGTAGAAATGTTCTGCATAACTACACATGTACAGCCTGTATTCAATTCCTTGTCTTTCCAGCGGGGGTGGGAGACAAGGGAGGAAAGGAAGGAATCTAGAATTTAAAGTTCTATAATCAAATGTTAAAATACATATATTTATTATTATCATTATTATTATTATTTACATGCAACTCTGAATTAAGATATACAGGCACTGGGGTAAGGAGATCCATCCTGCCCTACTGAAAAGTCAGAGGGGTGATGGGGGAGGATATAGGAGAGAGCAGACTGAGGGAAGGAGTATACAGTGGGATTGCTGTTTTGGGGTGGTAGGTAGGGGAAAGATGGGGAGAAAATTTGTAACTCAAAATCTCGTGGAAATGAATGATGTAAACTAAAAATAAACAAAAGTTAATTTAAAAAAAATAATTACACTTCGATAAGCATGGAAAAAAAAAGAAATCCTCTATAATAAATGCTGCACCTTGATTTCAAAGGAAGGAAGGAAGGAAGGAAAGAAGCAAGGAGGGAAGGAGGGAAGGAAGAAACTGTCATCAATAACAGGTGCCCTCACTTTCCTCTCACTCTCTTCTTAACCCCTTACAGCCTGTGCGCAGACCTCATCTATCCACTAAAACTGTTCTCTCCAAAATTACTAATCATCTTTTAGTTGCCAAATCTAATGGCCTTTTGTCTCAGTCTTCATTCTTCTTGACTTCTCTACAGCCTTTGACACTGTTGATCATACTCTCCTCTCATCTCTTTCAGTTTCTGGGACATTATTCTCTCCCAGTTTTCTTCCTACCTGACTCTTCCTTCTGGAGGATCTTGACTGATCCTTGCTGGATCCTCCTGCAAATCATGTCCTCCAACCCTAGGTGTTTCTCAGGGTTTTATCCCAGACCTCTTTCTCTTATCCCTCCATAAATAGTCCCCCTATACTATATCATTTGATAACTCATCAGATCCCTTGGATTTAATTATCTCTATGCTGATGATTCTCAAATCTATCTATCCTTCCCCAATACTGCTGTAGACCTCTGATCCTCACAACTGCCTTTCAGATATCAGAAAACAGATGTCCAGTAGACATCTTAAACTCAATATTGTCCATTAACGGAACTTGTTATCTTTCTCCCTAAACATCGCCCTCTCCCCCATTAGTATGGTTGGCAACACTATCCTCCCAATCTCTCAAGTTCACAACCTAAGACCACCACACCCTTATCTCCCACATCCAATCTGTTCCCAAGCCCTGTCAATTTCACCTTTGCAACATTTCTCAAATAAATCTCCTTCTCTCCTCTGACACTGCTACCACTCTGACACCTACCCTCATCACCTCATACCTGGATTACTGCATTTGCCTGCTGGTGGATCAGCCTGTGTCAAAGTCTTGGAATACAAAGCCTTCATAATCTAGCTGACTCCTATCCTTCCAGTCTTCTTATACCTTACTTTCAAACCCTGTACTCTTCAATCCAGTGACAATGGCCTCCTGATTGATCCAAAAACAAGGCACTCCATCTCTCAGCTCTAGGCATTTTCTCTGGCTGTGTTCCATGCCTGGAATGCTCTCCCTCCTTTGCTCTGATTACTGACCTCCATGGATTCCTTTAAGTCCCAACTAAAATCTCATCTTCTATAGGAAGCCTTCCCCAGCCCATCTTAATTCTAGTGCCTTCCCTCTGTTAAGTCTTTTCCTGTTTATCCTGTATATAGCTTGCTTTGCATATATTTGCTTGCATTTTGTCTCCTCCATTAGATTCTAGGGTCCTTGAGGGCAGGGACTGTCTTTTGCCTTTTTTTTTTGTATCCCCAGCACTTAGCATGGTGCTTGGCACACAGAAGGCACATAATAAGTAAATAAATAAATGAAAGAATGATTGGATGAATGAATGGAGGGGCAGCTAGGTGGCACTATGGATAGAGTGATTGGCCTAGAACAGCAGTTCTCAACCTATGGGTTATGTTCAATTTGTAACAATGAAAATACATCCTGCATATCAGATATTTACATTACAATTCATATCAGTAGCAAAATTACAGTTATGAAGTAGCAATGAAAATAATTCTATGGTTGGGGGTCACCACAACATGAGGAAATGTAATAAAAGGTCGCAGCATTAGGAAGGTTGAGAACCACTGGCCTAGAGTCACGAAGACCTGTTTTCCTAAATTCAAATCTTTCCTCGGACATTTGTGTGGCTCTGGGCAAGTCACTCCATCCTGTTTGCTCAGTTTCCTCATCTGTAAAAAGATCTGGAGAAGTAAACGACAAACCACTTCAGTATCTTTGCCAAAAAAAACTCCAAATGGGGTCACAGAGAGTCTATAATGACTGAAAGAAAACAACTGAATGACAATAAGCATTTAATAAATATTTACTGATTGAAATGTAAATGTGTTATGCACATGTAGTTGGGTTTTTCTTTCTGGAGAGTCAGTTATTAAACATTACCAGTATGCCTACTGATTACTAAGCAAGAAAGTCTCCAGAGAAGGTAAACTGTGTCTTGAGATCATGCTATATACTAGGTTTAAACAAAAGAACCGAATGTTTAGAATGAAGAAGAGACAGTTATATGGAATACATAATTTTAATCTTCAAGTTTCTGATGGGCTCTAATGTGGAAGATTAGACTTACTTTGCTTGGTCCCAAGAGCACAGAATTTTAGAGTACTGGGTAGCAGAGGAAGACTTTGATTTGATGTGAGGAAAAACTCATTAAAAATTAGAACTATTCCAAAATGAAATGGAATGCCTTAAGAAGTATTAGGTTCCTCACGCCCCCTCCACAGGAGGGTTTCCATGACCTCAGAATGGACAGAATGCCCACCTGCTCTCTCTCATCTTTGATATTATCTTCCTAGTCATCTAGACATAAAACTTCAGTCTTTTTGTTTTAAAAACCCTTTCTCAAATATATCTCAAATCCAATTAGTTGCCAAATCTTGAAAAACAGGTATGGTCTACCTCCATACTATCTCTTAAACCTCCTTTCAATTCTCACTTTTATTAACCTAGTTCAGGCATTACTTCTAGACTTTTTGTTGTTCTTCAGTCATTTTTCAGTCATGTCCAACTCTTTGTGTCCCCTTTGGACTTTCCTTTTTTGTTTGTTTTTTACTATTAACTTTCTGTTTTCAACATTCAGTTCCACATGATTTTGAGTTCCAAATTTTCTCTCCATCTCTCCTCTCACCCCACTCCAAGATAGTATGCATTCTGATTACCCCGTCTCCCAATCTGCCTTTCCTTCTATTACCCCCCTTCTTTTATCCCCTTCCATTTTCTTGTAGGGCAAGATAGATTTCAATACCCCATTGCCTGTATATCTTATTTCCCAGTAGCATGTAAAGACAATTTTTAACATTTATTTTTAAAATGCTGAGTTCCACATTCTCTCCTATCCTCCCTCCCCATACACTCTCACTGAGAAGGTAAGCAATATAATATAGGTTATACATATGCAGTCATGTAAAACATTTCCATAACAGTCTTGTTCTAAGTCTCTCTCTCTCTCTCTCTCTCAATATATATATTTCCCTCCGTCCTATCCCATCCGTCATTTATTCTATTCTCTCCTTTGACCCTGTCCCTCCTCAAAAGTATTTCCTTTTATTACCCCCTGGTCCCATTTACCTTCCTTTCTATCATCCTGCCCTCTCTTATCCCCTTCCCCCTATTTTCCGGTAGGGTAAGATAGATTCTTATGCTCAAATGAAGGGATGATATCTATATATACACACATATGCACTTATACATGCATACATATATACATACACATATATTTCCCCTACCCTAATACTGAGAAAGGTCTCATGAGTGTGTATGTTATTCCCTCCTTAAGCCAAATCTGATGAAAGTAAGGTTCATTCATTCCCTCTCACCTCCCCCCTCTTCCTCTCCACTGTAAAAGCTTCCTCTTGCCTCTTTTATGTAAGATCATTTACCCCATTCTACCATTCCCTTTCTCCTTCTCCCTGTACACTCCTCTCTCACCTCTTAATTTCATTTTTTAGATATCCTTTCATATCTAATTCACATTGGGCCTTCTCTCTTTCTACACACATATTAAAAATATGTGTATGCATAGATGTATATACGCATACATATGTATGTATGTGTACACAGATGTGTGTCTATGCATACTTACATCGGCATACATGTAGTCATGCATACACACATACATATACGTGCATGCACGTGTGTATATACATATATGTGTGTGCACACACATACACACTCATTTTCCCTACCCTAATACTGAGGAAGGTCTCATGAGTTACAAATATCTTTCCATATAGGAATGTAAACTGTTCGATTTTAATAGGTCCCTTATGATTTCCCTTTCCTGTTTACCTTTTCATGCTTCTGTTGATTCTTTTATTTGAAAGTCAAATTTTCTATTCAGCTCTGCTCTTTTCATCAAGAATGCTTGAAAATCCCCTATTTCATTGAATGACCATTTTCCCCCTATTATATTCAGTTTTGCTGGGGAGGTGATTCTTGCTTTTAATCCTAGTTCTTTTAACCTCTGGAATATCATATTCCAAGCCCTCAGATCCCTTAATGTAGAAGCTACTAAATCTTGTGTTATCCTGATTGTGTTTCCACAATTGTTTCTTTCTGGCTGCTTGCAGTACTTTCTTCTTGACCTGGAAGTTCTGGAATTTGGCTACAATATTCCTAGTCTTCCTTTTGAGATTTCTTTCAGGAGTTGAGCGGTAGATTCTTTTGATTTCTATTTTCTCCTCTGGTTCTAGAATATCAGGATAGTTTTCCTTAATAATTTCTTGAAAGATGTCTAGGCTTTTTTTTGGACCATGGTTTTCAGGCACTCCAATAATTTTTAAATTATCTCTCCTGAATCTACTTTTCAGGTCAGTTGCTTTTCCAATGAGATACTTCACACTGTCTTCTACTGTTTCACTCTTTTGGTTTTGTTTTAAAATTTCTTGATTTCTCATAAAGTCATTAGCTTCCATTTGCTCCATTCTAATTTTTAAGTAATTATTTTCTTCAGTGAGTTTTTGTACCTCATTTTCCATTTGGCCAATTCTACTTTTTAAGGCATTCTTCTCCTCATTGCTTTTTGGACTTCCTTTGCCATTTGGGTTAGTCTATTTTTTAAGGTGTTACTTTCTTCAGCATTTTTGGGGGCCTCCTTTAGCAAGCTGCTGACTTCTTTTTCATGATTTTCTTGCATCACTTTCATTTCTCTTCTAAATTTTTCCTCTACTTCTCTTAGTTGATTTTCAGAATCCTTTTTGAGCTCTTCTGTGGCCTGTAACCAATACATATTTTTCTTGGAGGTTTGGATGTAGGAGCTTTGACTTTATTATCCTCTTGTGGTTTTAAGTTTGGATCTTTCTTGTCATTAAAGTAAGATTCTATAGGCTGATATTTTCCCCTGCTGTTTGCTCATTTCTCCAGCCAATTACTTGACTTTTTTAGCTCTTTGTTAAGGTAGGACACTGCTTCCAGTGTTGTGTGTATACCATCCCAAGTCTCAGGGACTTTAGGCAGCTGTTTTCAAAGATATTTCTAGGGACCTATAAATTTTCAGTTCTTCCCAAATTTGTATGATTAAGGGAAAGGTGTTTACTTCTCTCTTGGTCTGTGCTCTGGTCTGTGTGTGACCACAAGCACTCTTTCCTGCCTTGTAACAGTGAGGATTCCCTCTCCACAGCCACCACAAGTTCTGCCGCACCAGCACTCCTTGCCCCAGGACTGCCACCCAGCACTGAGACACAGATCAAAGCATGAGCAAAACAAGAGAATTCTACCTCAGTGCCAGCAAAGAGATCCCTGCAATCTCTCTCTAATCAGCTGCTCAATCCCTCTGCCCTGCCCCATCTGTGGGTCAAGAGTTTCAGAAGCAGTCACTGCTGCTGCCACTGCTGCCACCCTGGGGCTGGTGCCAGACCATGTTCCTCTCTCATCCTGGTCCAACAGGTCTTTGCTACTGAACTCCAAAATCGTCTCTGCTGCTTGTAGGTTGAGAAGTCTGAAAACCACCACGGCTACCAATGATTCAGTCCCCTGCAGTCTGTTCCAGGTTTGCTAGGGCCCCATCTGTGCTGACATGGCCCATGCTGGACTGCACTCTTCTCTCAGACTGGTGCAACAGACCTTTGTTGTCGACCTTCTAGTTTGTCTTGGGTTGGAAATTTACTTCACTCTTATTTGGTGGGTTCTGCTGCTCTAGAATTTGTTTAGAATCATTTTTTAAAGGTATTTGGAGGTGTCTGGGGAGGAGCTCAGCAAGTCCCTGTTTTTACTCTGCCATCTTGGCTCTGTTCCTCCTTTGTACTTTTCTCAGAAAAGATATTGGATTGGTTTGCCATTTTCTTCTCTAACTCATTTTATAGATGAGAAAACTGAAAGAAAGAGGGTTAAGTGACTTGCCCACATATCTAGTAAATATCTGAGGCTGAATCTGAACTCAGAAAAAGGAATCTTTCTGACTCCAGGGCCAACACTCTCTCTACTGAATTAACTATCTATCCACTTCCAGACTAGACTACTGTAATATCCTCCCAATTGGTCTCAATGGCTCCAGTTTCTCCACATAAATACTTCCTATATGCTATTTCCAAGATATTTTTGTAAATCATAGGTGTATTCATGTTCCTTTCTTGCTCCAAGCCTTCATAAATCAAACAAGCATTTATTAAGCACCTACTATATGTCTAGTTCTAGGGACACAAAGAAAAATGGCTCTCCAATTCCTACAGAATAGTTTAAATGCCTTAGCAAAGTCTTCAAAGATCTCTATAATCTGATCCTAACAGCCTTACATACCATCATTCTTCTCCATATAAGATGCCAGCCTGAACATGACTATATTTAATATTTCTCAAATATGCCTTGTGTTGGGTTTTTGCCATTGTTTATCTTTATAACCCTACCTGGAATATTCTTCTACCACTATCTTCCTGCCCCAACTTAAATCCTGTTTATCCTTTAATGACCAACTCTAATTCAATCTCCTTAAAAATTTGCTTGATTCATCTCAAATGAAATTTCTGCAACTGTACCCTCATAGCATTTTGTCTATAATTTTCCAAAAAGATATATTCCACCCTATACTATATTTATTTGTATGCATATCTTTCTTTCCCAACTGAATACAAGCATCTTGAGGGCAGAGATAATATCTTAAATACCTTTATTTACAAGTTCAAATAAACTAATTAAATAAAACTGTACTCACAACAGTAAACTGTTTATTGAGGCTATTGGTCTAACCAAGGCCCTCTTGTTTCTACAGAACTGCTTACCTAAGTAAATCACTCTTTAATTCATTATCTTCTGCTTTCTGAGTTTCCTTTTAGCTTTTTAATCTATTCTCTGTCTCAGAACCAGAGAACAGGTCTGCTTACTCTGGTTTTTCTTTCCTGATCATCACTTAACTCTTGAAAATTAAGCCCAGTCAATTAGACAGATTTTTTTTTCAATGCATCTAAAGAAATATGTAAAAAAGTAAGCTCAAACTAAGGGATATCCAGGAAGGTCTATGCAATGGAGGGCAACAAGAAGGGCCTGATTTTTTGTTTTTTGCACAAGTGTTACGTAAAAATATACAATTACAGAGGTGTAAGAGAAACTACTGGACTACAATTCTTAGCACCTACAATAAAAGCAGAAACAGCAATTCATTTCGGAACTGCAATTATCTGAAGGGACAATAGTACGGTACGTATATCATGATACTCTTTGTTGCTGCTGAGTCAGTTCAGTTGAATCCAACTCTTCATGACCCCATTTGGGGTTTTCTTGGCAAAGATACTGGAGTTCCTGGCCATTTTCTTCTTTAGCTCATTTTACAGATAAGAAACTAAGGCAAACAGAGTTTAAGTGACTTTGCCTAAGGTCACACTGCTAGAAAATATCTGAGGTCGAATTTGAACTCTGGTCCTCCTGACTGTAGAGCCTGCCCTCTATCCACTACACCACCTGAGCTACCCCATAATACTATATACAGAGCAGGTTTTCACTTTATTCAAATAGGAGTTAAATTCTAAAGAAATAACTAAGACAAGGTTATTTAAACTAATAGTCAACTACATTTAAATTTCTTCTAGTAAGTAAACACAGAGACAGCACGGCATAATGGATAGAGAATTGACCATGGAACCTGGAAACACGCATTCAAATCCCACTTGGAACACATACTGGCTGCAGAATACGAGGCAAGGCACAATTTTTCATACTGTTCTAGGCAACTCGCTAAAACTATAATGTGCACAGAAGGTTATGATCTATATTGATAGAAGTAGTTTCCTGATCTAGGAGTTCTCTTTATCAATGAAATAATAGATCTAGTACTTATCTTCTAAATATAAAGTCAACAATATATAATTTTATACTGGTCCAACTACTACCTGCTTTTTTCCCAAATATGGCTCATAAAACATTGAAGACTACAATTTATTTTTCTCTCTTTAGCTCAAGTCTCCCAAATTAAGAGGCAAAGGTCCAATGTAGAATTTGCAGAGAATCTGAAGAAGCTTTTTTTGGGGGGAGAGGATAGGGGGATTTTCTAATAGCATCTTGTTTGCCAGATCTAGAAGGCCCCAAACCTAAACCTCTCCATTTGGTGCTAGTTCCAGAACACAATTCTTTACGATCCCTATTAGCCTTCCAGATAACACACATTTCTTTTTTGTCTAATTTATTTCACTGTAAATAGAGAGTTTAAAGTATTATTATGGAATATATAAAAGGATTAGTAAGCTAAGCATGCTACCTTTCAGAGGCTAAGTTAATATCAAACAACACATTCTATGATCAGTGGTCATAGTCACAAAACTTCTGGGTCCAGTTGCCTCAAAACGCTTGATTTTTCCTTCCTAACTGTATCTATGGGCTATGTACAAACCTTGCTAACACCTACTCAGCCAATTATTTTCTTTTTTAAAAAAAATTTTTTAATTTTCAACATTTCAGTGACTTTTGTTTTTTACATCACTTTCATTTATGCATAAACAACTTCCCCTAACCCCAACCAAAAAAAAGAAGCATATTCTCATTCTTGCCCTACAAGAAATATGTAGCTAATTGTTGAGTACTAACATGGTCGAGTAGAAATGCTCTAACTTCTACAACTGATCAATGAAATAATATATACAAATAACATCAACATTAATGGTTTAAAACCTGGCTGAACACCAAATCATCATAATGTGCATGGTAACTGCTATAACATACACCTACCTTTTGACCCACCTGTCTTATGTACCTCATTTGTGCCAACAGGAAACATTAAAAGAATATTAAAAGTAAAAAGAACCCAAAACTAAAGCACATGCCTAGCTTCAAGGCTATGTCTGAAATGATAATATTTGAAGATATTTAATAGTGGTTTCAAGGAGAAAGACATCAAAAAATCTCAACACAGTTTTAATGGAAAATAAATCCTATGCGTTTCTTCTTCCTTTAACAATACCCACAACTTAACACTCTAGCCCATCACAAAAATCTACCTGGATTTTAAGGATCAGAGATCCTACGACATTGTTATTAATGGAAGATTCCAGAAGAAGTTTCTTTATGCAATTTGTAAAAACTAATTTATTTTAAAATAGTCATTTCAGGTTATTTTAATGAAACAAAAAAACTCAAATTAATTTTTAAAACAAAGACTCAAATGTGCCCTTGAACTACATTTTAAAAATCATTTAATAATTATAGAACTGCATATATGTGTGTATGCATGTACATATTTGTACATATTTACATGTATTATGCATGCAGGTGACACAATCCACACATGTATACACAATCCTGGGATTATCAAATGATTATTTTGGATTATTAAATATTATATTATTTAAATACAAGTATGTTACAAATTATATAAATATATTATTAAATTTATACATACACACAAATGGGGCAGCTAAGTGGCACTGTGTGTGTGTGTATGTGTGTGTGTGCACGCACACATACAAATACATATATATATATATATATACATATATATATATATACACACACACATACACACACATACATACACACACAGGGCAGCTAGGTGGCACTGTGGATAGAGTGCTGGGCCTAGAGTCAGGAAAACTCATTTTCCTGAATCCAAATCTGGCCTTGGATATTTACTAGCTCTGTAAGGTGACCCAGGAAGGTCACCTACCCTGTTTGCCTCAGTTTCCTCATCTGCAAAATGAGTTGGAAAAGGAAATGGCAAACCACTTCTGTATCTTTGCTAAGAAAAGCCCAAAGGGATCACAAAGAATTGGTCACAACTGAAAAATTACTAAACAAGAAGAGAAATACACATATACACATATGTGTGTATGTGTGTGTAGATATATACATATATATGTAAACAGTATAATACTAAACAGAAATCTTTGTATATCTTATTCTAAAATCAATTATTGTTGATATCAGGTTATTTATGAATAGATAAATGGCTCACCTGTGTTATAGTGGTCAAAGAGATAAGCTGGCTAGGGAGAACTGAGAAGAGAGGATAGGCCTAACAAAAAATGTTCTACAAACTGAGAATGACATCCCTCTTCACCATGCATCCCCATAACCTTTAATGAATTGGCTAGCCAACCCCACCTCCCACCTCCAAGAAAAAAAAACGTGGGATCTGTTGCAAGACCTCTATCCCTTAGAAAAGACAAACATTTTGAGAACCAGAGTTACCCTAACCTTAAGAGCATTTCCCAAATACTGGGAGACAACAGGAGGGATTATCACATTCCCCTGGCTGAAGTGGCCATTTCCAATTTGTCCTCACTCTGTTCATTTGCTTTACAGGAATGTCTCCAGGGTTAAAGCAAAGAAGCAATATGAAAGAATGTCCTAAATCACTAATAAGAAAAACACAAATTAAAACTATTCTCAGGTTTTACCTCATAGCCATCATTTCTGCAAATATGAGAAACAACAAAAATGGTCAATAAATGGAGAAGCTGTGAAAAGACAGGTACACTAATATACCACTGGTGGAGCTATAAATTGGCCCAATTACTCCACTAGCAAACAATTAGTAATTATATTATAAAAGTCACTAATCTGTACATACCCTTTGACTCAGACACTCCCAAATGAATCAAAGAAAGGTCTTATTATATATGTGTGCATATGTATTTGTACATAAGTATGAATATTTTATACACATATACATATAAATAAATATTTATAGCAGCGCTTTCTGAAACAGCCATGAACTAGAACATAGCAAATGCCCATTAAGTAGGGAATAAATTCTGTTACATGGATATACAACAGAATAATATCACACCGTACGGAATGATAAATACGAAGAGCTCAGAGTGAAATTAGCAGTCACCACAATGACACCAAGGAAAATAACGCCAACGCCACGCAGGGATGATTTAACGCCGGGGAGCCAGCTGGTGGTGAAGCGCGCCTCCCGCCTCTAACCAGACAGACGGGACGCTCAAGTACGGAACGAAGCGTACACTTTCAGGTACGTGCTTATTGATTAGTTTTACGTAACTACACTTTTTTTAGACGGGAGGTTTCTACTGACAGGACTAGGGAAGTCACTGGGAAGTGTTAACAACGCATCAACAGCTCATGTTTACATCGTGCTTACCGTGTGCCAGACCCTGTGCTAAGCGCTTTACACTTAATCTTATTCGATCCCCACAACAACACGTGAAGGATGGTGCTCGTATGATCACCGTTTTACTGAAGAGGAGGCTGAAGCAAAGAGGATCTCAGTGACTTGCCCAGATCACAGAGCTCGTAACTGTCTGAGGCTAGCTCCGAACTCCGGGGTTCGGGGTTGCAGGCACGACGCTCTATCCACCGTACCACCTGGCTGCCCAAATGTCAAAAAGAACATCAGTACGGTACTCTGTAAAAGAACCAAAGGTGAGATCTTCCCAAGTATTACAATGAGCCCTTTCTCAGGATGTAGTAAAGTAAGAGGAAGCGAGAATTGTCAGAGAACAAAGGCACATATCTAAGCATACTCAGCCTGTGGGAGAGCCTCATAGTAATAAAAGCTTTCTGAATTCCATCTCGACTGGCCTAGCTATTTTGAGGCAGAATACAGGTACTTTTATTGCAAGAGAAGGCAGTGGTTACAGCTTTAATGGCAGAACTAAGCAGAAACTTCTGGTTTAAGGGGAAAGGAAGCTTTTTTCCTTTGCTTTTTGGAGGGGGGAAGGTAGGGCAGTTGGGGTTAAGTGACTTGCCCAAGGTCACACAGCCAGTAAATGTTAAGTGTCTGAGGACGGATTTGAACTCAGGTCCTCCTGACTCCAGGGCCAGTGCTCTATTTATTCACTGTGCCACTTAGCTGCCCCAGAAAGACAAACTTCTTAAGAAGAAAGGACAACTGCACCCCACCCTACTCCGAAATGGTCACTGTTTGAAAACGGGAGCAGAAATAACTCCTTACGAAAGCAGGTAGGTAGAGTAACAGACGGAGTGCTAGACTTAGACTTGGGAGTACCTGAATTCAAATCTTAACCAGACACACCAGCGGTGTAACCCTGGGCAAGTCATTTAACTCTACCAACCTTGGTTTCCTCATCTGTAAAAAAGGCATAATAATACAACTTAATAATATAATAATAACTAGCATTTATAGAGCAATTTAAAGTTTGCAAAGGGTTATCCAAATATTATTTCATTTTATGCTGTAACAACCTTGGAACAGCTAGACGGCACAGTGGATATAGCACTGGGCTTGTAGTCAGGAAGACCTGACTTCAAATCTAGCCTCAGATAATTACTAGTAGCATGACCCTAGGCAAATCACTTAACCTGTATGCCTGAGTTTGCTCATCTATAAAAGAAGAATAGCACCTACCTCCCAGGGTTGTTCTAAGGATCAAATAAGATAATATTTATTAAAGTGCTTAGCACAGTGCCTGGCACATACTAAACAGTATATAAGTGTAAGCAATTATTATTAGGTGCTATTATTATCTCCATTTTACAGATGAGGAAACTAAGGCAGAGGTTAAATGACATACCTAGGGTGACACAGCTCCTTATTGTCTACGGCAGGACTGGAATTCAGGTCTTCCTGACTCCAGGTCTAGCACTCTATTTACTACGCCATCTAACTGGCCTCACAGGGTTCTTGTGAGGATCAAATAAGAAAGTCTATGTAAAACCATGACAAAATTTTAATATACTAATAATTATTATTATTACTATTGCAGTGGAATTCTTCAGTTTACAAAGATATGCCACCACAAAAAAGTTCAGCTTACCTGGCATGCTTACTGCTAACCAAGAGTTCAACCCCTGAGTCTCACCAAGCAATGGTTCTACTTCTACTGACTACCCCCAGATACAAGAGAGAAACATCACATCCATGCTTCCCCATATAAACGCACTCCCATTCACTAAGCCAAAAAAACAAAGAACTCACCAAACAAGGATTTTCTCTCTCTCCAGGAAAAAAGGGATGCTGCTTAGCAAGATATGCATGATGCAGAAATTCCAGGCACCAGATTTCTCATAAGTTTAAGAACAGAGTTGCAGTCTTATTTCCATCTGTTTTCAAACAACTGTACTAATGCTACTGCACAAAAGCTCTTTATTAGCACAGAATATTGGAAAGTGATTTTATACTTCCAAAATCTCAACTTCACTTTTCTCTTTGATGATTTCCCTAACAAAACATCCTTGAAACTCTGCTAAGATAGCATAACATGCTAGATACCAGTATTTTACACTCTATTTTATACTATAGGCAGCAAATTGTATTTTGTTACCTTCTAAACAACATACTTCCTTAGTTATACACACAAATGAATTACATGATGTTATAATAGTAATAATGCAAGAATATTCCAATTTTCTGATTTCCCTTCTAAAGACAATTAACTTAAAATTATATTTACTATTAAGAAATGCAACAAAAAAGGGGCAGAGCCAAGATGGCAGAGTAAAGGCAGGAACTCACCTAAGCTCTCCCCTGAACCCTTCTAAATACCTTTAAATAATGACTCTACACAAATTGTAGAGCACTGGAACCCACAAGAAGACGGAAACAATATTCCAGCCCAAGACAACTTACAAGGTCAGCATGAAAGGTCTATTACACCAGAGAGAACTGCAGGCTGAGCCGCACAGACTAGGCCCTAGCAAATCAGAAGCAGGCTTCAGGGCAATTGAACCAGTAGCAGCAGAAGCAGTCACCGGAACTTTCAGTCCACAGACTCCAAAAACAACTTAAAAGGTGAGCAGGAAAGGTCTGTCACACCTAGGTAACAGTGGAGCAGAGTCCAGTGCAGGTCACACCAATGCAAATCAGACCCCAACAAAACAGAAGCAGGCCCTGGAAGTCATCGAATCAGCAGGGGCAGTGGCAGTGGATGCTTATGGAGTTCTGAACCCACAAATGGTAATGTGGTTGAACAACTGATCAGAAGGAGATCTGCTGGAACTGGGGACAGGACTCTGTTGCACTACCCATACCCAGACCAGGTCTGGCTGGCTGGCAGTTCCAGGGCAAGGAGGAGCACTAGCATAACCACAGTGGAGCAGGGAACGTTCCTCACAGTTCCAGGACAGAAAAAAGGGCTTGTGGTCACTTACAGACCAGGAAAGTAGTAAACACTCCTTTCCTTAGGTCATACTACCTTGAAAAACTGAAAACTTACCAATCCCTAGAAGTATCTCTGAAAACAGTTGCACAAAACCCCTGAAGCTTGGGACAGTGCACCATACACCCTGGAAACAGAGCCCTACTTAAATATTTAAGTCAAGTAATAGGCTAGGAAAATGAGCAAACAACAGAAAAAAAAATTCTGATCACAGAAAATTACTATGGTGACACAATCAGAAGAAGACAATAAAGTCAAAGCTCCTACATCCAAAGCCTCCAAAAAAAAGTATAGATTGGTCTCAAGCCGTGGAAGAGGTCAAAAAGGATTTAGAAAATCAAGTAAGAGGTAGAGGAAAAATCATGAAGAGAAATAAGAGTAATGTAAGAAAATCATGAAAAAAGAGTCAATGGCTTAGTAAAGGAGACAAAAAATACTGAAGGAAAAAAACCCTTAAATAGTAGAATTGGACAAATGGAAAATGAAGTACAAAAGCTCACTGAAGAAAATAATTCCTTAAAAATTAGAATTGAGGGGTGGCTAAGTGGAGCAATGAATAGAACACCGGCCCTGGAGCCAGGAGGACCTGAGTTCAAAATCCAGCCTCGACACTTAATACAAAAAACTAGCCATATGACCTTGGGCAAGTCACTTAACCCCAATTGCCCTACCTTCTCCTCTCCAAAATAAAAAAGGCAATAAAAAATTAGAATTGAACAAATGGAAATTAATGACTTTATGAGAAATCAAAAAACAATAAAACAAAACCAAAAGAATAAAAAAAAACAGGCAATGTGAAAAATTTCACTGGAAAAACAATGACCTGGAAAATAGGTCCAGGAGAGATAATTTAAAATTGTTGGACTACCTGAAAGCCATGATCCAAACAGAGCCCAGACATCATCTTTCAAGAAATTTTGAAGAAAAACTGCCCTGATATTCTAGAACCAGAAGGTAAAATAGAAATTGAAAGAATTCATTGATCACATCCTGAAAGCAATCCCTAAATGAAAACTCTCAGATTTTAGTATTTTTTTATTACTTATTATGTGTGTATGTGTATATATATATATAGAGAGAGAGAGAGAGAAATACATATAGATATATAGATATAGATATAAAAAGAGAGAGAGAGAAAATTATTTTATTATTTTTTATTATAGCCAAATTCCAGAGCCCCCAGGTCAAGGAAAAAAATATTGTAAGCAGCCAGAAAGAAATAATTCTAGTATCATGGAGCCACAATCAGGATAACACAAGATTTAGCAGCTTCTACATTAAAGGATCATAGGGTTTGGAATATGATATGCTGCAGGAGCAAGGAACTAGGATTACAACCAAGAATCACCTACCAAGCAAAGCTGAGCATAATCCTTCAGGATTAAAAAAAAATGGGCATTCAATGAAATAGAGGACCTTCAAGCATTCTTGATAAAAACAACACAGCTGAACAGAAAAGCTGATTTTCAAATATAAGATTCAAGAGAAGCATAAAAAGGTAAACAGGAAAGGGAAATCTTAAGGGATATAATAAGGGCAAACTGTTTATATTCCTACATGGGAAAATGATACTTGTAACTCTTAAGAACTTTCTCATTATTAGGGCAGTAAAAAGGAGTATATATAGACAGGGCACAGGTGTGAGTTGAATGTGATGGGATGATAGCTAAAAGAAATAAAATTATGGGGTAAGAGAGGAATGTACTAGGAAAAAGGCAAAGGGAGAGACAGGATGAGGTAAATATCTTACATAAGAGTCAAGAGGAAGTTTTTACAGTGGAGGGGAAGAAGGCGGAGGTGAGAAGCGAGTGAGTGTTCCTCTCATCAGAATTGGCTCAAAGAGGGAATAACATACACACTCAATTGGGTACAGAAATCTATCATACTATATAAGAAAGTAGGAGAAGGGGATAAGAGAAAGGGGGGGTATGACAAAAGGGAGAGCAGTCCAGGGGAGAGAATATGAGAAGTAAAACACTTCTGAGAAGGGAGAGGATGAAAGGAGAGTGAATAAACAGGTGGGGGGCAGGAGACAAATAGGATGGAGGAAAATACAGTTAGCAATAGTAACTAAAAAAAATTCTGAAGCAAGTTTCTCTGATAAAGGTCTCATTTCTCAGACATTCAAATTTATAAAAAGAAGAGACATTCCCCAACTGATAAATGATCAAAACATATGATCAGTTTTCAGATGAAGTAATCAAAGCTATCTATAGCCATATGAAAAAATAATATAACTTATTGACTGGAGAAATGCAAATTAAAACAGTTTTGAGGCACTACCTCATACCTATTAGACTGGCTAACAGGAAAGGAAAATGACCAATGTTGGAGGGGTGTAGGAAAAATGAGATATTAATGCACCATTGGTGGACTTGTGAATTTATTCAACCATTCTGTAGAACAATTTGGAGCTATGTCCAAAGGGCTATAAAACCCTTTGACCTAGCAATACCACTACTAGGACTGTATCCCAAAAGAGATTAAAAAACAAAAAGTAAAAGGACCTATATGTACAAAAATATTTATAGCAGCTTTTTTCTGAGGGCAACAAACTGTAAATTGAGGGGATGCCCATCAATTCGGGAATGGCTGACCAAACTGTGCTGTGTGATTATGATGGAATACTATCATGCTATAAGATATGATGAGCAGGATGCTCTCAGAAAAAACTTGCGAAGTCTTGCATGAGCTAATGTAAAGTGACATGTACTGTGTACAAAGTAAAAGCAATATTGTGTGATAAGCTGTGAATGACTTAGCTATTCTCAGCAACACAATGATTCAAGGCAATTCTGAAGGACTTAGGATGAAAACTGCTATCCATCCCCAGACAAAGGACTAACGGTTTTTTAATACAGACTGAAACATACTTTTAAAATTTTCTTTATTTTTCTTGATTTTTTTTTTATGTTTTCTTTTACAATATGACTATTATGGAAATGTTTTGCATGAGTATACGTGTATAATCTATATCAAATTGCTTGTCTTCTCAATGTGCAGGTGGAGGTGGGAAGAAGGAAGGGAGAGAATTTGGAACTCAAAATTTTAAAAACAAATATTAAAAATTGTTCTTACACATAACTAGAGAAAAAGAAAATACTAAATAGATAAAAACAAAAGAAAAGATAATAATGCAACAAAAAATACAGCTAATGAAAGCCAAAATGTGAGTCATCTATTTAAAAAGTGTGGACCAAAAAAAAAATGTGGACCACACTTCTGATTTCTTCTCTTTTGCACAACAAAAATGGCTAATAACGATTCTCACAATGGCATTCCATGTTACTATTCCATGTTACTTTTCACAATAACATACCAAAATGTAAACATCAAGTAACTATAAGGTATTTCTTCTTTTTTTTTTTTAAATCAAAACACTTGAGTTAATAAAGTAACAGGCAAGGGAAGGTCCTATTTAAAAGACACTTGAGACTGTGAGTAGAGACTCAGATACTAGTTCAGGGGCTGCCATATGACCTTACCTTCTAGGCCTCCAACTCCTCATCCTAAAATAACTTAAGAAAAAAAATGAAACTTTTTATAGAAATAATGCTTATATTCATAACAACATACTATGATAAGAAAGAGTTTGAAGAAATAATTTCAACTATAATTAAAAAGACAGGAAATACAAATAATCAGATAACTGAAACAATTCATATGAAATTATTTCAATGTGTGTTGGTTAAAATTTTTTGTTACATTTCCCCCTCAAAATAACATTTAAAATTTTAAAAGTACTTTTTTCACAACTCTTAGAGATAAACAAAAACAAAATACTATTTTAAAAGTTTGCTGATCATTTTCTAGTGATTTTAGTTGTGGGGACATGCTCATACTCTAAACTACAATAATAAAGAAGCAAACCCGGCAAAATAGCTCTAGGGAATAAAAAAGAGGGAAAGAGCTGCAGTGGTTCTCAACCTTCCTAATGCCATAACCCTTTAATACAGTTCCTCATGTTGTGGTGACCCCCAACCATAAAATTATTTTTGTTGCTACTTCATAACTGTAATTTTGCTACTGTTATGAATCATAATGTAAATATCTGATATGCAGGATATATTTAAATTGAATATAACCCACAGGTTGAGAATTGCTGAGCTAGAGGAAAGAGCATTAGATTTGAAGTCTAAACACCCTGCCCATGACTGAAATGACTCAGCAACAACTATCTTCACCATACTGTAGTGAAGGTCAAATAAGATAATAAATAATGACCTTTACAAATTTCAAAGCACACTACATAAATTCCAGATATTGTTATCAACGGATAATTCTCCACGATCAAGAACATGCTGAGTCTTCCTTCTCTTAGCCCAATGATCTAGGATCAAGAACTACTGAGGTGAAAATTCTCTCCCCTTCCCACTTCTTCCCATGTTCAAACTTTCGTCCACATGAAACTGACTCCTCTACTTATCCATCTCAGAAACCATCCCTGTCATCATTTCTTACAGCACAATAAAATAACATCACATGCATATATCATAAATTGTTCAGTCAATCCACAAGTGAAGAGTACCCTTTCAGTTTCCAATTCTTTGCTACCACAAAAAGAGCTGCTATAAATATTTTTATACATATGGACCCTTTTCCTCTTTCCCTGATCTTTTTAGGTTATGGACCTAATAGCTGTAGCACTGGGTCAAAGGGTATGCACAGTTAATAACTTTTGAGGCATAGCTCCAAACTGCTTCCCAGAATGGCTGGACCAATCTCCACCAGGTGCATCCAGTATACCTGTTTTCCCACAGTCTTTCAAGTATTTGCCAGTTTAGCAAATCTGATGGGTGTGACAGTACCTCAGAATTGCTTTAATTTGTATTTCTCTAGTTAGTAGTGATTTACAACATTTTTTTCATATGACTATTGATAGCTGGGATTTCTGTCTCTAAGAAGTCCCTAGTAATACACTTTGACCACATCAACTGGAGAATGGCTCTTATTCCTATAAATCTGAATCAGTTCTAGGGTGAGATTTCCTAACCTAGTAAGGAACAGAAGCAAAAAATATAAGACGATAATTTTCATCACATGAAAATGAAAGCATTTTGCACCAATAAAATTAACACAATTAGGATAAAAAAGAAAAGTATTCAACTGAGGTAGGGGAGGGGAACCTTTCCATACATATCTTTGATAAATGACTAAAATCTCAGATATATAAGGACCTAACATAAGTATATAAACCAGAAGCCGCTCTCAGATGGACTTCTTAAAGGCTATGACGCAAAACCTATAAAACATATTTTTTCAAACTTGTTCCAAATTCCTTTCCAGAAATGTGGGAACAACGGCTAGCCCTGCTTATGGTATTTAAGTGTTGCTGTTTTTCCACAATCTTCACAAAATTGGTTATTCCCATCTTTCATTATCTTTCAGTTTACTGAGTACAAGGTAAAACCTTAGAGTCGTTTTGATTTACAGTTTTGTTATCAGTGATTGTATTATCATGTAATTCACATCTTTCTACCTTCTTTATGAGAAGAGTACGAGACCCTCTGACCCAGATATCCCTCCCCTCCCACCTCACTAAGTATGTTCCAAAAACATCAATGAAAAAAATAAAGGTCCCATTTACGCCAAAATGATTAATGTAGCACCGTGCACTAAATGTTAAGGCAAGTAGGTAGTGCAGTAAGGAGAAGTCAGAAAGACCTGGATTCAAATCCAGCCTCAAACATTCCTGGCTAGGAGACTCTGGGCAAGTCACTTAAGTTATCTCAGCCTCATGTTCCCTCCCCTATAAAATGGATAATGATAGCACCTATCTCCCAAAGCTGTTGTAAAACTTAAACTGCTATTTGAATACTAGTTATAATAATCAGAAGTAGCTTATTATCACATGTTATGTAAATTCAATTATAATTTCATCATAGTTATTGTGATTGTTGTTTTGTCATTAAAATTTTGAATAGTTATACTTTATAGCAATAATTTTATTGTTTGATTACAACTACATGTAAATTATTAGTATAAAAAGTAACATAATGCATTATTATTATTATTGTTATTCCCTCAGTAATAAAAAATATGGAGTTGTACTTTCTTTTTGATATAGTAGCAAAAAACTCGAAACAAAGTAGATGCCTATAAATTAACAAATGAATGCCTTAAAGGTTGGCTAATTAACTTATGATACATAAACAGAATTAGTTATCTGCTACAAGAAACAGCCTATACAAAGAACTGTGAAAAGCTTATATGAACACATGCACTTGGCAGAACCAAGAAAAGATTACACACAATACAACAATGCAAATGGAAAAAATCAGAAGAAAATGAAAACGAATGCTATGAAATTATAATAGTTAAGCAAGGCTGAAAAGACGAGACACAGGAGAACATGGCACCCTCCTGTTTTTTACAGAGGCGGGATACTGTAGGTGTGATACACTGTATACATCAGCAGACTGGTGCGATTTATTGTCAGTTTTGGTGAACTTTTTTTTTCTTTTCATTCATATGTTAGAAGAAATAATCCCCTGAAAAGAGAAGGGGGAAGAGATCTTTTACAAAGCGTGAGTGATGTAAAAAATAATATATTAATAAAAATGTTTAAATCTAGGTATGATTTGATCATGAAAAGAAAAAAAGCAAACGGAAAGACGAACAGAAGGCCACTGGGTGAATGACTAAGACATAAGAGCTGTGCAGCCAAATAAGGAGGTCAGACACATTACAAAAGAACTCAAAATGGAAAACAGAATTAATCTAAGGCATATACCCACATAATGGTTAGTTGTTCTTTCACATGATTCTTCTGTCACTATCAACCTTTAAAATGGTGATGAGACTGCAACCTACGCAATGTGCTCGCTGAGTCTGTCTCAGAAGAGAATTTCAGGAATCTCTCGGTCTCTGACATACAATCCCTTTTATTTAACTACACCTAATTGAAGACATCTGTAACTGCCACACAAAATTTAATTCAGGTTTAGAAATGTCAATAAAAAATGTCTGTAAGAGAGAAGTCTAATATGAACCCAGGAGGGGAGTATGCATCAGCATCTACAAAACCACACAAAATTAGGAATAGAATGGCAATCTGTTGCATAACTTGATGAGGTGATAAAAGCCCCTTTTCCTATAAAGCTTAATGAGTTCTATTAGTCTTTAGCTGGAAGGAATGTAAGGGGGTCAGCTCCACAGAGGAAAGTAACTGACTCTCCACACATGGTTCCATTCAAATAACAACATATCAAATTACTGATGTAATTACTACAACCTGACAATTTCATTAGAGTCACGTGGTAGTTAACTCTTTAGGACACAGAACAAAGAACACAAAAAACCCCATAGTTCACTCCTATTTTGATCTGCAACCTACAAAAAAATGTGAAGTTTTCCTATAAGCTGCAAATTTCATGGTTTTTTTTTAATTTTATTATAGTTTGCATCATTCATTTCCACAAGATTTTGAGCTACATATTTTCTCCCTGTCTTTCCCCCGCCCACCACCCCAAAACAGCCATCCCAGTGTGTCCCCCCTCCCCCAGTCTATTCTCTCCTATGTCACTTTTTGGTAGGGCAGGATGGATCTCCCAACTGCAGTACCTGTGTATCTCAAGTTCCAGTTGGATGTAGTCAATAATAATAATAATAATTGCATAGATAGACAGATAGATAGATGGATACACATTCATAACATTTGATTATGGAACTCCAGATTCCAGATTCTTTCTCCTCCTCTCTCACCACCCA
>CM053582.1:508032574-508048369 GCA_028627135.1 Pseudochirops cupreus
CTGCTGTCTGCAGACTGCGGGCGGGAAGCTACAAAGCAGAGGCGGGTACAAAACCTCTGCCTTTTGCTTTTCCGCTCTGGAGGCCTTTCGCCGGACTGCTTATCTCCCCCTTTTGCAAATCCCACTCGCAGCTGCTGCTAATCTGCTCACCTGAGAGGCTCCTCCACTCCTCCCGTCCAGTTGCCCCTGGGGCACATCCGCGGCTTCAGGGCAGGCTGGTTTCGGTTCGCAGTGCTGATATGGTTCCTCGTAGCTGAGCTGACTTTAGTGGGAAGTATCTTTGTTTGCGTTTTGGAATTCTAGGATTGGTTTAGAGTCCTGTTTTATGGGTATTTTGGGGTGGCTATGTGAGAGCTGCGATATGTTGCTGCTGCTACGCCGCCATCTTGGCTCCGCCCCCTTTTTTTCCCTAACCTTAAAAGAAATAACCAAAAATCTATTTCTCCTTTACCAAAACTTAGGTATTTGCAATCTCCATATTTCCTTCCCAAATCTTCCTTTCAATGGATTAGAAATTAAAATATTTCTAGATCTACATGATTTCCAAATACTAGCACCTAAACTCACAGTAAGGGTTAATTAGCAAATCTAGGTGTTGCTGCTAAAAAATGTGCATATGGCTCCAAAACTAGAGTTTTATTATCAAATTCCACAAAAGACAAATATATACATAGAGCTACATGTTTATAACGCAAGATTACAAAGAGGAATTTGGTCATCAATAGTTCTGGTGCTGCCCTACCTCTCACCCTCCAGTTTCCTTAACCCTACCAAGTAAATAAATGGGTGATAAAATAAATAAATAGATGACAAAAAAGGAAGAAGCATCAATAAAATATCTTAACATACACAAGACAAAAAAAACTACAGAAAGGGACATAAATCATGCACAAAACTTGTTATTATGTTATTCAATTTAAAATACTTTTAAAAGAACCAGGGAACACACATGCATGGGTCCATGTACAATCTTCTTTTTTCCTTTGTGCTTCTAAAAAGTGTTTCTTGATGATTAAAGGTCATGACAAATGAGTATTTTTTAAAAGAATGAAATTATTTCTTTAGAAATTATCATCCTCAAATAAGGAACACAATATAAATGAAGAAGAAAAACAGAAGGCCCAGGCAAATCATAAACTTAAATATTAAAAAGAAATACATCAAAATTGGAAGGGGAGCCAACAAACTTAATAACTCTACCTAAGAACCCATTATGGTCCTGCAAACAACTTGGCATTAATGGTACTAAAACCCAGAATGAGTTGAAGCTGGGGATAACAGAGAGGAGAACACAGAGGGACTGTTCTTTCACTGATGCCTTCTCTGATGAAAGGAAGTTCAAAAAAGGAACACATCTGTGCCTGAGGTAAAGGGACAGTCATAACTGGCAACAGGGGAAAGACAGAGCCTCTCAACTCTGACTATGTTTCTGTTTTCTCTGCCAAAGCCAATCACACCAGCAGTGGAAATAACGAAACTAAAATGGCTAACAAGAGCTCATCCCCAAGATGAATTAGAGAGATAGTGTGGAGGGTAGCTAGTTGCCTTAATTAACTCAAGTCACCTTGATCTTATCTTGGATTGGATGATGTGACTGCTAAACCACTGTTCATGATATTTGAAAGAACATGGAAAAAGGTAAAGGGACCATAATATTGCAGAAGAACAATATTGTCCTGTTTTTCAAAAGAGAGAAGGAAATCATATATTTATAGCCAGAAGGGCCCTTCAGGATTACCTGGTGTAATCTCTTCATTTTACTGATGAAGAAACAGGCTCAAGAAGTGAAGGTCACACCTTCAAGTGCTCTGCAAGCCAATGGTTGAGAACCTCTAATGCTGAAGCCAATGTTCCTTCTCCTTCATGCTTCTTTTAACAAATATGCAAACTAAAACCCAGTAAGCTTTACTTCAGTTTCTTGAAAAATTCTACAGTGAACCATTAAAAGGATGGTTGGTAAACACCTAGAAAGGGAAGCAGCAATTATAAAGACCTAGCATAGCATCATCAAGAACATATTGTGTTCTAAATGAACCAATACAAAACAGAGTCAGGAAAGTAATATGTACAATAAATATAACAACATAAAGTGTTGTTGAGTCATTTTTCAGTAATGTCCAACTCTTCATGGTCACATTGGGGGTTTTCTTGGCAAAATACTGAAGTGACTTGCCAATTCCTTCTCCAGCAACAACATAAATGAACAGAACAACAAAACAATAGAAAATGAATACTGTGAAATTAGTATTACCAAGTTAGGCTCCAAATGATAAAATAATAACCTTATTTGTAAAGGTAGAGATAATGGACATAAAACACCACATACAATGTCAGACTTTTTTAATGTGTCAGTCTTGCCAAACTGTCTTTTTTTTCCTGGCTTTCTGGGAAGAGAAAGATGGAGAAATATAGTGAAAAATGTAAGTGATGTGACCAAAAAATACATCAATGAAAATTTATTTTAAAAAAAGAATAGGTCTTGTCAGATTAACTTCGTTTCCTTTTTTGACAGGGTTATTACTAAATGGAAAGATGGGTGGAATGCTAGAGATACAGGTGACCTATCTCAGCAAAGCTGCCAGAAGAAAAAAATCTCATATTATTCTTGGGGAAAAGATGAACAGATATGAACTAAATCATCACACAATTAGATGAATGCAGAAGAGGTTAGAGAGTTGGAATCAAAGACTAGTCATTAATGGTTCAAGGTCAATGATGCAGGAGACAATAGTGGAGGACCCCTAGGAACTTGGCATTATGCAGTCAAACATTTTTATCACTTCAATATATGCACGATTGGCAAGGCATCAAATTTGAAGATGACATAAGGCTAGTAAGAATTCAGGATTTGGAGATTCTGAGAGGCTAAAACATTGAGTTGGATGAAATTCAGTAGGGGGAAAATGTAAAGTCTTCTATTTGGACACACAAAAAAAATCAACCTCACAGGCAAAATCTGGGAGAGCCACGGTTAGAAAGCAGTTTTCTGAAAAAGATGTGAGGTTTTAGTAGCCTACAAATTCAATATGAGTCAAAAGTGAGATGTGTCAGTCAAAAAAGCTAATGCAATATTTGGTTGCATTAAGAATGGCATAGCTTTCAGGAAAAGGAAAGTGATAGTTCTACTGTACTCAGATCTCATCAGGAGTATGGTGTTTAGCTTTGGGTGTCATGGCAGAGGACTATATCTTCCAAGAAGGAAAGTATCCACAGAAGCAAGCAACTTTGATAAATGATGAAGAGGAGTTCATTATGTGAGGACTGTTTGAATTAACTGGGTACAGTTAGCCTGGGGAAGAGAAAACTGGCGATCAGGGAAAGATTTGTTAGCTGCCTTCAAGTATTTCAAGTGCTGTTGTGCGAAGGAGTAATTTATTTGTTCCATTTGTGCCCAGGGGGCAGAACCAGGGACAAAGAGCAGAAACTGCAAAGAGGTAAATTTCAGCCTGATGCCAGGAAAACTTCCTAACAATTAAAGCTGCTGGCCACAAGTGGAATGAGCTGCTTCAAGAAGTGGTGTATTTGAACTCATTATTTGACAAAAACTGCTGGGAAAACCAGAAAACAGTACGGTAGGAACCAGACACAGACCAATATCTTACACTGCATATCAAAATAAAGTCTAAATAAGTGCACAATCTAGATATAAAGGCACTGTGAGCAATCTGGGAGAGCAAGGAATAGTTTACCTGTCATATTTATGGAAAAAGTTAGGATTTATGAACAAACAAGAGTTAGAGAGCATTACAAAATGCAAAATGGGTAACTTTGATTACATTAAACTGAAAAGTTTTTGTACAAATAAAGCCAACATAATGAAGATAAGGAGCGAAGTGGAAAACTGGGAAAGAATTTTCACAACCAGTGTCTCTGATAAAGGCCTCATTTCTAAAATATACAGAGAATTAAGTCAAATTTATGAGAATACAAGTCATTCCCCAATTAATAAATGATCAAAGGATATGAACAGGTATTTTTCAGCAGAAGAAATTAAAGATATCTATAAGAATATGAAAAAATGCTCTACATCACTACTGGTTAGAGAAATGCAAATCAAAACAACTCTGAGGTACCACATCTCACCCTTCAGACTGGCTAAGATGACAAATCAAAAAAATGACAAATGCTGGAGAAGATGTGGAAAAACTGGAACACTAATGCATTGTTGGTGGAGTTGTGAACTGATCCAACCATTCTGGAGAGCAATTTGGAACTATGCCCAAAGGGCTATAAAAAAGGACATACCCTTTGGCCCAGCAATACCACTTCTAGGACTATATCCCAAAGAAATCATACAAGTAGGAAAAGGACCCATATGTACAAAAATAGTTATAGCAGCTCTTTTTGTGGTGGGAAAGAACTGGAAATCAAGGGGATGCCCATCAATTGAAGAATGGCTGAACAAGTTGTGGTATATGAATATAACAGAATAATACTATTGTGCTATAAGAAATGAGAAGCAGATGGACTGCATAATAACCTTGAGAGACTTATATAAACTGATGCTGAGTGAAGAGGGCAGAACCAGTAGAACTTTGTACACAATTACAGATACATCGTATCTATGATGACTAACTTTGATAGACTTGCCTCCTCTCAGCAATAAAAGGTTTTAAGACAACTCCAAAAGACCCGTGATGGAAAGAGATATCCACATCCAGAGAAAGAACTAGAGTCCGAATGCAGATTGAAGCAAACTACTTGCTCTCTTCTCTTCTGTGTTTTGTTTTGTTTTGTTCCTTCTTTCCTGCTGTTCACTCCATTGGTTATAATTCTTTACAACTTGACTAACATTTAATGTGAAGATATTTGTAGAACTTATTTCAGATTGCATATTACTATGGGGGGAGGGGAGGAGGAGAAGAAGTGGGAGAAAATTTGAAACTCAAGGGATTGTGGAACTGAATGTTATAAACTAAAAGTAAATAAATAAATTTAAAAAAAAAAAAAGAAGTGGTATATTCTTCTTCCTGGGAGGCTAGTCTCCCAGCAAAGGCTGGATGAACACTTGTCAGAAATGTGAGAATGGGGATATCTTTTGTGTATGGGCTGGACTAGATGGCCACCCAAGTCTCAAAATCTGTGATTCTGTGACTTCCTTTCTCTAAAAAATCAAATGAAATGTACGACTTTCTCCCCCCAACAATTCCTTAATTGTTCAATGTGCTAAAGTCTTCTCAACTACAATTAACTCGAAGACAGTAACTCTTTCCTACTTTTTTGTTCCTATCATTAATTTGAGCACAGTCTGGAACTTTTAAGAGAACTTAATAAATGCCCAATGAATTGAAAAGGAGTGATATTAATAATGTCTTAATTAAAGTAATGCTTTAAACACAGGACAAGTTTACCAAGGATAAATGAAAGAGAATGCAATCTGAAAAATGCTACGAAAATGGCTTTTGGTAGTATCTATCATCTAACAAAAATATCTTCATTTCCAAATAAGCCCTTATCAGTTTTACTGAAAATTATAGTCCAAATATCACAAACCTGTATGCTTTATTATATACTTGCCTATAAAAATTTCTGTAACAACAAAGATGCTATAAGAATCTAGCTAAAATAAATAAGTAAATTCTTACCTCCAGTGGCGAACTGCAAAGGAATCTTGTGAACTGCATAGTAGGGATTGAAAAGAATCATATTCCCCCAGAAACGAAAGACACACACACACACAAAGAAAAATAAGAAAAAAAATTATCATTCACAATCCATTTTAAATAACCATTGCATCCTTAAATATACTAAGGAAACTTCAAAAGCTACAGTTATAAATTTTTAAATCACTGAAAAATTTAAACCTGGCCTCATTGCCATCTTCACCTCTAACTTGTCTTATCCCCAGTGCCCATGCATCTAGCTTTCTAAATTTTAGGACTTATGCATGATTCCCTGAAAATGAAAGTATTACATGGAGCTAACTGTCTTCTAAGCCCCAGTTATCAAACAGAGGCTGGATGACTTGTCAGTGATGCTATAAGGAGCAATTAATGAATCATATTTGAGGGACATATATGAAAAATTCCTTCCAACTTTAAGCGTCTATGCTTTTAGCCAATATTTATACATATACATACATATATATATATATATACACATACATATATATATATAGTACATACATGCAAATGTGTGCATATGCATACACACGTTTGTATATTATAATTTTGCTTATGGATAATTAATAAAAGGAAAAAAGTAAGCTGCAAGTCAAAACACATAATATATATTATCACCTGAAGATCTAGGCCCAAATTCTATCTTTGATACTTAATAACTTTGTCACCAAGGGCAAGTAAATTAATTTTTCTAAGCCTCAGTCTCCTCCTCTGCAAAACACAAGTAATTTCCATGGCTCCTACCTCACAGGATTGTGGTAAGGATCAAATGAGATCGATGCATGATATGCTAAACTTAGACCCCTATAAATATCAGCTATCACAGTCTCCAAAAAACTAAATAACTTACCATTATAATCATTACTATTCCTTCCTATAAACAAAAATAATTATACTTTTTTATATTTACAATGAGGTGAACATTCTGGAAGTGTATATCAAGTGACCAAGTCATTACCATTATGGCTATGTACCACAATCTGAAGAAATTTATCCCCTTGCTCTTAACA
Source organism: Pseudochirops cupreus (assembly GCA_028627135.1). NCBI lineage: Eukaryota > Metazoa > Chordata > Mammalia > Diprotodontia > Pseudocheiridae > Pseudochirops > Pseudochirops cupreus. The sequence goes on from CM053582.1 coordinate 508,039,206, forward strand.
GGTCTAGGTAAATAAGTTTCTACCTTTCACAGAGTAATAAAATGTTAAATAATAATGATAACATATTCATATAATGGCTTACAGTTTACAAGTACTTTCTTCATAATACCACCATAAATAAGTATAAGTATTAATATCCACATTTCACAAATAAGAAAACTGAAGTTTCAAGAAATTAACTGGCTATCAAAGCTGGGATTTAAACTCCACTTGTCTAACTCCAAATGTAGTGCTTTTTACACAATATTCAGGTATATTTGATCTTTAAAAAATAACTCTTGGGGAGTGGAGTCAAGATGGTGGCGCAGAAGCAAGAAAACTCCGTGGCTCTCCCCCAACCACCTCAAAAACCTATAAAATATGACTCTAAACAAATTTTAGAGCTACAGAACCCACAAAGTGACAGAGAGAAACAAATCTCCCACTGAAGACAGCCTGGCAGGCAAACAGGAAGGGTTCATCGCAGTACACTGGGAGCAGAGCACAGCCCCGTGTGAGCCCAAGGTTTTTGCCCCAGGGGAGCCGAAACCAGCCGTGGCTGAAGAATTCAGGAGAGTGGATCACCAGCAGCTGTAGCACTTTCCAGAATTATCAACCCATAAATGTCAAAGACAAAGTAAAAGGTCAGTGGAACTCTGCTAAATCTGGGAGGGGACGGATTGAGGTCCGGCCTCTGCCCCTGGAGTGAGAAGGGGCGGAAGCAGTGGCCCTGTAGCCACCTCCACTTGGCTGCTTCAGAGCTTCCAGTCTGAAGATCATAGCGGGGCTGAGCAACCACTCAGAGGCTAAGCACTCTTGCCTGGATATGGATCAGTCTTTGGTGGTGGTCTTGAGGTGTGTGAGCAGTGAGCCAAAGCTGCTAGGGCTGTAGGGACAGCACCCTCCTAATAATTCTGGCAGCTGTGAAAACCCCTGCGATTTGGGACAAAGCACTTCCCTCTGGAGGCAGAGTTCTACTGTGCCAAAGAGCTGAAAAGTCAAGTAATTGACTGGCAACATGAGCAAGCAAAGGAAGCAAAGCAAGCACAGCAATCCAACTTTAGATTCCTTTTTGGGGAACAAAAAGGATCAATGCAGGGAACAGGAGGAAGACAACACAGTCAGAACTCCTGCACCAAAAGCTTCCAAGAAAAATATGAACTGGTTACAGGCCATGGAAGAGTTCAAGAAGGATTTTGAAAATCAAGTAAGAGAAGTGGAGGAAAAATTGGGAAGAGAAATGAGAATGATGAAAGAAAATCATGAAAAGAGAGTCAACAACTTGACTGAAGTAAGTAACACCTTAAAAAAATGACTAACTCAAATGGCAAAAGAGGCCCGAAAAGGCAATGAGAAGAATGCCTTAAAAAGCCAAATTGCCCAGATGGAAAAAGAATTTCAAAAGCTCACCGAAGAAAATAATTCCTTCAGAATTGGACTAGAGGAAATGGAAGCTAATGACTTTATGAGAAATCAAGATACCATTAAACGGATCCAAACAACTGAAAAAATAGACGGCAATGTGAAATATCTCCTTGAAAAGACCACTGACCTGGAAAATAGATCCAGGAGAGCTAATTTTAAAATTATTGGACTATCTGAAAGCCATGATGAAAAAAAGAACCGAGAAAGCATCCTTCAAGAAATTCTCAAGGAAAATTGCCCTGATATTTTAGAACCAGAAGACAAAATAGAACTTGAAACAATTCAGCGATCACCTCTTGAAAAAGATCCCAAAAAGAAAACTCCTAGGAATGTTATAGCCAGGTTCCAGAGTTACCAGATCAAGGAGAAAATATTACAGGCTGCCAAGAAGAAACAATTTGAATACTGTGGAAACAAAATCAGGATAACACAGGATCTGGCAGCTTCTACATTAAAGGATCAAAGGGCCTGGAATATGATATTCTGGAGATCAAGGGGACCTAGGACTAAAACCAAGAATCACCTACCCAGCAAAATTGAGTATATTGTTCCAAGAGAAAATATGGTTATTCAATGAGGTGGAGGACTTCCAAGTATTTTTGATGAAAACACCAGAACTGAATAGAAAATTTGACATTCAAATACAAGAAGCATGAGAAGGTAAACACAGAAAAGAATTGATAAGGAACTTATCAAAGTTGAACTATTTATATGTCAACATGGAAAATGATAATTATTACTTATGAAACTTTTCTCAGTATGAGGATAGTTGAAGGGAATATAAATGTGTGTGTATGTGTGTGTGTGTGTGTGTGTATACGTATACATACACATATGTCTATATAGGAGGGTATATATGCGTATGAACACATATGTGAGTGTGTGTATATATGTGTACATAGACAGAGGGTGCAGGACCTATTGAATAGGATGGGATAATATTTTAAAAGGTGAATTGAGAGGTGGAAGAGGAATAATATGAGAGGAGACAGGGAGAGACAGAACAGAGTGAATCCTCCCATATAGAAGAGGCAAAGGATAACTGTTATAATGGAGGGGAAAAACAGGAAGGCAAAAGGGAATGGGTCAACCTTACTCTCATTGAATTTGGCTTAGGGAAGGAATGACATACATTGTAAATTGGGTATCTTGGCCTACAGGAGAGTAGGGGGAAAGGGGATGAAAAGGGGGAGGATGGAGGGAAGTGTAGGTTGGGGGAAGGGTTGTTAGAAGCACACAATTTTGTAAAGGGACAGAGACAAAGTAGAGAATAGAATAAGAAAGGGATGGAATAGGAAGGAGGGAAATATACAGGTACTGGGATAGGGAGATCCATCTTGCCCTACCGGAAAGGCAGAGGCATGATGGGGAAGGATATAGGAGAGAGTTGATGAGGGGAGAGGGTATACAGTGGGATCACTGTTTTGGGGTGGTGGGAGGGGAAAGACGGGGACCAAATTTGTAAATCAAAATCTCATGAAAATGAATGATGTAAACTAAAAATAAACAAAAGTTAAAAAAAATTATTGGACTACCTGAAAGCCATGATCAAAAAAAAGAACATAGAAATCATCCTTTGAGGAATTCTCAAAGAAAATTGCCCTAATATTTTAGAACCAGAGGGCAAAATAGAAATTGAAAGAATTCACCGATCATCTCTTGAAAAGGATCCCAATAAATGCATCCTGGTTGTCAGGTTGGGCTACTAATATAAAAAAAACCAGGGTCAACCTCTTTCTGTTTTGCATTCTGCTTGAGCATCTGGGTTCTCTGTCATCTTAACTTTTGACAGTTCATTTTTTTATTAACTTTACATCCATGAAAGTTGTCTGAAAGTTTACACAAAAAATTCATGCTTTAGAAACATCCCTCAACAGAAATGGAATGTGTGTAGAAAGATGTAAGCCTGTAACATTTCTACAAGACAGAATTTGAGTGATTTTAATTTGGCCTAATATTAAGCTAGGTGTTGTGACTTCTCAACTGACACTGCTTTAAGAGTACATGCATGTGTGAGTATGTATGTGTGTGTGTGTGTGTGTGTGTGTGTGTGTGTGTGTGTATAAATACACATATATACACAGTTACTGAGTGTCCCATCAGTATTCTTGTTTAGTAACTGCTGCCAAAATATAAAAGACTGTCTTTGGTTTAAAAAAAAAATCATTCATGATAATTTTTAAAATTTATAATATATGTTAATATGAATGAAGTTATATATAACAAATAAAACCTCTTTTATTTTTATTAATTAAAAAAAAAGAAAAGAAAAGGATCCCAAAAAGAAAACTCCTAGGGAATATTATAGCCAGGTTCTGGAGTTCTCAAATCAAGGAGAAAATATTACAAGCAGCCAAGAAGAAACAATTTGAATATTGGCAGGCCAACAGGAAGGGTTTATCACACCAGACTGAGAGCAGAGCTCAGTCCCGTGTTGGCCTGCACAGACGGCGGCGGAACAGGCCTCAGGGGAATGAATCACTGGCAGCTGTGGCAGTTTCCAGACTTTTCAACCCACAAATGCCAAAGATAAAGTAAAGGTAAGTGGAGAAACTCTGTTAGACCTAGGTGAGAGAAGAGTGCAGTTCGGCCCCAGCCCCAGGGTGGTGGAGGTGGTGCTGGCCATGGCGGCAGCAGTGGCAGCTGCTTCGGGAACTCCAGGTCCACAGAAGGTGGGGGGACCAAGCAGCCAATCTGAAGGCAATTGCTCTTGCTTTGCGCTGCTTGGATCTGGGTTGCAGTCTTGGGAGGCAGTCCTGGGGTGAGGAAGGAGTGCTGGCATGGCAGAGCTTGTGGCAGCTGTGGAGAGGGAATCCTCCTCACAGTTCTGAGACAGAAAAGAGTGCCTGTGGTCACTCGCAGACCAGAGAACAGATAATGGGAAGATTAAACACTTCTCCTTTGATCATGTCACCTTAGAAGAACTGAAAACACACAAGAACCTAAAGTAGCTCTGACAACAGCAGCACAAAACCCCAGAAATATAGGACAGAGCACTCTCCACTCCGGAAACAGAATCCTACTTTGGCAAAGAGCTCCAAAGTCAACTAATTGGTTGGGAAAATGAGCAAACAGAGGGGAAAAAAATCAGACTATAGAATCTTTCTTTGGTGACAAAGGAGAATGAGGAAGATCTTTCATTTCCTCCAGCAGCACATCAATAGAAACAAAAGAAACAGGTGATAGGAATAATCATGGACCAGTGTTTAGAAAGGCATAAGTATCAATGGGACAAGTAGGCAAGGAATCTTAAGGGTAGAGGGCAGTATATAGTGAAACTGCTTAACTACAGCTAGGTGGTACAGTAGACAGAGGGCTAGACTTAGGAGTCAGGAAGAACTGAATTCAAATCTGGCCTCAGACACTCACTAGTGTGTGATCCTGGGAAAAGTGCTTAACTTCTGTTTGCCCCAATTTCCTCAATTGTAAAAATAGCATAAAAGCACCTCTTAGTTGCTATGAGGATCAAATGAAATATTTGCAAAGCTCTTAGCAGAATGCCTGGCACATAGTAGGTATTCTATGAATGCTAGTTATTATAATTGTTGTTGTTATAATTAGGTCAAGATTTCAAAGGAAAGAAAGGGAAGTCAGAACGGTTTGAAGGCTACAAGAAAAGGAAGTGAGAGAATTAAGGGAAATCATGATAGGAACAAAGAAAAGGTTTAAGAAGTGTTAAAGAGAGGAAACAAGTAAGAACAGTAGGATGTAATTTCTTCAAAAGGGTTCTGAGTTCAGAATCACTGACACAGAACAGTTACAAACAAGAATGAAATCACACATGCCTACTCCTGTGTGTAGCCAAGGTAGAGTGAAAATGAGGCAATGGAAATGGAGAGGTTTCATGACTGGAGAGGATAATGTTTGAGATGGCCTCAAAATTTACAGAAGGCCCCAAGTCGGAGGCCAGAGGTTGGGGTATAGAGAAATAGTCAGATACCAAAATCATTGTGAAAGCAGAAAAAATGACTTGGAATTTGGTAGCTACCAACCTGTTTTTGGATAGAATGAGTTTCAAAAGAGTGCTGAGTAATGAGGGCTAAGGAAAAGTCTAGAACCAGTAGCAAGGAGCAAGGAGCAGGCCAACTTTTCCTTGTGATTCAGTGTGCTAAGCCACAGAAGGACAACACAAGATGCACAAAGTACTAGAGAGAATAGCCAGGGACGAAGTCTTCTGGGAAAACCAGACTTGTGTTAGTGCGATAAGACCATGTGGGAACATGATGAAAGGAAAAGTGCTAAGACAAAGGAGAGTGTATTAATAACAGAAGATTCCAGAAGGCATGATGGAGGGGAAGGGCAGAACAAGACAATAATCTGTTAACCTAAAACTTCATATTTTCGTACAAAATATGTCAAGAATTCATTAACAAGACATATGCTATTTAAATGTTTTCCTGGATAGCATGGTACGTATTTGGCTCATTTGCTTTGTAAGTAAAAGGAAGAAGTAGTCCCTGAAAGTGATTAAAATACACATCCACATAGTCCTTTTTTGTTTTATTTTTACTTAAATAAGTAATACTATTTAGATATCTGCATTAGCAAAGCATAAATATGACATACAAGAATATGCAGAAACATAAAAGTACTGTTTAAAAATTAAATAACAGATTAAAACTTTCACCAAATTATATGAAAATAACTACTTCAAGTAACCTAAATGTGTTTTTCATACTTATCACTACACATCTATTACCCTGTATGGTTTTGACTTTTCACTGTAGCTTCCAAAATTTTCATGCAATACAAGTTACAGTCCTAGTGACCCTTATCTTCAGTGTTTAACCTACACCATGCAATGCCTCTCAGATTATCAGGAGGCACTCTTTGTCTGATGAGTAACTATAGCTCTTTAAAATCTCTGTTTATAAAAGTTTGGCACTTATCAAACTAAAATGCAATTCAATGTGAAACTTTAAGCATCATATCCAGAAATTTTGAAGCACTGATTCTGTTTAAGATTTCGAATTGAGTTACATGTGGATAGACAGACGATAGATATAGACTTTTTTTCTATCTTAGATATATATTTACATTTTTTCAAACGGACTTTTAAAGCAACATGCACACTAAGTTAAGGGGAAAAAAAAGTACCATATATAAATGTATAATTCTTCAAAAGTGGACTCCAAACAAGAACCAGAGTTCTACTTTTTAATAGTCCATTATAAAAAAAAAAGACATTCAGAAAAATCTAAACATAGTATCAGAAATGGCCTTCTACCCATCCATTTGCCCCTAAAACTTCTCACCCTGGACCACAACTCAGCAATGCCAGCTCCCTTCTCCTACTGGTGAGTTCCTTCCAGGCCTCACTGGCAGTGAGGGGTAGGGAGCAGGGAGGCAGGTTTATCCACCTTTATTCCCCTTCTGGCTCTGCTTCTGATTTTTGGAACTTTGCCACCATGCCTCCGATGCCATCTCATCTTGGAATTTTCCTCAGCACCAGGCACTTCCTCACCCTGGAACATCCACTGACCCCTGCAACCTTCTCGTCCTGAAGCAATCTCTTCCGCATCTTTGGCAATTCCAGGAACTTGATTCCCATGTTGCAGCTTTATTACCCAGATTTTTAGCTCTCTTTTGGCTGTTGTCTTCAATTTCAGCTCCTTGAAGGCAGGGACTATCTTCTTTTATGCTTATACGTGTATCCTCAGCACACAAGACAGTATCTGGCATATAGTAAGTACTGAAGAAACGCTCAGTGCATTGCCTTATCTGGCCTTCTACCAAAAATGTGACTGAAGAGGTCTCTCCACTTAATTGAGAATAAAAAATTAAGACTGACAACCCAAAATCATTTGGAGGACAGGGAGGCATAAAGGAAAAATTATGACATTTATCAAATTAAACCCTTAATACTTAGGTCTAAAAAAGTTAGAAACAGACACTTCTTGTTAGTAAAAAGATCCTTTTTTTTTCTTTTTTAGAGGGGGGAAGGCAGGACGATTGGGGTTAAGTGAATTGCCCAAGGTCACACAGCTAGTAAGCGTTACGTGTCTGAGACTGAATTTGAACGCGGGTACTCCTGACTCCAGGGCTGGTGCTCTATTCACTGTGCCACCTAGCTGCCCCTAGTAAAGAGATCTTAAAAATAAATAACATAACAAGAAAACACTATGAATACAATAAGCATCATGGCAGGTTTGTTGGTTAGAAGAATCTAAGTGATCCAGTAGAGCAGATGAAATGCTGGGATTAGATTTATGAAGACCTGAGTTGAAATCCTTCCTTAGTTACTTGCTAGATGTGTGGCCCAAGGCAAATCGTTTAACCTCGCACAGCCTCAGTTTCTTCATCTGTAAAATGAGGGAGTTGGGACTTGCTGGCCCCTAAGGTCCCTTCTAGTTCTTCACCTATGATTTTTTTTCTAGTTTAGGATGTAAGGGGCAAGGAATATGTGTGAAAACTCTAGACCAAAGGCTACACCTGCTATTTTTTTTAAAGCAAAAGCAATGTGACCAGAAAAATAATACAAACGACAATTCATTTGGGAAAAAAGTTCACAGAAGTGCTTACGCTGAAGCCAGCTATAAAGCTGAGAGTCAATGCTGAATCCGATGCATTTTCACACTGCGAGACAATCGGAAACACATTCCAGCTAAAGTGCTCCTGAAGAGCGGAAGGGCTGCGTGACCACAGGCACTGTCTGCATTTACTCAGCCAAAAACACCAGCCAATTACTATTTCCCAAGTTATTATTCAAGATTCCACTGGCAACGGGACAATTTTCTAACTGACATATCATCACACAGATCTAAAGAGATTTCATTACCTTTTGACCTACAAAGTGAATAAACTGCTATTAAAACTATTTCCGGGAGACAAGATGGCAGCGTAGGAGCAGCAACATATTGCAGCTCTCACACAGCCACCCCAAAATACCCATAAAATATGACTCTAAACTAATTCTAGAACTCCAAAACGCACACAAATATACTTTCCACTAAAGTCAGCTTGGCTACGAGGAACCATATCAGCACTGCGAGCCGAAACCAGCCTGGCCTGAAACCTCAGCTGTGTCCCGGGGGCGGCTGGACGGGAGGAGCCGAGCCTCGGCTGGAGATTCGGGTGACCAGATTGGCGGCAGCTGCGGCAGGATCCAGAACTAGGTCAGTGGAGCTTGCGAGGTTGTGAGAGAAAAGTGGTCCAGACAAAACGCCTCCAGGGCTGAGAAGGGAAAGGTAGAGGTTCTGCACCCGCCTCCACATTGTTGCTTCAGAGCTCTCGGCCTGCAGACTGCAGGGGAACCAATCAATCGTTCAGAGGCCAAGTGCTCTTGCGTTGAGTGGCCTGGATCCAGATTGCAGTCTTGGGCTTTGGTCGTGTGGTTCATTTTTATTCAGTCAGCCGGAAGTGGCGGAGGGACCCAGCAACTTCCTAAGGACTCCGGCGGCTGGGAGGACTCCAGCGATTTGGGACAAAGCTTTCCCCTATGGAAGCAGAGCTCCACAGAGATTAAAAATAAAAAAATCACGGACTGACCAACCATGAATAAGAATAAGCATAAGAAGCAAAGTAAGAACACCAACCAAACCCTAGATTCCTTCTTTGAAGAAAAGAAGGACCAAGGCAGAGAGCTGCAGGAGGACAGCACAGCCAGAGATCCCCCACCAGGGGCTTCCAATAAACGTGAAGACTGTCTTAAAGCTAGAAATCAGCTAAAGAAGGATTTTGAAAAACAAATGAGAGAAGTAGAAGAAAAAGTGGGAAAAGAAATAAGAATGTTGCAAGGAAATCATGAAAAGAGAGTCAGC
>CM053582.1:508048869-508069583 GCA_028627135.1 Pseudochirops cupreus
TGCCCTACCGAAAAGTGACATAGAGAATAGACTGGGGGAGGGGGGGCACACTGGGATGGCTGTTTTGGGGTGGTGGGTAGGGGAAAGAAGGGGAGAAAATATGTAACTCAAAATCTTGTGGAAATGAATGATGCAAACTAAAATAAAATAAAAAAAAAAGTCATAGGTTTTAGTAGCTGGGAAATAGTGAATCGGTTGGAAATATCTCTTGTCTCAAGTATGGTTGAGAGGAATATAATCCAAATTGTACTTGCCCTCTTGGCTTCCAGTTGAGCTTTTGGTCTTTGTTAATCTTGCTGTTTCTGTCCCTATTTCCTGCCTACTCTAAGTAATATTTTCTGAATCTACCAGATTCCTTTCTGAAGGTACTGTTCTATGTTCTCAACAAGGTTGGCATCTATCAAGTGTTTTGTGTATTTACAAGGCACAGACACGGACAAATAATCTCTTTGGAAGCTGCCTGAAAAGATGAACTTTTTAAAGGCAGGGTCCATCATATTATTATATTTTGGCATACTTTGTCAGAAGGAATTGGATCAAGTTCTGCTTTAAGTGTGTGGTGTATAACGGTGTAAATGCTGTTTAATGTCCTAGGTAGGAGTATATCATACATGTTAACTTGGTGGTGGATGGCAGGCTTTGAAAAGTATTTCCTGAACTTCTAACCAATATTGAAGTCTTCCAAAATTTGGTTATTAACTGTGGCCCTCTATTTGAGATAGTCCTGAGAGCCCATGTAGGTGAATATTTTCAAGTAGATAAAAATTGGCATGGGGATGGTGATGTTCTCTTGTGAAGGTGATATATATGTCAGTTGCAAATAAGGTCCCTCCTGTTGCTCTGGTTGAGGAGATACTGCTCAAATGATTATAAAAACCTCTTGCAAGGTTTTCTTTTGCAGTGGTACTTGATCCATAATACCTTGGATGCTGTGCCTGTAGCAGTATCACAGGATGATGACTGGAGTAAAGCATGTTGAGTGAGTGGAAAAAAACCAAGTGCTTACCATATGTGAACACTCTGCTGAATGTTTGGGATATAAATAGAAAAGTGTGACAGCCCCTTTTCCCAAGGAATTCCCAATAAAATTGGGGGAGATAACATGGATAAGAGAATTCAGCTTTGTAATGGATGGAGAAGCCTGGAGTCCTAAAGATGTAGGAGTGGGGCAGTGGGTCTTTTAGAGTACATTGGCAGTTTAGATGGCCCTGTCTTGGGGTCTCAAGGGCATCGTGTCAGAGAAGAATGTGAGATCCAGAGTATTGTAGGACACAGTGTTGAGGCAGATAATAAGGCCTAAATGTTCTCCATCTTTTTGGAAGGATTTACTTCCTGCTTAGAACGCTATGAATAACCATCTCACCTTTAAAGGCTTGAGTTCTAGTGGAGGAAACTACTGCTCTTGGGAAGTAGAGAATGGGCCTGTGGGTTACCTTGCATAAGGGTGGTTGTGGAAAATCAAGGGGGTGGGGTGGAGAAGGTAGGAGTTGGTAAGAAGGTTATGGGACAGAGGGCACCTTGTAACACTTGTTCTGCTGGGTCAGCCAATGGATTCTGTGTAATGTGGAGTAGGAGAGTGAGGAACAAGGAAGAATGACCTTCCCTGCTGTCTGACAGTCCAAGGGGGAGGGAAAGTAGAAGAGCCAAGTGAGACTTATATAGGTCAGAATTTAGTAGTTTGGGAAATCTGTTTGGCTTGTTGACTTTTCTTATATGTCCTCAATGCTGGGTGGTGTTGGGACATTTGTACATTGTTAGCTGTACTGTAGGCAGCTTCAGGGATAGCATTTACCAGAAGGCTCTAGGCAGTGGTAAGACTGCCATAATGTCATTAACTATTCTTTTGGTATGCCTGGGTAGAACTTTTGGCACCTTGACCTGCTAGGCACATCTAACATATACCTAACCACCTACATAGGTGAATAATGACATATTAGCCAAGGTATTTGTCATTCAGACATGGGAGCAACCCAGACATTTTTAGAAAATGGAAGGGAACCAGATTAGTTACCTTTTTTCAAGATGAATTGGAGGTAAATTCTTGATGAAACAAACTCCTTGAGGGCCTGTTTTATTTTTGTCTTTTTATCTATAACTCCTAGCACTATGAATGGCACATTAATAAATTTTGATTTATTTGTTTATGAGGTAATAGTACAAGGTGAAGTCCTTGGCTAAACTAATTCCCAGGACACAATATTTGTGCTTTGCTACTGATTTATCTTTTCATAGTTTAAAAAATTACAGTTTATATTTTTACATAGTTTATACTTTATTTTAAGAAGTCTGATCTACTGGAATTAATTATTAACTTTGCATTTATTTATTGATAACAGGCATGTGGGCACATTCAATGACAGTTCAGGATTACCAAGCTCTTATAGACCGTGGATGGCGAAGGTAAAACCACCTAATACAGACATTTTCTAGCCTCGTGGTTTCTTCACAGAATTTAGACATTTAACGTTGCCACAATGTTAAACCTTCCTACTAGCTGATTTTTGTGTATAGTCTTGGTCAGTCCAAAAGAGCAAATGCCTCAGTAGATAGATTGAAGGGAGGGGGGTAATGTACAGAATGTCTCAGATATGTTAGTTGGGGTTATGCTTAACTGTTACAGGTCAGTTCAGTGGGAGTGGTATTTTACAAATTAGTGGCATAAAAAAACCAAGTCACTAATAAAACCTTAACATGAGGATAGGGACTAGACCTGTGATTTTGGTAGCTTAGGGAACTCCTAGGTGAGGAAAGGCCAGTGTGGGTTGCCTCCTTCTTTGTAACAGAGTAAGTCTTACATAGTTATTTAGAGCACAGAGAGGTTAAATGACTTGCCCAAGGGTTACACAGACAGGGTATGTTACAAGTAGGGCCTGAAACCAGGTCTTCTTTTCTCAGAGGCTGGTTGTCTACCCATTATGCACTGTGGCTTTTCCAAAATGTCTTTTAAAACTTTTTTGCATTTAAATTAACTATGGAAAAATAGTATTGTGTTTAAGTAAAAAAATTTATTTTGACTCCGAATCTCTAATGGGTAGAGAGCTCAACTTGGTGTCAGTAGCACCTGTGTGTTTGTGTCTTGCCTAATTGTAAAGTGAGTATGCTGTTGTTATGGCACCTACTGCATAGGGATAGTGTGAGGATCAAATGAAATAATGTAAACACACTTAAAAATGTGAGGTGTTGTTGCTATTATTGCTACTATTTTTAAACCTTAAAATTTAATTGCTATTAATATTTGACACTTTACAATTGTGAATACCTTTAATTTCTCATCTTAGCTGCAAATTGTAGTGAGTCTTATTCAACTAGACTTATCAGATAAAGTAATCCTGCAATTACTTCATACTAATATAGACTGGTATAAAATGATTAAACTTTGGAATCTGTCCATTTTAGTTTAATTGAACCATCAAAAAGGCTTGATTATGATACTTTTTTGTGGCATTGAACCTGAGGATATCATTATGATAGTCCTGTTGCTCATCTAATTTTAACTTTTACACACTTCAAAAACATGTCCTTTCAGCAGTTTGTATACTTTATTCACATTGTGGATTTTAGCCACTCTGTATCTTAGCAAAAAGTTTTCATGAGTTGCTATGGCTGAAAAAATTAATCACATGGTAAAACTCTGATGATAAAATGAGTCCTTCTGAACTTAAACAATTTAGGCCTTGGACAGCAGGCTTACATTCTGTTGATGAACCTCCATGCTCAAAACCTCCATGGGGAGGACTTCTGCCAGAACTTTAATTCCCAGGACCTTGTCCACACTCTTATGAGTCATCTTAGTTGGGCTTTAGTGGGAGATTTTTTGCCTAACAATATTCAGCCCAAATTTAATTTATATAATTGAATTTAGTCTTGAGTGATTGGATGTGAATAGAGATACGTAGATAGAGAGACTGACTCAAATCTGGAAGACCTAGGTCTGTTATAACTTCTGACATCCATTGGCTATTTGATAATAGGCAAGTCACTTAACCTTTTTGTACCCAGAACAGTTAACCATATTAATCTGCATGGTAGAGGAAGTCCCTGCATCAGTGAAATCCTAGGTCTGAACTTGAACCTGTATCATTTCGCTTCATATTGAAAAGTTTAGAAGAAAAGAAATAATTTTGGTTTATACATGTTGAGACGAAAAAAAATTTGAGGAAGCGCAGTTAAAAGTAAAGCTTTTTTATAATAGTGATTAGATTTTTACTTTGAATAGTACTTTATTTTTAGTCTTCTGTGTATATAGGAAAAATGTCTGAAAAATTAACAAGAATATTTTATTATTTTAGAAGTGGGAAGTATGTATACAAACCTGTTATGAATCAAACGTGTTGTCCTCAGTACACAATAAGGTAAGACCTTTGCATTGCAAATGCTCTTTGAAGCACAGAAGTGATAGAAATAGTGGAGCCCTGGTATGAAAATTGCATTCTCTTGAGCCTTGTCACAGTAAATACTTTAACCATATATGGACCTAGGTTGGATTTTTTTTTTTTTTACAGATTGTCTTCTCCCATTAGAATGTGAGTTTCTTGAGAGCAGGGAATATTTTTGCTTTTCTTTGTATTTCCAGCATTTTGTATAGTGACTAGCACTTAGTTAATTCTTAATAAAATCCTGTTGACTGACTAGGATTGCAAGTAGAAGCTCATTGTAATATTGAGAGTTATACTTAATGATGCTTTTTCTTTGTCTTTCATATATCAGAATATCATTCTTGGAAAGTTCCTCAGTGACCTTTCAGTCCATCTCTGAAGGAATCTCTACTATAACATACAAAATAAATGGTCATCCAGTACTGTTTAAATATTCCAATTTGGGACAGCTTCCACTTCCTAAGGCAGTCCAGTTTATTTTTGCACAGTTCTCATTGTGAGAAGCTTTTCTAGGGATTACACTTCAAATCATCTCTTTGCATGTTCTACTCCTGGTTGGTGCCACCTTTGGACAAGCACAACTTTAATACCTCTTTCACATGGTTATTCTTACATATAATAGTCCAAACCAGGTAGCTGGTTTTGCTACACAACAAACAAAAAAAAAACAAACCAAAAAACTTCCTCGAAAATAAGAATTTTCTACAACCAGTTCAATTCAGTAAGCATTTATTGAGTATATGCTATATGCCTAATATCATATTTGTTACTAGAGATAAAAATGCAAAAATGAGATGTCTCTGGCTTATAGGAACCTACATTCTACTGGGGGGAAAGTAACATATACATAGATAAGAAACATTTATATAGAAGGTAAGTACAGAGTAATTTCAGGGGAAGGAGAAAAGCGGTAATAACTGGGAGATCGAGAAAGACTTGTAGGAAGTGGGTAGTACATGATCTGTGTGCCTTTTTTCAACATTTATTTTTTAACTTTATTTTTTAAAATTCTGACCATAAGATGTACATTTCTCTATATGTAGTAGAATAGGAGAAAAAGATTATACCTGAAATTACTAATATCTATTTATATATCTTGTTTTCTTTTTAAGCATATAATCAATTCATTATATAACTTTCCATTTGTGTTGCTTTTCTGTGTTTCCTTCTGGTCTTCTTTTCTGTGCTTTTAAAAAAAATTCATCGACACTTCTTTCTTTTCTTTTTTCTTTTTCTGGCAACCCTGTTCCTAGCCCCCCATTGACTGTGTCTGAAAGTGTATCTTATTCTGCATCTTGAGTCTGTTAACTCTCAGTCAGGAGGTGGGTGTAGCATGCTTCATCATTAGCCTTCTGGGAGCCTGATTGGTCATTGGATTGGTCAGAGTTCTGTATTTAGTCTTTTACAATTAATTTTTTTATAGTGTTATTGTATAAATTGTTCTCCTGGTTTTGCTCATATCACACTACATCAGCTTCATTATTCTTTCCAGGTATTTTTGAAACCATTCCTTCATTTTTTATAGCTCAGTGATATTGCATTTCATATTCCATAATTTGTTTACCCATTACCCAGTTGATGGGCAACCCCTAGCTTCTAGTTCATTGCTGTAACAAAAAGACTGAGTTTTTCTTTGAAGGAAGTAAGGAATTCTACCAGGAGGAGGTAAAAAGCTATATTTCTCATATCGTAGCCATTTTAGAGCTAATTTAGAAACATTACTGGTTTAATACAGTATGTATATAGTAAGTAGTATTTGAATATAATTTAAAATATTTTTGTATTCACTTCAGTCCTGACTTGTATTGTTCAACTTTTCTAATATTAAATTAAATTAAATTTTATTTTCAAAGATCGGCCTTATTTCTCTCTCTTCCTTCCCTGATTGTGCGCGCGCGCGCGCGCACACACACACACACACACACACATACGCACACACACTTCTTCCACTGAAAAGGCAAGAGAAATAAAACCTGTTGCAAACATTTGTAGTCAAACAGATTTTTGCATTGGCCAGGTGTAAACAAAAGGTCTCATTCTGCACACTTAGTCCGTTACCTCTCTATCAAGAAGTGGTCAACATGTTTCATCATGAATCTTTAGGAATTGGGGTTGGTCAGTTTCCTTTATTTTCTTTTTTTTAAAAAATGTTGTTTTAATCAGCCAAGATCTGCCTTTTTACTTCCTCTCTCCTACCCTAGCACCTTTGAGAACACAAGAAAAACCGATGTCATTACAAACATATAGTCAATCAAAGCAAATTCCCACATTGGTCGTGTCCTAAAAATATTTATTTCGTTCTGCATTTTAAGTCTTTTACCTCTCTTATCAAGAAGTAGGTATCATGTTTCACAGTTAGTCCCCTGGAATCCTGGTTGGTTGTTTACACTGATAAGAGTTCAGCACATTAATTATTCATCACATTTATGTACCATAACATGTTCATTCCTTAGCTTATGGGTACCCTCTCAGATTCCCATTCTTTGTCACTTCAAAAAGAGCTATAAATATGTTTGCGCATCCTTATATTTTGTTTTGCTTAGGATTAATTCCTTCCTTAATTTATCCTCCCTCTGATTCCCACCTCTACCCTTCTCCCTTTTCTATAACTCTATTGAGTGAAATATATATATATATGTAATAGTCCAAATATATATATATATAT
This sequence comes from Pseudochirops cupreus, assembly GCA_028627135.1. NCBI lineage: Eukaryota > Metazoa > Chordata > Mammalia > Diprotodontia > Pseudocheiridae > Pseudochirops > Pseudochirops cupreus. The sequence goes on from CM053582.1 coordinate 508,055,911, forward strand.
ATATATATATGTTATATATATATATATGTTATATGTGTGTGTTTTTTCTTCTTTTGGCCAGTTCACATGAGAGTGAAGTTCAGGTGTCTGCTGCTACCCCCCACTGCCTCCTCCGTGGCAGTATAGATGTTTACTTGTGAACCCTGATTGTATGAGCTACTTTTCCCTAACCTTTTCTCTTCCTGCCCATCATTCCTCTTTCCCTCTCTTTCCATTCTTTTATTAAAATCATCAAGACATAATGGGACCATTCCCAGACCTTATCTTATAGAGCTCTCTCTGTGAACACTTTTGAATATAGGAGTCAGGGTGCTTGTGTATCATTGCTCCATGTTTGAATGTAAACAGTTTGTCCTTGTTTAATTCTTTATCATTGTTCATTTGTGTTGACCTTTTTGTGTTTTTCTTCTCATTTGTGTTTGAACTTCGAAGTTTCTCTTTAGCTCTGGTCTTTTTGTCAGGAATACTTGGAAATCCTCTATTTCAATAAAGGTCCATTTTTTTTCTTGTAGCATTGTACTGAATTTTGCTGGATAATTTATTCTTGACTGTAAACCCATATTCTTTGCTTCTGCAATCTCATATTTCAAGTTCTCTGTTACTTCATAGTGATGGCTGCTGAAGCATGTATGATCCTGACTGTGGTTCTTCAGTACTTGAATTCTTTCTTCTCTTCTTGCACAATTTTTTCTTTGACCTGGAAGCTCTGGATTTTGATTATGATGTTCCTTTTAGGAGGTAATGAGTGAATTCTTTCTTTTTTCACTTTGCCCTCTGGTTCTAAGATTTTGGCAATTTTCTTTTATGACATCTTGAAATATGTTATCTAGGCTCTTTTTCTGGTCATGGTGTTCAAATAGTCCAATGATTCTTAAAATTTTTTACTTCCTATTTGTTTTCCAGGGCACTTGTTTTTGTGATGAGATTCTTTACATTTTCATCTGTTTTTTTTTTCAGCCTTTTGACTTTGCTTTAATATTTCTTATTGCCTCATGGAGTTAGTCGCTTCTGTTTGGTCCATTCTGATTTTCAGAGACTTTGTTTCTTGGACAAGATTTTGTTCCTCTTGTGCTAAGCTGTTCATTCTCTTTTTCTTTCTTTCTTTTATAGCTCTCATTTCTTTACTGATTTATTCCATAAGTGTTCTCATTCATTTATAAAAAAAAATTAAACTTTTTAAAAACTTGCTTCATCTCTTCTAAGAATTCTAGTTGAATTTGTGGCCAACCTGTGTTTTTCTCTAAGTTATTGTTTGTTATATGTTTTGAGGTAGTTCCCTTTGTCTGTGTTTATGTCTTGAGCACTCCTGCTACCCTCTCATTATTGGGGAGTTCTTATTTGCTCATTTTTCAGTTATACTTCCTGACTTTGGACTTGGTTTTAGAGCTGGACTCTTTATACTGGAGGGAAAATATAGGCTGGTTTTATAGCTGTTTTCTTGGAGCATTGAGTGTTTGGTTAATCCAGAATTCTAAGAATAGTCCAGGGACCTGCAAGCTTTCATTGTTCCCAAAGTGGTCTGATCTATGTCAAAATCTGATTGCTTACCCCCCTTAATGTGAGCATGTCAAGTTAAGCTAATTATTTTCTAAGGGAGGGCAGGATTTTAGTTTATTTAATTTGATCAGTAACTTTTTGGCAAGTATTATGCTAATTTTTTATGTAACAAAGTTAAATCAGTGGGGAATGCAATTTATCTGATTAAAGGTGTGTTAAATTAGGAAAACATTTTACAATTAGCAAGTCATATTGTCTAAAATGGTCACTTATAATGTTGCATTTTAGGTTTTGTAGACTACTGCTCAGTTTTTTCCTAATTTTTAATGAATTTGTTATACTGGTTTAAATAAACCCATATTGTTTATATGAGGAGCTAATTGCAAATTATGTAACAAAGTAAAATTGGTGATATTGTAGAACCCAAGTACCTGCTTGATGTGTTCACATTAGATACCTTCATAAATATTTCTCTGTACTCAGAGAGGATTATAACTGACCAGAAGATTTGGATGCTATCTAGAACAAATTGTATTTGTTTGAAATTTAAGTGTAATTTTTTAACTTAACTTGCTTTATTAGGTGCCGACCTTTACATTTCCAGCCATCAAAGTCTCATAAGAAAGTTTTGAAGAAAATGTTCAAATTTTTGTCTAAAGGAAATTTTTCCAGAGGGAATAATGAAGGTAAGATTGAATGTAGTTCTAAACAAGTATTTTTTTAAAACCCAACAAAACTGTAACTTAATTTATCCTTCTTAAGGATATTTAGGTGATCTTAGCTATCTGAGTGATGGGTGACGGAAGATGTAATTATCCTTTTTATACTGAAGCACAATAATTTTGATTGCCTCATGTTTGTGAGAACCAGTGTCAGAATTCCTTGCTTCCATGTAGTGGCCTTTCCTTTGGACGTGTTTAGATTTCTCATATTCATCTAAAATAATAGTAGCTAGACTTAACTTTTCACATAAGATCCTCCAAAATCTACAGATTCACTGGGTTTATTTTCCCCACACGGTTTTGGTTTATTTTTATTTTAACAAGCATGATTTATGTTATGTTTTCCATGGGAAAAAAATGTTAGTTCTAAACAGCTGATTTCTAAATGAATTTTTTATAATGCTTCCTGTTTATAAACTGATCATTGCCTGCGTATGGCGGGTTGGGAGAAGGGAACCCTGGTTCAAGTTGAATTCTTCAGTTAGCATTGTGATTTTGGGGAAGTCACTTAAGCTTTTTGAGACTAGTTTCCCCATTTATAAAACAAAGGAGATTGGATTAAATAATCTTTAATTTTCTTTCAAACTCTAACATCTTATAATTTAGTTTTTTGTTTTTGTTTTTGTCTTTTTGGAGGGGGGAAGGCAGGGCAGTTGGGGTGAAGTGACTTGCCCAAAGTCACACAGCTAGTAAGTAATATTGGCAAGTGTCTGAGGGCGGATTTGAACTCAGGTCCTCCTGACTCCAGGACTGGTGCTTGATTTACTGTGCCATCTAGTTTCCCCTTAAAATTCAATTTTTAAAAAAATCTGAATTTAGAAACTCATTATTTTGAGTGGACTTAATAATTGGTTTGTGTATGATATATTCATGTGATAAAAATAGTTTTTATTCTAAATTTGGATATCCTAAAGTACTGAGTTACTCACTGCATTTTTTTTCTCCCCAATTTGTAGAAGAGCCCATGGATTCTCAAATGGATGATGCTTCTGTGGATGATTTGGTTCTAAAAAGCAAGTTGGACATACAGGCTGACCATAGACCCCTCAGTAAAGATTATAATGAAGTCATAGAGAGTGAAGTGAAGGAGAAAGAAGAAAACTTTGAAGCTAAGGAAACTAAAGAATTAAATCAGTCACATGCTAAAAAAGAGAAACTGGGGTCTGGTGAGCCATCAAGTTCTGTTAAAGTTCTTCCTTCAGCTCCCAAGCCAGGTACTGAAGATTGGGCTCATGCCATGTTGAAAGTTAGTTTTTTTCTTTGCTGTGGCCACTGGGCATTGAACAACAACTTAAGCTAGTAGTTTAATTACTGGCATTCTTTTGTATGTAATAAAACCCTGATATGTTGCATCTCATCAATATATGGATTTGATATGTTGTCAGTCAAAATATTTCTCCTCATTCCTTGTTTTGAAAAAAAGCCAGAAACAACACTTTCCCTTGAGGAACCATTTGGTAACCATTAATTAAGCAATGATTAATTACGTTTACATACCAGCTGCTGCTTGGGCAACCCTACTTTCAATTCTCAGGATCAAGGCTCAGATGATAACAGTAACCTCTGTTTGGTCTCCCTACTTCTATTCTCTCTCCTGTCCAGTCTGTCTTCCAGAAGTTGCCACAGTAATTTTCCTAAGAATCTGACTATGCCCCTTACCTCTTCAAAGTCTTAGTGGTTCTCTATTGCCTTTAGGATAAAATTTAAACTCCTAAGCTTGGCATTCCCAGTCTAAATTCTAGACTGTCTTTCTGAACACTTCACATTCATGCATTCTAGATTCCCACCAAACCAGTTTCCTTGCCATTACCTACACTTCTATCTCTCATTTCCGTGCCTTTGCATAGATTGTCATATATCTTTTGAATGCACTCCCTTCTCAACTCTCGCTCTTGGAATCCTTCACTTTCTTCAGGGTTCATATCAGGAGCCATTTTTCGTGACAAGTCTTTCCTGATCCCCCTAATTGTTCTGTGTCAATGTTGTATGTGCACAGTATAAAGTAAGCTCTCAGAGGTTTTTTAGTATGTCTAGAACTTAATAGTGTGTTTTGTGTATAATAAGTACTTCATAAATGCTTGATGAATGGAATTGAACTGTGGAACTCCAGATTTGTGAGAACATTGTGAGTTGTTCAGCCAAGTGGCCCTGTCTTGTTCTTCATTCCATAGGAGTTGCGTGGGAGTTGATGTTTGAGGGCCAGGGAAGAAGAAAGAGTCTAGTCCATAGCAGTAGGTCCCAGGAGTAGAAGGCAAGCAGATAGGCCAATTTTTGAAGCACATTTTTGAAAAACGATAAAAGGCTGACTAGGGAGCTTGCTGACCAGAAAGTGTCTGCTAATGTTTATTCTTTCAAGTGGCTTGTTTCCTCTCGTATCTCTTATTCTATCTCCTTCTCTTATCTTTTTCCCCATTTGTACCTAGATCACACATCTCTTGCTGTTTGTCTCTGCCTGAATCCATAGAGCTATCACTCTGGGATAACTGCGTAGAATTTGATGAGGAAGGGATGAGAAATTTATTTTTATACCAAATGAATGGGGGGCAGGATTTGTTTCTTTTGTTCCAAGTTGAAACCTTCAGAGTCTTTTGTTCTAAAAACGTTAATTAACACATAGATAACAACACTAATGTAGGCTTTATAATACCCTTTGAGATTTAATTTGAGTTATCTTCTTTCTCCTTATGTAAATTACAACACTTATGTGCCTTAGAAAACCACTACTTTGATTTATTGTGGCTGAAAATAAATTATTATTAACACCTTTTTTGGTGTTGACCCTTTCTGAACTTTGCCTAGTGCTCAAACAAGAGAGATATATTTGACCTAGAAGCCTACCAGTTAGGTAGTGCATTCTACTTACTCTCTCTCTCTCTCTCTCTCTCTTTCTCTCTCTCTCTCTCTCTTCCACCCTTTCTCCCTCTCCCTCTCTCCTTCCCTCTCCCCCCCCTTTCCCCCCTTGCCCTCCTCCCCCTTTATCTGTGTGTGTATACATATACTCGTGTGTATGTACATATATACATACACATATACATACAGAGAGGGAGTGCAAGAGTGCAAAGCAAGCATTTTTTATTTGGTCCAAAACTTAATTATCTATCATGTAAATTGTTTCTGTTGCAGAATGCTTTCTGAGATCCATATAGCCATTTTACAGATACATTTAAAAAAAAGCAATCTAGTGTGTAAATTTAGATGGCTTATATGCCACAAATTTACATTATTCTCAGGTGATGTAACCATGAGTTCAGTTTTGCCTCAAAATTCCTGATTGAGATGTTTAGGATATAAGCACGTTTTCCAAGATAATATTTATATAGAATTTTGGGTAAACAGATGACCAGTAGATAGTGCCTTCTGAGTTAGTTCAAACTAAAGGGAGTAGATTACATATAGTTTCAGTTTCATGGTTTCTTATATTTGTTTTTAGTAACATAATTTGATATGTTAGATAAGAAAAATAAAAGTCATCTTAAATTTTTAGTCATGTTGTTAGGTTTTCATTTCTGATTTGAAAGTTGCATATTAGAACTTGAAAAAAATTTTCTTTTTAATGTCTGCCCCAGAATTTGATTTGTAAAACTTCCATAGCACTGAAATTAAGGTATTTAATTTGTATTTCTTTTACTAGTAGTCTAGAAGCATTTTCTAAATAATTTTTTTCCCAACTGTACTGATATTTCATACAGTTACTACTTCCTTAGGGGTTAAAAGCTGTTCTGAAATGTGAAAATTTTTAATTTTTCTATGAAAAGTTCAAAATCTCCCTTTTAGCAAACACATTTTTCAGGGTGGTCAGTTGATCCACATAAATTGGGACTAGACTTTGAAGTTGTTCTTGACTTGGCCTACTTTGCTTTTGACTGAGAACCCAGACAAGATGACTTCAACTTTGGGGGAGCTGAACTGTGAGGTGGGCACATTATCCCCTGTTTATGAAGAAATAGGTCCAGGGAGGTAGAGTAACTTGACCTTGGTTTCACAGTAGTAGTAAAGACCTGAAGTGGGGTTTGAATCACTACATCTTTTTGACTCCTAAGTCCTGCATTATATGTGCCATGTATCTTCATCATGAGTTTTAGTGATGAAGATAGGAGTAGTCAGCAAAATGGCAACCTACTGGTGTTATGTAAGTACATTTATTATACTATACTATACTGTACTATACTATACTGTACATTTCAGTTTGTCAATAGCAGTCTGACTTTGGGATAACTTGGAGGATTATTGTGTTTTTGAAAAACATTTTTTACCTAGAGACAAATCTTAACATATACCTTGGTCATTTTAGGCAAAGGGGCTGATTTGAGTAAGCCCCCGTGTCGAAAAGCGAAGGATATACGGAAAGAAAGGAAAAGGCAGAAACTCATTCTTAAGAGTCAAACAGACAAGCTTGAAGGTTTCCAAATTCAACATGAACCACAACTTTTGCCCTCAGAAAAACCTAAATTAAATCAGCCTAAATCCATTGAAGATTTCATTTTTGACACGTTACCTGAGGATGCTGCACATCAGTTAGAGGTATTTTGTCGCGTAATGATTTCTCATTCACAGTTTTATCTTTCAGTTAAAATTAAAAAATTTCAGCTATATTGTTTGAATAAGGAAGTAAATGATATGAACTAGTATGGCATAGATCTTAAATTTTCCAAATTTAAAAATGTAATTTCTGTTTTGGAATGTTGTTATTTATTTATTTATTTGGTTTTGAAACCTTAGCTTAGAGCTTTAGGTTAAGTACCCTTTGAGATAGAAATAGCTATCAAAATGAAATGTTTCACGGTAGAGGGCGCTCTGACTCTTTGGTATAACAAGGGTTCCATTTAGTTAAAAATCAAAGACAGAATAATAAACATTATTAAAATTGGATTTATAAAAATTGGATTTGGATTACAGATTTGAATTAGGGCGTGTGTGTGTGCATGTGTGTGTGTGCGTGTGTGTGCGTGTGTGCGTGTGTGTGTGTGTGTGTGTGTGTGTGTGTGTGTGTGTATAAATTACACATAATTCCTAGAATTTTCATTATGAGTCAGACAGTGTTCGTTCAGTCGAAGATTCTGAGACTGGCAGTAGTACCAAGCAGTTTTTCCTCAGAAGGTTAGGAATATGCTCCAAAACACAGGTAATTTCTGCCATTATGAGTCTATTGTTAATTAAGTCTTTCTTGAACCTAATACATAATAGACATTTAATATATCCATTTCTGGTTCTATAATTTTGTCATAGAGCTGATTTGGAGAAAGAAAAATCATTTTTAGGTAAAGTCTAGTCTACTTTCTGTTTTCATATTTAATATTTTTTACCATAACTATAGTAGAGGGTATAGCCAAAGTTATTCTCCTCAAAAATAATAACCCCTCTAATAATAATGTTTATAGCTTTTTAACATCTCATTTAATCCTTACAGTAGAGGTAAGTGCTATAATTATTACCTTTTGAAGGTTCAATCTAGGACAGTCAGTGACTTGCCTAGGATCACACACTTACTAAATGTCTGAGCCAGGATTTGATCCTAGCCTTTGGATTACAGAGCTCTATCCACAACATGATGAAAAGCAATAACAACAAAAAAACAGTTAAAAGGAAACAGCTTTTCCTCCTCCCTCTAGTCAAAACACTTAGAAATCATGCACATCCCTCCCTGCTCCCCTCATCTGAACTTGCAGTCATAAGTATTCTGATTGAGGACCCCCTTCCCCAAGATTTAATTTGAGGTCTTTAAGTCCATTCTGGGTTTATACAGACTAAATTCATTTTGGAGACATCTTTCAAAATTTCTCTTTGGCTTGTAACCCCTACCGGGAATCTCACCTGGTAACGTCAGCATATGGCTGATGTCTGCATTTTTATTAAAAAAAAAAAAAGAGGCCTTCAGCTTCCACATACAAATACTTAAGCTAACAATGTATATCATTTAAGACAGGTTTTATTTCCCCTGATAAAAAGCAAAAAACAGCCAGGAGCCTCTTATTTTATTCCAGATAGTTAAGACAACTTTTTTTGCTTCTCTGGTTAGTGCCAACTTTCCTGAGAACCGTGCCTTTCTCCAGGCCTAAGATATTACTTTAGGGTTGAGTCTTCCCTCACAAAGGGAAAGTAATTGGGAATTGGTAAAGAATAGGTCTCTTTTTATTTGGTGAGCTGTTCAGTTTCTAATACCACCTGAAACTGAGGAGTTTCCTGAATTGGAGAAAGAATTGGGGTTACTAGAGAATCAATCTCTTGTCATAAATTTGAACAGTTCTTATGATGTATCATGGTAGTAGAAGGCAGGGTCTAGGTTTGTTCTTGTTCAGTGTATTCTTTGCTCATGTGTGGCTCCAGCTACTACTGCTACTTTGTTCAGAAACTCGGACTCTTTTTCTCAAGAAGATTGGTTAGCCCTTGAATCATCACTATTCTAGCTACATTGGGGCAATGTTGTTCTTTCTGTCCGGGGGTTACATGGTTCCCTGGAGCAACTTCAGGGGTCACACAGGCCTTTTAAAAAAGAACAACAAAATAACAAAACGCCAATATTTTATTGATGCCTTTTTCTTTCTTTTTTTTTTTACATCATTGTCACTTCCCAATGAAACTTCTCCCTTGTAACAGTCAAGTAAAACAAAAGGTTCATTGGAATATAAAACTGCACCTCATTCTGCACTTGTAATTGGCTTTCCAAGAAAGTGCCAGAGTCTGGGGGCATAAGATTGACTTTTCTTTATCTTTTTGGTTCTCACCACATTTCTGTATCCTTTCTCTTCTAAAAGCCAAGTCTGAGATGACTTAGGAGTATACTAGCTTTGACTTACCCATCCCCAAATAGTCTTGTGTCATTCATGTTATATATTTATTTGTGACTCAGATCATTCATCTTAATGTACTACCAGAGGGTCAGAATACCAAATCCTATCAAGGAAATATCATCAGATATCCAGATGCGGAGTCCATGGGAAATTGATAACCCTACGTAGGGAGACATTTTTAACAAAAATGTCATCCTCCAGCTTTGTCATACTTGACCAGGTTTCTGTTTACACTTTCTACATTACAATTTAAGAATAAAAATAAAACATTCAAAAAGAAAGTATGGTAGAATAGTTACCAAACACATCAAAACTTTTTTCTTTTGGCAGACATTGGTAGTTTGTTAGGCATATGCTACTCGGTTATTTTCAGTAGAAAATATCCTAGAGTAGGTTTCTAAATATTTTGATAATTGTTGTCAAATTCCCACTTTAAAGAAGAACATTTTTTGATAATTAGGTGTTACTTAAATTTTTCAGACATTTTAAATGGTTCAGCTGAATTGATAGCTTATTTTCTGAGTCTATAGTGATTCCTAACAGTGGAATGCTGATCTTTTTCTTGTCAGGACTGAGTGTCTGAGATGATGGATTTATTGCTCACTAGGTGTCAGTCTTTGTATCTAAAGGAACTGCTTTTCACAAAATGCCAGTGACTTTGATTTTTTCTCTTTATTATATTTTTATTTCCCTTCTTTTTACCTGAATATGTATCTCATTTGTATTTTTTAATAGAAAAGATCATAGATCTAAAAGTGGAAGGGACCTCAAAGTCTTTGTAGTCCAACTCCCTCATTTTTACAGATGAGGAAACTGAGGCTGATGGTAGTGACTTACCCAAAGTCACATAGATAGTAAGCATCAGAGGTAGAATTTGAAGCCAGATCCTCTCAGGACCTGGAGAACCCAAAGAATCTTAATCTGGGGTCCATTGGAGTTCATGGATAGGTTATCAGTGAATGTTTGAACTTGAGTTGGGGAAAAAACTCCATGTTTATGTCAGTAAAATGGATTTCTTTTGTATTCCTTTTGTGTTCCTATGTATTTTATTTTATTTTATTTTACACATTTAAAAACATTCCAGCAAGAGGTCTGAGAACTTTACCATGAGGGGGATCCATGACACACACAAAATTAACGACCATTGGTCTAGAGCCAATTCTCTTTTTCTTTTTTAAAAAATAACAACCACAAAAGTTTTTATCTTAGTTGTAAGTGTGAGGAGGGGAGATACTTTTTTGACAAAGTACTTAAAAGTGCAAAATGTCCTTCATGGCCTGGAGAGGTCTCTGTGTACTGTAAAGGCTAACATTTGTGTGTCCTTGGGAAAAGCACTGTTCTGGTGTAATTTGTAATAATGTGGGAGGCAGCGTGGCTTGGAGCCCGGTAGGGTCTGGGCTTTACATCCTGGGTCAGTCACTTACTGACATTGGGGGCTTGGGTAAGTCACAGCACTTCTCTGAACCTCAGTTTTTGCATCTATAAAATAAAAGGGAATGAATAGTCTTTAGCATCTTTTGCATGTTAGACATTAGAGTTCAAATTATTTAAATTATGTACATTTGTAGGCACATAAACTAGTCCCCTAAGTAACTTTCTGAGGGTAAAATGTTTAGAAGCAAAATCCAAAATTAATATGCAGATCAGGAGTTCTTCTTTATTATAGGTAAAAATATTGCATTTAAAAGTTTCCTCTTCCTCAAAATTATTTTAAAATACTTGTCTGAATATTCAAATTTCAGTGTATGATTTTTCTGATAAAGCAAACTGATAAGAAATTGTTGGTCCTTTCTGTAATTTTATGTTGTAGAAAGAATATTTTTAACCAAATCATATTAAAGTCTTTTTTGTTTGTTTTCTAAGGTAATTCTAGGAACATACTAATATATTTCATTGATACCTAAACATCAAAATTGAAAGCCATCCATAATTTCAAGTCATCTTTAGAAATGTAATAGTTTAGTTAAATAAGCATATATAACTTCAGAACTAGCAAGTAGAACTTGAGAGTGCCTCCTATAATGCATGTGGCTCTTCTGTTGACAGAAATAATAGATTTAAAAGTTTTATTAATTGATTTAGCTTAATTGTTTTATTAAATGATTCAGTTTTAATGTTATCAATAAGCTTTATAGTTATGTGCCTATTTTAAAATTTAAAAAATTTCTTTCAGTTATTTTCAGGTATGAGTAATTATTATTATTTGTTTTATTAATGAGAATTGTTTTTCAACTCCTTCTGAAGGTGAGGGTGGTGAGATCATCCCCACCAAGTTCCCAGTTCAAAGCCACATTTCAGGAGTCTTATCAGGTCTATAAACGTTACCAGATGGTTATTCACAAGGACCCACCTGATAAACCAACTGTAAGCCAGGTCAGAAGGCCAAGTATAATTTTTATGTTCAATTTGGACTTTCCCCCAAACCTAATACCATTGCATGAATTCTGGGTTAGAGAACGAAGTTTAATTTTATGATACATGTTGCTCATATTCTGTTTGAAGCAGATCTTCAAAGAAATAGAAATAGCAAACTGATGGGCCTTCTGGAAGTGTGATTTCATTAGAGAGCAATGATATATAACCTCAAAATGCTGTGTACCACACAAAGTAGATAATTTTCCTTTACACAAGGTTAGTGTGTTGAGATACATACAAATTGTAGTTAATGATAAATCTTTGTAGGTCGTGTGTTTTATACTCAGAAAATTATCTTAGACTTCCATTGCACATCTCTATTGTATGCATATATTTCATACAACCCTATAAACATTTTGTATCCATAATTAAAAATAAACAGCAGAAGCGGTGTAGATCTGCCACATTATTTTGGTGACGGTGCCATCTGTGAAAACCTGAATGAAACTAGAAAAATAAAGTAGATTCTTAAAAGCCATAGATTTCTGACCTAATTTGGGTAATCAAATAATTTTAAAAATCCCTAAGATAAAATTAATGCTTCTGGAGGGAGAATAAAGTAGAAGCTGAGTATGTTACCTTTATCCTAAGCAGGTAATAATTGTTGAATGTTCACTGTAAACAGAACTATAAGTGGATAGAAACAAATAATAGATAGAACCTTGACCCTTAAAGAGATTTAATACTAGAGTTAGTTTCATAAAATTAGCCCTTTAGGCATTATGCCACTTAACTCTTAGTGGGGCTTATTCTAGTTCAGGTAAGATTCCAATGCTGAGCTTTGGAAGTGGAGTTGAGGAGATCTTACACTAGCCTTGCCTTCAGAAGCATATCATCAGAGAGAAATTTCAGTATAATATACCTGTATTTTCCTTGCTCTGAAGGTGAGGTTAGTACCTGTTTCCTTTGAGGACCCAGAGTTCAAGTCGTCCTTCCATCAGTCACTCTCTTTATATGCCAAGTATCAAATGGCCATACACAAGGATACAGAAGCTGAGTGTGGGGAAGCTGAGGTACTGTTTGTTATATGTTCTTGCCACTGTTGATGATTTTTTTTTGTCTTTAAACTGCTAGGATGCCATAATAAAGAAGAGCTAAGGCTATGCTTTATCTCCAACAAGCCTGTGAAGCAAAATGTGTAATGGATAATGTGCATCAGATGACTGCCTGTCTTGATGCCTTTCTTGACTAACTGCCAGAATTAGGGCAGATAACATAAGCTCCCAGTGACAGCTTATTTAGGAAGGGGATCTGACAGCCTTCTGGGAGCACTGTGGTATAGAGGAAAGAGTGCAAAATGTGGGGCCAACCAAACCTGCACAGACTCCTTTTCCTAACTCCCCCATCAGTTTGTGTTGGTCATTTAATTGCTCTGAATATGTTTCCTCATCTTTCTAATGGGGATGATTATACTATGCCATAGAATTCTTGTGAGGAAAGCATTTGGGAAATCTTGAAATGCTAAATAAATGTCAACTAGGTCACTGAGTTGTTTTAGGGACAAATAAATTTATTTATGCAGAGCAAATGGAATTCTTCAGGAGGAAAAGATCTGAGGATTCTCAGGTTATGTTGCCATTCATTTATGAACTGTGTAACTGATGAAGTTACTTAATCTCTCAGCTGCAGTTTTCTCATCTATAAAATGGGAATCCTAGTAACACTTACCTCACAGGGTTGTTGTGAGGATCAAAGGGATTTGTTCATTGATAATGCTTTGTTATTCATGGATTTGACAATATGCAAAAAGAATGTAGGTAGGTTTAATGTCTTTTTGTGTACCTTATTTTAGACTGCATTTCTCTGACAATATTGCAACTACATGCAAGACTTTGTTCTTGGGTATAGTAGGGATTAACCTTCACTTTAAGCATTTTTGGTGACTCTTCATCCTTGTCTTTTTTGCCATTTATTCTTTCCAGTATTGGAAATTTGCATAGAAAAATGTGCAAGTAGGACTGGGAGAGGAAGCAGTTTGAGCCTTAGCTGTTGACAAAGCTAACATGCTGCCTTTAAAACCCAAACTCATCTGCATTATGATATTGATTGTTCACAACTGATGAAAAAAAATCAATCAACTAGGAAAGACTTTATTTTTTTAAATTTTATTTCAGTTTGCATCATTCATTTCCACAAGATTTTGAGTTACATATTTTCTCCCCCTCTTTCCCCCACCCACCGCCCCAAAGCATCCATCCCAGTGTGTCCCACCTCCCCCAGTCTATTCTCTCCTATGTCACTTTTCGGTAGG
>CM053582.1:508070083-508091467 GCA_028627135.1 Pseudochirops cupreus
TGAGTTACTCTATTTTTTAGGGTGTTGATTTCTTCAGTCATACTGCTGACTCTCTTTTCATGATTTTCCTGCAACATTCTTATTTCTCTTCCCAATTTTTCTTCCACTTCCCTTATTTGGTTTTCAAAATCCTTCTTCAGCTCATCTCTAGCTTTAAGGCATTCTTCACGTTTATTGGAGGCCCCTGGTGGGGGCGCTCTGGCTGCGCTCTCCTCCTCCCTCTCTCTCCCATGATCTTTCTTTTCCCCAAAGAAGGAATCTAGGATTTGGTTGCAGTTCTTACTTTGCATCTTATGCTTATTCTTACTCATGGTTGGTCAGTCCGTGATTTTTTTTTTAAATCTCTATGGGGCTCTAGTTCCAGAAGGGAAAACTCTGTCCCAAATCACTGGGGTCCTCCCGGCTGCCGTAGCTCTCAGGAAGGTGCTAGGACCCTTCCTACTTAGACCCTTCCTACTTATTTCCGGCTCACTGGATAATGAAGACTCCAAGACCGAGGCCCAAGATGGCGATCCGGATCCAGGCCACTCAACGGGAGAGCACTGGCCTCAAAACAATCGCTTAGTCCCCCTGCTGTCTGCAGGCCGAGGGAGAGAAGCTGCAACGCGGAGGCGGGTGCAAAACCTCTGCCTTTCACTTTTCTACTCTGGAGGCCTTTCGGCCAGACTGCTTTTCTCTCCTGATTTCGCAATTCCCACTGACCTAGTTCTCAGCGCTGCTCGCAGCTGCCACTAATCCGCTCACTGCTCCTCTCGTCTGGCCGCCCCCGGGGCTCAGCAGCAGCTTCAGGCCAGGCTAGTTTCAGTTCGCAGTGCTGATATGGTTCCTCACAGCCGAGCTGACTTTAGTGGGAAGTATCTTTGTGTGTGTTTTGGAGTTCTAGGATTGGTTTAGAATCCTATTTTATGGGTATTTTGGGGTGGCTGTGTGAGAGCTACGATATGTTGCTGCTGCTACGCCACCATCTTGGCTCTGCCCCCCCAAAACCTATGACTTTTGAATTAGGACTATCACATACCTGAAACTCAGAGGTTTTCACATCTAACACCTCAAACCTTTATGTTTCACTTAAATTTCCATGAAAAGAGGAACAACCTGTTGAGCAAAGGGTGGGATCTAGAGTTCAAATACAAAGTTTAAAATCAAATACAGAGATTCTGCACTACAGACAGAAATGGGAATAATTTGCTATCTGATTGATTAGAAGAAGTAAGAACTACAAGACTGCATGTGGTAGTTAAGTAAAAATGTCAACAGTTCTCTAAGGCTAGGAGAGTGCACTGAAGGTACCCTAGAAGGCACCAATCCCTTTCACAGTAGGACCAAAAAGGAGGAAGACAACATGAAAGTGAGATATTAACAAAACAGTTCAAGTATACAATGGAGACAAGACAGTGTGTTGCATTTTGCACCAATACTACCAGCCTATGGGACTGGCAGTATAGCTAACAGGATTCCTAAAGAGAAAGAAGAATATTGAGTACTACCAATACATACTAAGATTAGCAATAAACAGGAGGCCTTTAGAAGTATCTGGTTGTTTGAAAAGTTCCAGTTAAACTCTAAGTTTCTAGGGCTCAGGAGAGTGCTGGTGCTCACCACAGGGCTTCCTTGATATGAATGTGCCTGTCAGCAGTTTGATGACAAATGGCAGAGAAGCCGGAGCGTAGGGAAGGCAGGGAGTTGTATTTCGGTTTACCTTCCCCAGGCACCTCAGAAAGTCCCACGGCTGCGTTTCAGACTCACACAAACCGTACTAAGATTGCAGGCAGCCCTAGCAACGTTTCTTTTTAAAATGTTTTGTTGTTTTTATTGTTGTCTTTTATTATTAAATCGCATTTCTTCCCAAATACATCCCTCTCCTACCCAGGAAGCTATCTCACATAACAAAGTTTAAGGAACAGGAAAAAACAATTAACACATGGATCATGTCTGAATGCACATGCAACATTCCACACCCACAGTCCCCCCGCCTCTATAACGGGAGACAGGAAATTCAGGTCAGGGGTCAAACTTGGTCACAGCTACACAGTTCTCCATTTCGGCTTGCCGCTGTTCTTTCCATTTGCATTTGCACTGCCACTGTATATAACTTTTGATGGTTTTGCTTTATTTATTCTGCTTCAGTTCCTAAGTTTTCTCATGCTTCTCTGTCGCTACATTTTTGATACAGCACTTTTTCTGTGACTCTGTCTCAAAATCCTATGGGTGCTTGAGACTTGAGACATAACAGAAGATAGTTAAGGAGTTTGGACTTCATCCACGCGAGCAATGGAGAGCCAATGAAGGATTTTAAACGGTCAAATGAGAAACTTTAAAACCACTTTTATAAAGATTGATTCAGTAAGTGGTTCATAGAATCTGTTACCAAGTGCAGGCAAGAAGACACGCTTATAGTAAGGTACTGAGTGTCATGCAGTGAAAAGAGGTCTTTGCAGTCAAAGGACCCAAGTTTTAATCCTGGTTCGGCCATTTATTGCCTATGTAACCTTCAGTAAGTACAAGTCTAACCTCTACAAGCCTCAGTTGCCAAATCTGTAAAAGAACATTGGAACAGATGGCTAAGTTCTCTTACAGCTCTAAATCCGTGATGTACAGAGCAGTGGCAATGGTAGAGACATGGAAAAAGAGCTCCCACTGGTCTCTAAGATAAAATGCCAACTGCTCTATTGGGTATTTAAAGTCCTTCATAATCTTGTCTCTAGCTACCTTTCCACCATTCCTCAGTACAGGCAAAAAGACTCATTGTTCCTCTCCTAACTACATTCCGTTTCTTGTCTCTGGACCTTTGCACAGGTGGCCTTCGTGCTTCAACATCTGTTTGTGTTCACACCATGACGACCCTAGACCAGCCCTTATCACTTTGAGCCTGGATCATGCAATAGCATTCTCATTAGCAGGCCTACACAGTCAGGTTCTCTTCTCCAATTCAGCCTCTATACCTGACAAACTGATAGCACTAAAGTATAGCCATTTCACTGCCTTGCTTAAGAAACCACAGAGGATTCATAGTTATCCTTCTAATAAAATACAAACTCATCTACATGGCATTTAAAACCTTTCATAATCTGGCTGCAGCTTGTCTTTTCATGATGATTACACATTACTCCCCTTCAGACACACAATAGCCAAACTGGTCCACTAGGTGTTCCTTTAATGACAATCTTTGTCCTTTGTCTCCATGCCTTTGTACCAGGTGTCTACCATCTTGAAATACTCTGCCTCAACTCCACCTCTTGTAGAGAAGAAGAACCTGTAGGTTCCTTCAAGGTCCAGTTAAAATGCCCCCTTCTTCGAGAAGCTTTTCCTGATCTCTCCTCCCCACAAATTATTATTGACCCCAGGGCTCCAATATCTGTGTATTTATGCCACATTTACTTGTCAGCCAACATGCTGAATATGTTGCATTTCCTTAGGAGAATACAAGTTCCTTGAGGAAAGAAACTCATTTGGTCAGCCCAATGCCTAAATGGTGCTTCAAATATACTAAGCACTTAATGCTATTGTTAATGATGGGAAAGAACTCTCTCCTCACTTCTCTCTCCAGGAATCCCCAGTTCTCTTCACAAGGTCAGCTCAAATGACACCTCAGTATAAGGTCTCTTCAGATCTCTTCCCCACACTCCACAAATTATTTTGTGTTTTGTATTTAGTTGTGTTCATGCTATTTTCACCTGAAAAAGTAAGCTCCTTAGGATCAAGGTCTATTTAATTTTTGTCTTTGTAGCCCCATTGAATGGCACACAATAGGTGCTTAATAAATGCTTGTTGAATGAAAAGATAACACTGTAAAGTCACCTCAATCACAGGATCATATATCTACAAGTGGGATATTTTGAACAGGCAAGGGATCTCTAATGCCATCTACTCCAACTCCCTTCATTTTACAGATGAGGAAACTGAGGCTCCCCAAGAGTAACTTGACCAAGGTCATTTGTACTAAATAATTCCAATTCTTCATCCTACCACTAAAGAATCTTAGTGTTAGAAGGAACTTTGTTCAAAGGTCACATAGTCCAACTTCTACTTACAGAATAAATTTGCTCTAGAACATCATCACATTCATTCTCCCTCCTTTCTAGGTTTTCATGACACCATTTTCTCCTAGTTTTCTTCCTCTGTAACCACTCCTAAGGTCTCTTTTGCTAAACCTTTATACAGGCTATGTCTACTAACACAGCTGTCCTTCAAGATTCAGTCCTGGGACCTCTTTTTTTCTCTGTACTATATTCAGTTGTACTATATCATCAGCTGTTATGGATTCAATTATCATTTCTATGTAAATGATTCTCATATCAATTTGTTTAGCTCTGACCCCCCAGTCTCATATCTCTAATTGCATACTGTGTATCTTTGAATTGAATGTCTTGCAGACATCTTAAAGTCAACATGACCAAAACTAAACTCTGATCTTGCCCCTCTAACCCTACCCTCTCCCAAACTTTTAAATTACTCTTGAGGGTATCACCATCCTCCCAGTAACTCAAGCTCAATACCCCAAGTATGTAATATCTCTCATACACACCGCCCTCTTCTCTCCTCTGATACTGCTACCATCCTGGTGCTTTCAAGTCCTTATCACTTCAAACTTGGTCACTGCAATTGCCTGGAAGCTGGTCTCCTAGACTTTAAGTCTTTCCCCATTCCAATGCATCCTCCACAGAGTTGTCAAACTGATTTTCCTAAAGCATAAGTCTGATTATATCATCCCACTCTCCACCATTCAATAAACTTAAATGGCTCCTTATTAACTCCAGTATCAAATACAAAATTCTCTGTTTAATGTTTAAAAGTCCTGGTCCCTTCCTACCTTTCTAGACTTCTTATAACACACCTTTCCACACACTCTGCAATCTAGTGACAATGGCTTCCTTACTTTTCATCACCCACTATAAGACTTTTAACTGGATGGAATGCCTAGAATACTTTCCCAAGCTTCCTTCAAGCCTCAGCTAAAATCCCACCAGAAGCTTTTCCTCTTCTTCTTCTTCCCTGATACCTGTATTTGATTTTCTGTACCTTTCCTGATATTATCTTCAATACATCCTTTGACCTTGTTTGCACATTGTTGTCTGCATATTGTCTCTCACATTAGACTTAGCTCCTTGAGAGCTGGCTCTGTCTTTTATTACTCTTTCTGGGCCCATGGCTAAGAGCTTAATAACTGTCTGTTCATCTGACTTGCTTTAAGACTTCAGATAACAGGAAATTCATTACCTAACTCAATTCAACAGGTACCAGTTATCACAGGGTTGGTGGTACAGTCACTGATTTCAAGGAGCTTTTGATTTATAAGCAAGATATACCCATGAATAACTGTGGAATAAGGTAAAGGAAAGATCATTCTACATGGAGGGAAAGTTCCAATCAAAATAACAGAATGACTTGACTGAAGTGCAGTGATCAGAAAAAGAGAGAACAGGGAACCACAACAGTGGAAAGGGCACTAGGCCAGGAACTGGGACAACCTAGGTTCAAAGTTTGCCTACACAAGTTGCTAGTATGACCTTGAGCAAGTTTGTTATCCTTCTGGGGCCCGGTTCCTAATCTGTATAAGGACTGGATGGCCTCTGATCTGGGTCTCTTCCAGCTCTAGATATGTGATCCTTCAGTTCCTTACCCCAGTTTGGCAGCAATGGTACCTTACAATGAAGTAGCATCAAAGAAGGCTTAAATTAAAAGGTATTCAACAGCCAGACTGTGATGGCCCTCACAAGATAGCTGGTTAAGAAATCGGTATTCTTTCTTGTGGCAATTTGTGAAGCTGGGTGTAGCAATTAAAGTTACTTAAGAGACAAGTCAATCCTGCCCAATCCCAGGAACAAGCAGAAATCTAACCTTCTAATTGAAGAACCCTTATAATAAATTTTTAAAATTGATGAGCACTATCCTGTATAATGGAGAGGGGAAGGAAAGAAAGAAAACCAACCAACCCTGAACTAGGAATTTGGAACTAACTTTGAATCTCTGACAGCTTCTATCCAGCCTCTGCCAGGTGACCTCGGCCAAGCCTACTTCTATAAAGTGCAGGTGCTGGACTAATCATAGCAATAATTTTATTAACAAGTCTGGTGAACACAGAGCACTTTAATGAGGTAAACCCTGAAGGTCCTTTCCAATTCCGCTATATTATGACTTTATGCGATGTTTCAAGCAGAAACAGAAGCTGAAGCAGACTGGAAAAGGTCTGAGTACTTTTTTTTTTAAATCGATGAAAATAAAGCAAAGAGCACTAGGCCTCCGGAGCTGACGTCACCACAGACCCGTCCAGCTCCCATTCTGAGCGCCCTTGGTCGTCAGGCCACAAGCATTTATCAAGCGCCTACTATGCGCCAGGCACTGAGGATGCGAAGGAAGGCGAAAGACAATCCCTGCCCTCGAGGAGCTCTGTCTCACCGAGAGAAAGTAACCAAATACCTGGGGTCAAACAAGAAAAAGAGGGGGCATCCGCGGACAATTAGCAGGCTAGGTTCGGCGGGTGACCCCAGCCCGCGCGCCCGAAGCGGAGCATCCGCCCCCGCCTCGCTCTCCCCGCCCCCTGCCCGCCCCCGGGGCCCCTCCCGCCACTCCGTGAGCCCAGCCAGGGCCGGCCGGCAAGGCGTTCGGGACCGGCCTCAAGCTCAGCCGGGCTCCCTCACCATTGGAGCGGCTACCCGTCTCGTTTTTGCAGTAGCCGCAGCGGTAGAAGTCCTCGCCTTCGAAGTATTCCACGATGGTCGGGGAGATTCCGGGAGCCGCTGCCATCTTCCCCCACCCCGCGGCTACTTCCGGCCGCTCCGATCCGCTGCCACCCCACAATGCGCTGCGCCGGCGAGGGCTGGGGCAGGCGGAGACGGGGCGGGGAGGTGGGCAAAACCACCGGTCCCCCTGAGGGACAAGCCTCGCCGGGGGCTGACTGCGGCAGGCGGGGAAGGGTGACGACATTCATGCCATATTTGGCGAGGGCACCGAGGGCTCTTTCCAGTCCGCCCCTCGAACAACCGCTGTCTTCAGTGACGGCGAGGCTTTTTGGCCGTGCGAGACCAGCCGCGGGAAAGACACCGAGCCGGGGAAGGGAGGAAGGGAGAGGAGAAGCTAGGCCACACTCACCGCTCGAGACTTTGCCTGCCAGGGAGTCGCAGTAGCCGCAGCGGTAACCCACCCTGAGCCCCTTGTATTCCACTACGGAGGCCATGCCCGGCCTGGGACTCGCTCCGGTAGCGCCTTCTCCCGCCGCCGGGGGGCGACTCTGTACGGAGCCCCTTGACGCCCCCTGCAGGCACCTAGCGAGCGGGTGAACTGCTGCCTTTCTCCAGGCAGGGGCGGGGCTGGGCCTATCCCCGCCCGCCCCGGGTTTTGCTTTCACTCCCAGCTAATAATTTATCCAGCGGCTGCCCTGTTTTGAAGGGCCGTGGGCTCCGCGGAGGAAAGCGAAGATGGAGAGCTGGAGTCAGGCAGCTGGGGGTCACAGTGGAGCACGATTAGCGTCTTCGTGTTCCAAACCCCAAACTGTGCTCGACACATAGCCTCGGTTTCCCGATCTATAAAATAAGAATAATCGTAATTAACCGAGGAAAGACCCTGGAATCAAGAGGGACTGGGGAAAGCTTCCTGTGGACGGTGGGATTTTAGCTGGCACTCAGAGGAAGCCAGGGAGATTCGTAGTGAGAGCAGAAGGGAGATAGAGTTTTCCAGGCACTGGGAACAAGGTCAATTCAGTGTGTTGTTATCCTGTATTCTCTTTTTGAGTAAGTTTTTTCCTCCCATTCATTACTGAAGGATCCGGCTTGCATAAGACTGATTTATTCTTGTTTTGTAAAATCTTTAGGCAAATCTCGTAGTAATTCGTTTAGATTTTTTTTTGAGAGTTTTGCAGTTCTGATTGTCAAGTTGGGACTTCTTTGATCCACCAAAGTTATCAGTGAAAATGGCTTCTCAGTTATATATTGCAACATATCTACCCAAAAGTGAAGACCAATATGCACATTGTTTATGTAGTATGCAGTGTTTATGTAGTGCTCAACAGATATAACTTAAAATATATTGAAGCATCTCCAATCTCTGCTTAAAATATAATTTAAGGGCACAACATTGCATAGTGGATAAAGGGATGGCCAATCTCCCTCCCTGTCTCTTCACTCATTTCCTAGAATAACTGCTCAAACATCATTCCATTCCATAACTTCCCTGTAAGAAGGATATATACCATTCCTAACTGTATTTTGTATTCACTTTAGTTTAATAAATTCAGTTTAATTCAATAAATGTTAAGCACCCATTGGGATGCTAGGCACTGGAATATAAAGATGAAATATAATCCTTGCATTCAGGAAACTTTCTAATAAAAGATAAGAGGTACCCAAGTGATGATAATATAAATTAAAAAGTGATCAGTGAAAAATCCTAAGTGCTTGAGTAGGAAAAAAGGGTTTAAATAGCAAGACTCTCCTGTGTTAGATTTTAAACATGAGAACTGTACTGTCTTATCTTTGTAGCATCCATAGCACCTTCCTTGCACATAGTAAATACTCTACAAATGTGTAGCAGACCAGACTTTCATGCTCCCCCTCTTCTATGAGCCAGATATGCAGTAAGAATATAATCTTGTTGGGTGGATGCTTTCACTGGATCTATGAATGACTAAAGAAAGTTTCCGGGTAGTTAATCTGCAGGTCTTGTTTGTGACTCCCTGTTTGTGCCTAGGGACATGGTCCTAGGATTGTCTTAATGTAATGTACCCTAAGCCTTGGGCTAGGGAGTGGTCAGGACTAAAGATGGGTCCTGGCATTTCAATTACCACAGAGTCTCTGCTATAAGGTATGTAAACCCTGTGATTTTCTTGTACAATGGCTCGTAATAAACAGACTATCGAATACATCCCCGTCTCTATCCTTTATTCAGCTGGTTGCTGGGCCATATTACTGTGCTGGTCACAGCACAAATGTTTATTGAATGAATAGCATAAATTCCATTTTTATTGAGTATTTCAAAACCACCTCCTTTGAGACTCCCATGTGAGATCAGGTTTGAAACCTGAATACATTGAGGTATGAAATTAATGTGCATAGTGCACAATATGACGCTAAATCAGTAGGCTCCGGTCTGAAAAATCACATTTTCTTCCTAGGAAAACATGGCACATTACTACATGTGTAGAAGCAGTGGACGTGAATGCACTTCATAAATGACATTTTTTAATATCAGACATATATTTTAGCTTGCCAAATTGAACTATGTGCTGGGGGAAAAGAGAACAAAAGATTTTTTTAATGTTGATTCCATCCATCATTACACTCTCAATTGAGTAAGCTAATAAGAGGTCCGCTGCTATCCTCTCAGTCCTCAGATGATCTCAGTCTCTGATTGCCTCTCATATGATGACCAGTGTGAGTGTGATTCTGGAGTCTCTTCATCATGCCTGCAGATGTTCTTTCTACTTAAACTGAAAGGGTATCCTTAATTGGCCTTCCTAGAATGGAATTCCTAATCAGCTAGAATCAACCCTCCCTCCACTTTGACATCTTTGTATCTTCTTGAACCTCCTGATAAAAAAGGAAAAAAAGAATTATGTGATGTGATAATGATATGTGATGTGATGATATGATCACTCCCTATAGTTTAGATATAAAACCTTTTTTAAAAATATTTTTTCCTGAGTGAGTTTTTCTGCCAGCTAAGTTTTTACCTGTTTGATGGTCCTAGTGTTCGTATCACTTCTGATTAATTCCTTAGCTTAGTTGACCATAATGAAAAACATTTACATTCAGTTATTCCCATAGCAACCATCTCAGACCCATCCATTCTTTGATATGGACTGTTCTTTTAAAGAAAGACTAACCCCTTTCCAACCAAATTGTTGAAACATGTGGCACTGTCCTTATGGATTATTTAAGGGCTGTCCAGAGTAAATTTGACTATACACAATATGCATCTTCTCAGCTCACTTTAGAACCTAGTCTCTCCCTTTTCTCCTAAATTGTGACTACTGTATTGTGGAAAGAGTTCTAAACTTAGAATCAGGAGAAACCTAGGTTCAAATCCTGTACCTAACCCCAGCTGTGTTGACCCCATGGACAAGTTAGCACTCAACCAACCTCTGTGAATCTCAATTTTATCATCTAAAATAAGGATGAAAATAATGAAGTACTTCTTGGAGTAGTTTTAAGGATCAAATAACATAATGCACATCCTTAAAGTACTACATAAATGCCAGCTATTACTACTAGCTATATGTCTGCATGAAATGCTTCATTTGAGAAAAACCAGAGGACGTCACCACCCTTTTTGGTTTTTTATTTAGATTTTTAATAAGCATTTACTTTACCTTTTTCCTCCACTTGGTTGCTGGAGGAATTTGCCTCCTGTAGATGGAAGGGAGGACACTTGCTTCTGCTTCAGAGAATGAGCTCTAGAAAGGACTTTCCTGCTTACTACATGAAGACAAAAAAAACCAGGGCTGAGTATGCATACAGGAGGCACTCTCAGGCCAAAATTAAACCTCTCTTACCTGTTGGTGAGCAAGGCAAGAAGTGTTGTGGGCCACTTGGTTAGGGCTCTCTCTACCCAAGTGGCATGAAGCCTAGAATATATGATGTCTATGTTATTTTTGCCCCTGTCGTATCTATTTAATGTTTTTAGGTGGAGGATTGAAGCTAGAATACCTTAATGAGCTTCAAAAGTTTGGCTTCAAAGCCAATAGAGCTTGCAAGCAGCCCTAAACTGAACCGTTAAGCAACTTGCTTGGCCCAGCCCAACAGTGAATCTACTCAGTGATGAATGCCTCATGCCCAGCAAGCAAAAGCAACCACTTAGCTGTCTTCTATACACCCTAAAGCTAATTCAGTGGAATTGTTGGTAGCATTCTCCTACTCTGCCCAGGGACTGAGGTGGTAGAGGGAAGAGGGTATTCAAATGTGAATGCTTTTATGGGATGGAGGAAGAGAGGACGTTTTTTGGTTCTTGCAATATTTTTAAATGTACTTTCACTAAAAATTAATTGATGTTAATTGACTATCATTGATCCTGAGGAGATACCAACTGGCATTGGGGTAAATTATGTTGCGGAAATAATCACTAGCAATTATGATTGAACAGAGTGCAGAGCAATGGGAGCTTGGGCCAATAATATTAAAGACAATTGACTCCATTCAGGATACCCTAGAATACTAAGGGGGAGAAGTATTGAAAGTACAGGAATTGAGCCTACCCTTTACAGTGAGAAGGTGGAAGATAAGTCCAGAGCCTATATTCCCTACAGAGAGAACACACAGAAAACTAAGATGTGTTACAATAGTAAAATTTACAGATTTTTTTTAAGAGCCACAGATTTTTCACTCTTGAAGAAATAAAAGGAAGTTCCAAGAACATTTTAAGTATGGAAAAAATTATGAAAGATAAATCATATCTCTTTCCCTGGAATCTTGATGACTATTTCAGTGTAGGAAGGATATGATGCCACAGTTGTTCTCTCCCTCCTCAAAACACTTTCTATTTACTTATCTATGTACTTGTATTCCTCCCCTTGCCCATCTACCCCTAGTAGAATGGTCTACAGTACTTCATGGTGCAGAGGCATTTTGTCTCTGTGACTGGTACATAACAGAGCTTAACATTGTTGAATTATATTGAATTGAAAAGAGGAATAGATTAGAATTTAAGATTGGTGTCTATGGTCCCAAAGTTACCTAATAGCACGGTAGACTTTCAAGTAATTCTTCAATTATTGACTAGTAGGATTACTTCAGCTTTGAGCAATCTGAATAATAAAACTTAGGAGAACAGAGGAGAACTATGGAGGTCAATTTCTTTATATATAGAGGTCCCAAATGCCTCTCTTTACCTTTTCATTCAGGATCTCAAATTGGCTGATTGGAACTCCTAGGGATATTTAGCCCATGAAATCCTGCATAAAATATGTTTGGCCAGATCTA
Source organism: Pseudochirops cupreus (assembly GCA_028627135.1). Classification (NCBI taxonomy): domain Eukaryota; kingdom Metazoa; phylum Chordata; class Mammalia; order Diprotodontia; family Pseudocheiridae; genus Pseudochirops; species Pseudochirops cupreus. The sequence goes on from CM053582.1 coordinate 508,081,993, forward strand.
TCACCTGGCTCTCTCTATTTTTCTTTACTTCATATGTATTCCTAAGTCACTTTTTTTCTTTCCAGACTGAAAGCACTTGCTGAATGTGAGATCCTTGTCAACCTACTGCTAGAGACCAGACATAAAGGAAGGTCTTCGGTAGGCTGAGATGAATTCCTTTGATGACTTTAGAGTCACAAAACCTGGTTTCAACATCTCACCTCATTCACTTGCCTGTGGGACCCCTTACACAATGTACCTTTCTGGACTTCAGTTAATTTATTGGGAAAGTGAATAAAGAGGAAAAACAAATGATATATCAGGGCACTAAGGGAAAGAATTTATGTGAAGAAAACAAGGAGACTGTGAGAGAGAACTTACCCAATGGAACAAAGGAAAATCTTAACCAGTTTAATTCAGAAATCTGAGGCAAAAAAATTATATATATAAATCAAGTATGGAAAAGTCAAAGAATTCAGGATGAATTAACATTCCATGTGAAGAATGAAAATAACACTTCATGTAAAATTCTTCAGTTATGTAACCAGTTCTCAAAACTATTAGAAAAAAAATATTAAAGTTTGTGGTTCTTATGGTCAGGCTGCTAATATGTATCATTTCTAGATGAAAGTGCTTTCATAGTTATTACTGTTATATAGCTACCATAGCCCTTACTCTAATTGTGAAAAACCCTGATCTCTCCTCCAAAACAAAAAAGTTAAAACTTCATTTTTAGAGAGGTGAGAGCTTGTGTGCAGGAATTGAAGAAAGAGTTAAGATAGAAACTTTGAAACTTTTAAAGATGAGTCATTTAGATCTCTGAGAAGACCCAACAAAGGAGCATTAGACAGGTCTCCATACCGAGGGATATGATCAACTCAGAGATTACATCTCGAAAGGGGTCGGGGAGGCTATGATAAGAATCTTAGAAGACTCCCCAACACTGCCCTCCCTCCAGATAAAGGAGATAGAAATATCAGGAAACTTACCTCCTCTATTCGAAAACAATATCCTATCCTGGAATCCTAAGTATAAATCATGGAAATGTACTTTCTGTAATTCTTCATTAAAAGTAATCTCATATTCCTGACAGAATAAAAAAGGAACCCCAACAGGATAAATGGAGACAGAAGCAGAATGGGCATAGAATAGGACAACTTTGTGACAAAATAATCTATTAGGATCCTCAAAGAATTGCAAATTAAAAGGCTTCTGAAAAGTATGTCAGTTGAGAATAAAAAGACGTAAATAACATTTTTAAAAACTCTTCTAAAACACGTACTCCAAAAACAATTTGAGAAAGAGTTTATAGAGTAAAGAAGAAATGTAAGGAAAGAATCATTAACTAAGCTTTTTTTCAATAAGGCTGTGTTAAAGGTAAAGGAGAAAGAGATGAAAGAATTTGAATAAGTCACCATTTATCTACTTAATTTTATCATGTAGAATGATGTGACCAGTACAATTTCTTAACTGAAAATTCAAAGAAAGGAATGAAAGTACTATTCCATACAGAAATCTTAAGCATGCCATCATTTTTGGAGGGGGAAAAAAGGAAAATTTTTTATTTGGCTGTTTTTAAAAGTTATGTCGCTGAGTTTACATCTCAGCTGAAATTCATGTTATGGCTATCATTAATTCTATATCAAAAACCCACATCCTCTTGTTTTTGAGACCCTAAGGGTTCCAAAGAAATTTGTGTGCTAGAATTCCCTGTCACCCCTTCTTGTCTCACCCTAACTTTTTGTGAGCTCTGTCGCTTCAAAATTTGATTTGAGGTATTATTTTAAGGTTGTTTAGGAGTGGGGGGAGGACATTGGGAAAGTTCAGCTAAGTGTCTGCCCCTAATCCACCATCATCTCTTCTCTCTTAAAGTATTAACCTCTATCTATTGCTTCCTTCCCTAGTACCTTCAAATATGCCCAGGTTTCATCCTTCCTCAAGCTGTACTCATATCTCTCCTTCCTTTCTCAGCCAAATTCCTTGGAAAAGTTTCCTGCATGCTGTCCCCTTTCCTCTGCTCTCACTCCTGGTCCTATATAATCTAACTTCCCTCCTCATCACTCAACTGATGTTATCAGATTGTTGGTTTTGACCATCTTAACTGTCAAATCTGATAAGTCTTTTCAATCTGCATCCTTCTCAGTCCATTTGCAGTATTTGACACTGTTGACTAACCTCTCCCCCAGGATAGTCTTTCCACACTGGGTTTTTGTGAAAACTTTACTGATTCACTTTCTACCAATCTGACATAACTTTCTCAGCCTCTCTTGCTAGATCATTCATAACATGCTCCCTAACTGTGGGTGTTCCTCAAGGTTGTATCATAGGCCCTCTTCTCTTCTACAAGCTCAGTAACTTCAGCAGCTCCCAAGGTTTTAATTATCATCTCTATGTAGATGATCACACGTTTATAGACCCAGCTCTAGTCTTATCCTAATTTCAATCTCACCTCACCAATAAATGTATATTGAACATTTCCAAAGTGTATGTCTCAGAGACATCTCAAAGATCCAGAAATGGATTTTATATTATCTTTGGATATATAATGGATATGTGGATATGGATATATATCCATATATAAATGGATATATATTATCTTTCCCTCCCTTCTTCCAAATTTCCCATTTCTGTTAAAGGTACCACCATACTTCCTGTGTCATGGAGATTGGCATCTTAGCATTTACTTACATTCTTCGCCCTTTACCATATCCAATCAGTTGCCAGATCTTGACATTTTTCATTGTACCCCTTCTCTCTACTCAAAAACCTATCACCTTAGTTCAAGTCTATCATTACCTCTAGCCCCAGTTTCTTGTAAATGACCTCCTAATTGGTCTCCCTGCCTCAACTTTATCCCCACTCCAGCGTGTCCTCCATGTTAAAGTAATGTTCATGAAGCACAGATCTGATCATGAGAACTCCACTATTTGCTCAACTCCAGTGACTCCTTATTATTGCCTCTAGGACACTTTCAAATACTTCTATGACCTGCCCCCACAACTTCTCTTCCAGTTTCGTTGTACTCTGCCTTCCTTACAATGCAACATAGCTGAACTGGTCTTTTCAATGTTTTTTATTCACAACCCTATATCTCCCATTTCTTTGCCTTTTTACTAGCCTTCTTTCATTCCTGAGATGCACTCCCTCCTTGCCTCTGCCCCATGAAATCACTCTCTTCCTTCAAGCTACAGCTCAAGCACTACCTTCCTTCTTGATTCCTCACAACCCTTGCTGATGCCCTCCCTCCCAAACTATCTGGTATTTAACCACTTTGTATTTATTCGGATTATATTTATTCTACACATAATTTATACATGGACTTATCTTCCTCATTAGAATGTAAGCTTTCAGAATAAGGACCTTTTCATTATTTGTGTACCCTAGCACAGTGTCTAGCACATCAGTTAGTCAATTAATTCTTCTGATCAATGAGTGCTTTCCTAAATTATCTTTCTCTTATTTCTTCTTTATCCCTACCCAACCCTTAGAGAAAGAGTATACTTTTGAGTCTATCTTTGCTAGTCAAAGCAATTTTTAAATTTTCACACCAAGCCTATTCAGAGGTTTAAGAGTTTGGAGCTACAATCTTATCTCTGCCCCACCCCCTCCAATGTGAAGAACTCAACTTTTCCCTTCTTTTTCCTCTCGTCACAGTTTAATTTTATAGAGATATAATCTACTAATGTAGCTTTTGTTTTAAAAGTTACACACAATATTTTCTTTTTTAAATTTATTTAATTTTGTTTTTTGCTTTTTGGAGGGGAGAAGGCAGGGCAATTAGGATTAAGTGACTTGCCCAAGGTCACATGGGCTAGTTTTTGTGTTACTTCTCTGAGGCTGGATTTGAACTCAGGTGCTCCTGACTTCAGGGCAGGTGCTCTAGTCACTGCGCCACCAAGCCACCCTGACAAACAATATTTTCATCCAAAATATTTAACCCTTGATCTTAGAAATATAACAACTTTAATAAGCTTTCATTTTGTCTATCTGACTCTTCAGAAATGGTGGAATTTTCAAGAATGCTGGCGGTTTCGTTCTACTGTCTTCTTCCTGTTCCTCCTCTTTGAATTTTGAGTTTTCAATAAGGATACGTATTTCCAACCGCTTCCTATGCCGAGGTTGGAGAAGTGGATAAGCAGCAACCCATTCATAAAGTTTTATTTGCTCTTTCTTTACCTCAGGTTTTGGAACTAGAGGAACCTTGTTGGGGATGCTATAAAAACATCTCTCCTTGTGACTTTGCATAACTTTTCTCCCGTGTATCATGCGCTTTTGATGTTCTTTAATTTGCTTTGCCTCCAGTTCTCTCATCTGCTCTCTTGTTTTAGGTCTTTTCTGGATGTCATTATCCTCTTTTGTTTTTACTGTCCAAATTTTTGGAGGAAATATTTTCCTGGGGATATCATGAGGATATACTATACATGTTTTGTTTCTAAGGTTTCTGGCATGTTTTGCTCTGTAAATATGCCTCTCTATCTGCCTTAGTTCTCTCTCATTTATTAAATAGTCCCATTTTTTTGGTTCCCATATTTTTTCTTCTTTAATTAGTTCTGACTCTTTGCATAGGCCAGGCAACTGTTCAGGATTATACCTCTGGGGTTCCTCCATAATTTCATCTTGTCTCTTGGAGTAAAAAGCTGTAGCTTGGCTGAACTGGTCTTCCGGGGATGCAGACTTGAATTTGAGGATGGCTTCATTCTCCTCTTGATATTTTTTAGCTAACAATCTTTGTGCAGCTGTACTCTGTATGCCACCTAAACTCTGTCAAAGTAAAGTATAGAATTTACAATAAAGAAGACTTTTCTCCAGAAAACACATTTTAAATATTTGCTTTCTATGAAGAATGGCAGGATTAGAGTGTTTTCTTACAATTGCTACAGAAGGAGGCCTCTTTTACATTAGTACAAGAATCTTTATGTTCACATTTCACTACCAAGTATATCTCTCAGGCTTATTGGTCTGTGAGTCATCATGACCAAGACAATAGGCAATTCTCAAAAAAAAAAAAATCCAATGTTGGATGATCATATATGAAAAATTTACAAAATAATACCATAGTTTACAAGTAGCTAGAAAGAACTGCCAGAAAAAAAAACTTCCCAATTAGAAGTTATCATTTGGACCTCTGGCTTTTTCAAACTGTGTATTTATTCTTCTGGTAAGCTCCAAATTGCCTGGTGGTTTAGTATGGTAGTTTGCTTACCAAGATCTTTTTCTCCAGAGGGGATCGGCGACCTCTGGCAATCCGAGGATCTTGAGTATTTTTGACCCAGGCTAACCTAGAAAATAAGGTGGAACCAAACTAACAAAAAAAGTCTTAGAAACCAAATGTTTACTAAAGTCTTTGGAACTGTCAAATGGTTCAGCTTCAGAAATTAATATAATTTGTTCAGTGGAAGTGGCATTAAAAAAAGCAGCATTGATGTCTTCTTTGCCACTGTACCCTAAGGACCATGGGATTTACAGATAAAACCTTCTAAAGGAAAAAGAAAAATTTTTAAATGGTTTCTTAGATGATAATGAGCCAAGAGGCATAATCCCGTGTGTGGTAAGAGGGCATTTAATTGGCTGATTGAAATATATTCCTAAGAAGACGTATTGTTGTGGATAGGAAGCCAACATCAGAATCAGGAAGATTTATGTTCAACACCTACTTCTTACACATACTGGCTGTGTGACCCTGGGGCAAGTAACTTAACCCAAGTGTCCCACATATCTCTAAGATTATGAATTGCCAAACTGCATTGATAGAGGGAATTAATTCATTGGGAGTTCCCAATATACCAATGAAAATACAGGTCTGATCTCCTTCCCTTCCCCACAAAAGTATTTCCCATTTATTCCCCTCAAGAAAGAGAATGGTTTCTCTAAAAGTCACACACCATGGTTATTTCCAGTTGGAGAAATAATTGTCCTTCCAAAGGAAGAGAACAAGAAAGAAACCTACAACCTGTTATCCTTTCTCCAAAAGAGAAATCTAGTGGTACTTACTGCTCTTGTGCACTTAATGTCAACCATTTTGAATCTTTAATAGATTGGCAGGAAGATTGCAGCTCACTGTCCAAATAAGACCCTCCAGAGGTAGAATTTTCTGTATGTGGAGGTATTTTGCTATCTTGAAAAAATTTCTTTTCTTTCTGTAGCCATTCAGCAATTGCCCTCTCTGCATCTAATTGCATATACAACATTTTTGCTTTCTAATTCTCTACTTTTAGTGCCTTCTTTTCACTCAGTCTGTTCTCAACTTTCTACACTTAGATTCTCTTCTAATTTCCTTCTAAGTTGCTCTCTATTTTATATTTTCTATTTTATATTCTGCCCCAGTCTCCAAATCCTGCTCTCTATATGGTTTGCAGGCAACAGTTGCTCAGGATGAACATTTATTTGCTCTTGCCTTGGTTTTGTTTACAGGACATATTAATGGCACTGTGAGGAAAGATCACAAACACTTCTTGTGTCATCACTGGCCAGGTTTTAAACAATTATGACGTAGGGTGTTAAGGCATTAAATGCACTTGTGTTGTGGCTTGGAGAGTAGAAATGAAGCAACATATCCAAGAGATGTTGGGAAGATTTTAATTTTAAGGATTCTCCCATCATCACTGAATGGTTCATCACTTTGCCTAGAACCACAACCAGCATGTGCCAGTGGCAATACCTGAACATCTTCAATCTATTCCCCTCTCTCACTACACCACTTCATGTTACCTCTTTCACACTATATTAGAAAATAGTAAGCATCAAAACTACTTCTTATTGCTTGAAAAAATAGAAAATAAGGTCGGTGGAACAGACCAAGAAAGTAAGACCCAGAAGCAGTTGAACAAATAATCTAGGGCTCAACCAACCCAACCCCTAAGGGAAGAAATCCCTGTTCAAGAAGAGCCACTGGGAAAACTGATAAATTGAGCTTAGATCAACATCTTACACCATATACCAAAAAGTTTCATGGATAAATGGCCTTAACATAAAAGACCACATTATAAAAACAAAATTAGAGAATATAAGTATCTTTCATATTTATGGTTTTGGAAATAGTTCATACCAAAACAAAGGATAGAGGTCAGAAAAACTATTAAATGGAATGTTTTAAATGTGTAAAACTAAAAAGCTTTTGAACAAAGAAAATCAGTTGACTTAGAATAAGAAAAGAATCTCACCTTTGAGGGAAAAATAATCTTCGTATCAAATAGTCCTGGTAAAGATCTGTTAAAGGTTAAAGGTCTGATGTCCAAGATATATACAGAATTCATTTTATGTGTGTGTATGTGTATACACACATGTTTACATACATGCACATATAATCAAGAGCCATTCTCCAATAGATAAGAGATCAACAGATATGAACAGTTTTTAAAAGATGACATACAAGTGGTTAACAATTGTTAAATGGTAAAAAATGCTCTAAATCACTAGTAATAATGGTAGCTGAGTGACTTACTAGGTATATATAGGCCTAGGCCTAGAATCCCCATGACCTGAGTTCAATTCCACTCTTAGATGTTTACTATGTGATCCAGGACAAGCCATGTAAACGCTACCTCAATTTTCTCATCTTTAAAATGGAAATAATAAAACCTACTTTCCAGGGTGGTTGTCAAGATCAAATGAGATAATAATTCTAAAGTGCTTAGCTAAGTGCCTACACAAAGTAAGCATTACATAAATGTTAACTATTGTTACTATTATTACATGTACATTTTTTAAAGTCCTGAGGTTTCATCTCTCTTCAAAGTGACAAACATGATAAAAGATTTTCATCATTGTGTAGGACGAAGTGTGGTCTCTCATTTGCTAAAGTATATAGAGCCTTTGGCCTTAGGGTCATAAGGAAAATGAATAAATAAGAGAACTGGCTCTAAGCTGTGATTAATGAGACTTGCTGTTTGAGGAGAAGAAAAAGGCATTTGAGACTTCAACTAAATTCTGTTTGGAGTTTGAATTCAGGTATGGTGGTCTGCATAAGTCAGTGCCTGCATCAAATGCCCCACAAGCTACTCGGAGGGAGTGTGATCCTATACTGATAACAGGTGGAGGTCTGCATTTGGTAAAGGCCGAAGGGGTGATCGCAGTCTCAGCTGCAATAGGTCCCCTCTGGCAAATTGCCCATGAAATTCCTTTGAAAAGAGAATGTGTCCACCTATTCCCGAGTCTAGCTGTGAGGTGGTACCTAATACTGGATGGATGGATATCTGTGACCTTACCTGAATTTAAACAGAGCCAAGGATGGTTTTCCTGTCGTATTTGGAATGTCATATGTCCCTGCTTATCCCTTCTATAGTGAGTTTCTATGATCAGAGCAAGTAGTTAGTAAAAGATATGAACCATCTTGTTTTGAGGTTAACAAATGTAAAGGAAGCTGAATAAATTGAATAATAGTTTTGATGGGAAACATGAAAACAGATAGGAAGGTTTGGGGACAAATGAGGGTTTATCCAAGCCCCTCCTGTCTCTAGATAGTTGATATCAGTTTCAGAAAGGTTTAAGTATGTTGAGAGTGTGTGAGGAAGTATTTTTAGAAAGCAGAAAGATTTGTAAGTTGATTCTAAAATTCTGAGGAAAGCAACAGGATCAGATTGATTCTTCTAAGGTGTATAAGGTTGGCTTTCAAAAATTTCTCTATCATGGAAACTCAAACCTTGAGCATGTTCAAAAGTTTGCATTTTTTTTTTGATGCACTGTTGTAACTGTTGTGAAACTTTATTGTAATCTACCTGGCCTGTGTGGCTAGAAAGCTGAACCATTTATATATGTCTTTGGTGTTGGATCATGTCTCTGTGGGCCCCTGTCTGGTCTGACTGTGCCTTTGCTCCTGAGTGAACGTCTGAGCCAAGGGACCTGGAAAGGACAACGTGGACAGCTTCTCCAGGAATCCAGGCCTGTACCGGAACTGCTACAGCTTTAAATTATTGCTTTGTGTTGTTGTCATTGTGTTACTTTGATCTCCCTTACTGTTAGAAAATCTTATGTGACAATTTCTGAAGGTTTATAAAGTTTTCAATTGAGTATTGTTAAATTGATGTAATAAGTTGTAAAGCAGAACAGTGTGTGCTGCTCCAATATGGATTTGTGGCTATCCCATGAACTAAGCAAAAGTTAACATTTGTAATTGAGTGTTTCTATAAAAGATTCAGTTTCTGAAGTATCTCTTTCTTCCAATTAGAGAATAGACAAGCTTTGTGAAACAAGGATATGTGTCTGCTATTCAGTTGTGAGGTTTAAGTCAGAAACCTCTGTTGTTTAAGGTTTACAGTTATGTTAGAATATTTTATGAGGTACCTAGTCTATGTGGCAGGTAGAAATATTAAGGACAGTTAAACAGTCTGAGTAATGGATTGTACTAGCCCATAGTCACTCTACTTCTGGTCATTTTCCTACTTCTTTTAGGCTCTTGTTTGTTTACTCACTTTGCTAGATTTGTATCTTTTAGGCCCAACACCTTTGGATTTGGTGTCTGCTGAGTTCCAGACATTGGCTGCAGCCTCCCCTGCCCCTT
>CM053582.1:508091567-508108491 GCA_028627135.1 Pseudochirops cupreus
AAGTCTGCTAGATAGTTTCCCATGAATCAATCACTCAAGTATTCTTAGAGAAATACATAGTTCCTTTGTTCTTAGTGGCCAGCTGCTTAGGAACCTTGAAAAGCACTATCAAAAGATGACTCACTCCCAAGATGGGATCTCTTGAAATCCCTAATCAGTCTAGCTTCCAAATTTGGCACATCAAGCCTATCCTTCCAACCACCATATTGGACTTATGTCATTCATCCTTGACCAAAAGTTACCTAGTGACGTGTCAGGGCAAAAAACACACCTCCTGTCTCGCCCCCCCTCCCAATTTTTCCCAGTGAATTATGGGCAAAATGCCTGCGCAGTGAATATAGAAAGTGCATGTCCCTTTAAGCCCCAACTCCTCTCTAACCCCTCCCAAACTCCACTCCCCCCACCTGGCTAGAATAAATTAACCCTTCTGCCTTGGGGCCCTCGGCCCTCCTCCCCCTGGAACTTTTTGTTCAGTGGTTGGACTGCCCACTTCTTGCAAGATTCTAATAAAGAGACCCTTCTCTATTCACCTTGAGCTGTCTCCAAGGGATTTAAGGATCTTTTTTTTTTATCCCACGCAGTCATTATTGAAGGGTCTTATGAAAAGTACATTAAAACTGTAGAGTTGTGAATTGATCTAAACTTTCTGAAAAATAATTTGGAACTATGCTAGAAAAATAACATTAGTGATACTGAGTGGGACAGGTGAAAGCATTCTCATAAAATGGGAAGGATTCTGTCACCAAACTTGAGCTAGGGTTTTAGAAGCTCAATAAGCCTAAGTTTCCTATTCTTGCAAAATGGTGTGCCCCTGCTCCTCCTCCCTTTTTCCTGTAGGGGCTTTTGGTAATAGCCCCCTTTCTGTGAAATAAGGATATTCATAGCATTATTTCTCTGTATTTGGTAGAAGGGGCTTTCCAGGGTCCTACGTAGATTGTGAGATCATGCTACCCCACCAGTGGAGTACTGATCCAGCATTAGGGGCTTTTTGGTTAGGAGGGGTTTGGGAATTTTTGTGGGTTTTCTGAGAATATTGGGGTCTTTCATAGAATTGTTTGTACATGGGTATATAACTGCTTGCTTGCCTCTTGTTGGGTGCCTCCCTATACCAGTCCTTTTTGGCATAGGTGATGCCCAACTCTCGTGAGACTTGTCTTGAGAGACTTGAGAAACCTCTGGATTTATTTTGGGTAAGGGTCTTTAGGATCTTTATCCCACACAATACCACTACAAAGGACTGTACAAAAAGAAATTCTAAGAGGGAAAATGAACACATATGACAAAATATTTATAGGAGCATTTTTAAGTAGCCAGAAACTTGAAATCAGAAGGGTGCACCTTGACTAGGGAATGGCTAAACAAATTGTGATACGTGAATATGAATATACGGGAATAATCATGAACCATAAGAAATGACAAATATGAAGTCAGAGAGTCTTAGGAAAATGTAAAGTCAGCAGAGCCAAAAGAACAATATATATAATTACTACAATAATGCAAAGTAAAACATGAAAACACTTCAGAATTCAATAACCAACCTTAATTCCAAAGGATTGATGATATAAATATACCTCAGTCATTCAGTAAACATTTAAGGGCCTACACTATGTGCTGCACACTGTGCTGAGTGCTGAGGATACAAAGAAAAGAACTATTCTCTACACAAGCTCAGTCTGAGGGAGGTGACATGCTAATAACTGGGTACAAACGAGTTCTATACAGGATAAATGACCTAACAAACAGAAGGGAGGCACTAGAATTAAGGAATATCTCAGTAGAGAGGTCTTGTATTATAGAAGCAGAATACCCTCAGACATGGTCAATGACTTTTTTGGTGCATGAGGATTATATAAGGAATAGGTAATGGGAAAGGATATAAAAGAACAATAAGCAATTTTTAAAAATAAAATTGAAGTAAGCACTATCTCTAGTAAGCAGCTGATCTGGCATTCTAATAAGCCAGTCAAAAAAGGAAATAAAGTGAGTTTGACAGATTTGTTTTTTTATGAAGTTGTGCTGGATCTTACCAGTTTTCTAGGGTACACTGTTATGAAAATATCACTTCTCTTTCTCCTTCTACTGAGTTTCACACAAATCAAAAGGGTAGATTCCAAGGACCTGCATTCAAATCCTGGTTCTGCTATTTACTGTTACCTTGGGTAAGACACTCAACCTCTTCCCAGTTCCAAGTCTAGAATTTTATCTACTATGCTATGCTACCCAAGGAAGACACAGGCTTTATCTGAGCCTGACTATGAACTGAGGGCAATCAAACATGTTCATACCATATCCATACTTAAATTAAGTTTCAGTTATCTTTTAACTATTTTTACTCTGTACTTAATAATCTGAAGATAATTCCACTTAATCATAAGATGCAGAATAGGAGTTGAATAGTTCTGCTTTCTCTCTGATAATTTTATTTTCTTTGTATCATCCAAATGAAAGAGGATTCCTATTTCTCCATTGAACTTCCTCTTGATCCTAATATAGCTTTTTTCTTCTTTTTAAATTTATTTCTCAGTTAACAAATCTAGTTTCTCATTTTCTTTCTCAGTTAGCTGTTTCCCTTCTAATTTTAATACTGGTTTTGTTTGTGTAATAACTTTTAATTTTATGTAATCAAAATTGTTCATTTAATCTTCCATGATCCTCTCCTTCCCTTTTTTGTGCATGAACACTTATCCATAATTGTTATAAAGATTTTTTTTCTTGCTTCTCTAAAGCAAGAAGACCTAAAGGATTTTTTAAATAATACCAAATCATGTGCCCATACATGGTATGAAATGCAGATCTAAACCTAATTTTTGCTAGACTACTTCCTACTTGGCCTAGCAGTTTTTGTAAAATAGTGAGTCTTTAACCTAGTAGCCAAGGTTTGTCAAATACTGTTACTTTGTGGGTTTTTTTCATATATTGTGAATCTAGTCTGTTCCGTTTATCAAACTTTTTATGTTTTAATCATTGTAAAAGAGTTTTGACGACCACAGCTTTCTACCACTAACTTCTTTTTTCTCCACTTGTTTTTCATTATTTCCCTTGAGATTGCTGACCTTTTGTTCTTCCAGATGAATTTATTCTCTCTAAATCTTCAAAATAATTCTTTAGGCAAATAACTAAATATTAAGTACCTACTATGTGTCATGAAGCAAAGATCGTAAGGAATCCGGTTATGAAAGGTTTTAAAAAGCCAAACCACGCATTTACATGATTCTGAAACTAATTGGAAGTCTCTAGAATTTATTGAATGGGGGAGATGACATGGTGAGACCTGCACTTGAGGAAAATCAATTTGAAAACTAAATAGAGGATGGATTGTAGTGGGGGGAGACATGAGGCAGAGCTATTTGTAGCAGCCTAGGTGTAAGGGTTTGAAGGGGTTGGAGGCCTGCACCAGGATGATGTAAGTATCAAAGGAAAAAAAGGGGGCAGATAGATGTGATGAAGGTGAAATCAAAGTTGTTGCTAATTGGAAAAATGCAGTCGATAATGTGACAAATTAAGGGTGATACTGAGGTTGTGAACCGAGGTGACTAGGAGGATAGTGACGCCGTCCACAGCGATTGGGCTGTAGTTTGGCATGGCATCGAGTAAGCAAATTACTACAGGCAGCATTTTTGTTTTCAGTTATATTGGCATCGTATGATGAGTAAGTAATATTTCTTTATTTGGTTCTGTCTTTGTTTCTCTAAAGAGTGCTTTCTAATTGTTTTCATATATTCTTATGTGTGTTGGTAGATACTCAAATATTTTATACATTCCATAGTTATTTTGAATAGAATTTTTCTCTCTTCCTGATAAGTTTTGTCAGCAATACAGATTTGCTGATGATATATGGACTTATTTTATATATATATTTCAGCTTTGTTGAAGTTATTTCATCAATTTTAATTTACTCTTTTGGGTTCTCTAGATCAGGGGTTTTTAACCTGGAATCTGTGTAATTTTTTTATAAAACACTATTTCAATATAATTGCTTTCCTTTGTAATCCTATATATTTTATTTTATGCATTTAAAAATATTACACTGAAAAGAGGTCCATATGCTTCACAAAACTTCCAAAGGGGTCCATCATATAAAATAAGTTTAAAAACCCTATTCTGCATAGACCATCATTTCATCTGCAAAAAAGCAATCATTCTTTCCTCTTTGTTCATATTTATTTCCTCAATTTTTTTCATGTCTTATGACTACAACTAGCATTTCTAGCACTATATCAAATAGAAATGGTGATATTTTATCCATAATCATCTTAGTCCTTTGTCTCTATGCCCATTATATATAATGCTGACTTTTGGTTTTAGATAGATACTATTTATAACATTAAGGAACGATCCATTATTCATTTCCTAGGGTCTTTGCTACAAGAATTGTATCTTGTCAAAAGTCTTTTCCACATTTATTGTGACATTCATGATTTTTATTACTTATGTTATATATATTTTGTTGATAAAATGGAACCCACATTTCTGGTATAACTCCAGCCTGGCTAGATTGCATAATCTTTTTAATATTCTCTTATAACATCTTTGATAAAGTTTTATTTAAAAATTTCATGTCAGTGTTTGTTAAAGATATTGATCTATAGTTTCCTTTCTCTCTCTTGGTTCTCTCTGATTTAGTTGGCAAGACCATATTTGTAAAATTACACAAAGAATTTGGTAGGAACTCTTCCCTTTAAAAAAAAATGGTTTATGTAATATTGGAATTAATTGTTCTTTGAATGCTTCATAAAATTTGCTTGTACCTGGTCCCAGGGTTTTTTTTCTTTGGGAATTCATATGTAGCTTATTTCAGTTGTTGTTTTTTTATAATGATATTGGGTTATTTAAATGATCTATTTCTTGTTCTACTAACCTGACCATTGAAAAATTTTACATTTATCAACCTGTTGCCAATTTTATTGGCATATCAATGTGCAAAATAATTACTAATTATTTCCATTATTTCCCCATTTGTTATGATTTCTCCTTTTTTTTATCTTTTGATACAGGTAATTTGGTTTTCCTGTTCCTTTTAAAAAATCAAATTAGCTAATGGTTTACCTTCCCTTTCACCCCCCAAAAAGAAACAGCTCCTGGTTCTATTAAATATTTTTCTTTCAATTTTATTAACCTTTTACTAGTTTTAGAATTTATATATTGGTATTTTACTGAGGCTTTAAATTTTTTTTCATTTACTAGGTTTTTTACAGTTGCACAATAACTTTATTGATCTGTTCCTTCTTGTTTAACAAAAATGTTCAGAGACATAAATTTTCCCTTAAGTACTGTTTGGCTGTATCCCCAAAATGTTAATATAGTCTCATTGTGGTCATTATCTATGAAATTATCTGTTGTTTCTATTTTTGGTTCTTTGACCAATACTTTAGAATTGTTATTTGGTCTTTAATTAATTTTGCTCCGTCAGTGGTCCTTATTGAATACACTTTTATTCCACTGTAGTCAGTAAATCATAAATTTCCTATTTCTGTTTTTGTGCATTTGTGATGTTCTTATGCCCTAAAACAGTTAATTTTTCTAAAGGCTTCATGCACAGCTGAGAAACAGGTATACTCCTATTCTCATTCAGTAATTGTAAGAAGTCTTATCATATCTAACTTCTAAAATTCAATTCAGGCTTAACTTTTTTCTTGTTTATTTTTTGGTTAGATTGTCTAAAAGGGGTATGCTGAAATCTCTGCTGATGTTTTACTGTATTTCTCCCTGTAACTTGTTTACTTGTTCCTTTATTTTTTTTAATGATATGCCATTTGGTGCACATAAATTAACATTAATTCATTTTCTGTGTTCTGTTAGCACAATGAAGTTTCTCTGTTCATATCTTTAACTGAGCCTGTTTTTGCTGATACTTTATCTAAGATTAATAGCCCAAGTTCAGCTGAAGTACAATAGATATTGCTCTAGTTCCTTATGTGAACTGTGTGGATTTTTATGTTCCAAAAGTTTCTTGTAAATGCTATGTTTATTGTTAGATTCTGCTTCCTAATCCATTCTGCTTTCCACCTCCACTGTTAGTTAATCTCATCCATATTAACAGTTATGATCATTCTGTTTTTCTCCATTCTATTCTCTTACATTCTCTTAGAAGAATGTAAATACTTCTCTTTTTTTTTGGCTTTTTTTTTGAGGGGGGAGGGCAGTTGGGGTTAAGTGACTTACCCAAAGTCACACGCCTAGCAAGTGTGTCAAGTGTCTGAGGCCGCATTTGAACTCAGGTCCTCCTGGCTTCGGGGCCAGTGCTCTATTCACTGCACCACCTAGCTGCCTCAAATACTTCATTCTTATTTAGTCCCTTTTGATAGTACACTCTTTCTTACCACCGTTTCTCTGACTTCCATGCTGTTTTTCAAAGTTTCTTCTCAGCTCTGGCCTTTTCATCATGAATGATCGAAGTCCTCTGTTTTTATTATTTTTCTCCCTTGTAGGATTATACTGAGTTTGGGGGGAATAGGTTAGTTGGGACTATAAGTCTATGTTCTCTGCCTTTTGTAATGTTATATTCCATTTGTTCCGCTCCATTATAGTAGTAGCTGCTAAATCTTATGTGACCTTTAATGTGGCTTCTTGGTACTTAAAATCTTTAAAGCTTCTTGCAGTAATTTTCTTTTTAACCTGGTAGTTTGGGATTTTGGCTACGTTTCTGGGAATTTTCATTTAGATATGACTGGTGGATTCTTTCTATTTTCACTTTGCCATTTGGTTCTAAGGGATAATAGGCATTTTCTTTGATGATTTCTTGAAATATAATGTTCAACTTTTTGGGGGGGTTGGGGAGGTCATGGTTTCCAAGTAGTCCAATAATTCTTCAGTCTTCTAGATCTAATTTTGAGGTCATTTTTTTATATGAGACACCTTATGTTTTGCTCTTTCACTGTTTTTAATATTTCTTGTTGTCTCATGAGTCATTAACTTTTGTTTGATCCATTCAACTTTTCCAAGTTATCTGTTTGCTTAGGAAAAGTTTTGTACCTCTTATATTAAGCTATTAGTTCTCTTTCCAAAACTTTTTCTTTTCCAATTCTTTCTTCTAATGTTCTCATTTCACTTATAATTTTTAAATTGCTTTAGTTCTTCCAAGAATTCTAGCTGAACTTATATTTTGCTTGTGTGGGCTTTTGTTTATGTTTTTGGAGTCATTTTCTTCCTCTAGGTTTGTTCTTGGGCATCTCTTTACCATACTATACTATATACCATACTAGCACTTTATGATGGGAGTCTTTTTTTGGTTTACTCTTTCCTCCAGTCTTTTTGAATTGGGACTTTGTGTTAGGGGCAGGCTCTGCAAGACATTCTGCAGGGAATATCTTAGTTTAGTTTAGTGGTGATTTGTATCATCTTGGGATCTGTTGCTACTTTCTCTGGATATTGAGTGCTAGGCTTTTCAAGTATCTCAGGGGTAACTAAGGACATGGACCAGCAAACTTTTAGTGGGTCTGAATTAATCTGTAAAAACATAGCATTTCCCCAGTGCTAAATGATCTTGTAATATTTTAGCATTTTTGAAAATGGTGTTGACTGAGGCTCCCACAGACATTTTAAGGGATCATAAATTAGCTCCACTACTGTCCCAAGACTACTGCACTTTCTTGAAGGATAGTCCCCTGAGTTGATACTTGCAGAGACATAAAATCCTGATTAGCTGAGAGCTTTAAGATCTTGATTGAGCAGACTTTGGAATAACATCTTAAGAGACTAAATATTAATTTCTGTATGTTAGGATAACGATCACCTAGGAGCCTCCAGACACATGGAGAAGCTGGCCCTGCTCACCATGTTCCTTCATTCCTAGTTCCTGTACTCCAAAGATTGCTAAGAACAGATTTCCCTGGTAAAATCCTCCCTCCTTGATCTCAAAAAACTCACTTACTCTTAAATATTGTTTTGTCTGTTCTAACCTGTATAATTTTACTGATTCCCGTTTATTCTTTGTTTGGATAAATGGGTTTACTCACTGTCTGATTTTTTTGTGTGTGGGTGATCAAATATTTGGTAGGAGGAAGCTAAGCTGCCCAAAGTAAACTAATTGCTAACTTCCCCTTGACAGCAACCGTGTAAAGCAGCTTTTATTCTAAACCAGGGTGGAGAACCTGTGGCCTTGAGGCCACATGTGGCCATCTAGATCCTCAAGTGCAGCCCTTAGACTGAATCCAAATTTCACTGAATAAATCCCCTTAATAAAATTATTTGTTCTATAAAATTTGGCCTCCACTCAAGGACCTAGAAGGCCACATGTGGCCACAGGTTCCCAACCCCTGTTCTAACTCCTTTCCAAAGTCTTGTACTCCTACATGAGCACAGATGTCCTCTTGCTCTCCTTACCCCCCCAGGCTACTGGTAGTATAGCCACAGCCCTCCCACCCACAGACTATCATTGTAATAATCTAGGTAAAAGGTGACGAATGACTAAACTAATAAGACTGGAAGAAGACAGAAGCCAGAGTCAAGAGATATTGTGAAGAGAGAAGCAATAAGATTTGGAAACCAATAATCTTGAGAGAATGGAAGAGTAGTGGTGCCTTCAAAAGAACTAGGAAAGTTTGGAAAGCTCATGGGTCTTTGGTAAAAAATGAATTCAGTTTTCATGTTGAGATGTCTCTGTAACATCCAGTCTGAAACAATCTGAGACATCCAATAAGGTTAACTAGTGACAGGAGACTGAAGCACAGGGGGAATGAGTGGAACTGAATATAAGGATGTAAGTCATCTGCATAGAGATCTGTGAAGATCCATGTGTAAATAACCTAAATGAAGTTAAATGATCATAAAATATAATACTGGAAGAATCAATAAAAAAGACAATTATGTAACAGATATGGCAGTGAATCTCTTTAATCACAGGAAAGCAAGGCAGCTTCAGAAACAATAAAATAAAATACATATAAACAAAAAAACCCTAAACATCTGATTCTCTGAAAAACACATTTCATAATACAATAAATGACATATGCTTCTTTCCATCTGAAGTGCCAGTTTTCATTTGGGACACCTAGAAATAAGGAATAATCAATCAAAAATGCAAATTCAAATGAAATCCAATTAATATAGCTTAGTTTGCTAAGATTATCAGGAAAGTCCTACAGAGGTACAAAAGCCAAGGCAAATCACACGAGCATCCTATTCACTCGGATTTTTATACAGGCCAAAACAAAAATCAGTAATACCCTTACGGCAGGAAAACAGTTACACAAAGGAAACTTAATGGTTATGAAAAGGGTGATCCCATCTGATTTGCCTCACTGATGGTAGTAATGTTCATGGCTGATAGTATATGCTAAATGTTACTCTTTTTCAGTACAACCTGTCTTCTCACCTGCTAATTCATTGCCTGGCTGCTGTCTAAAGGGGGTCCCTCACAAAGACCCAGGAAAACACAGGGGACCTATCGATTAGAACTATTTTAACCTCAACAGCTTACTGAAACAGCAGCAAGCTTTACCCAAAATGAAATCCAAATAAATATGACCGATAAAAAAGGCATTGATGACTGGTGATGACAACTACTCTTGGGTTCCTAGCATTCAATGACTCAAGTGAAATTGCTATTGCCTGGAAGAGCCCCTAAAGGACCTTCCTTTTTCCCGAATTTTTGGTGCTGTTCCCACTTTAGTTTGCAATCACTTAGCAGGATGACCAAAAATAAATGACTGTCAAAAGTTGTAGGTATGAAAAACAATATTCTCATAAGATCAGAAAATAAAAACATTAATAGCTAAATTATATTTTAGTAATAATATAATGGTCTGTAACAATTAATGGCAAAATATTAAAATGTGCCTCAGATAACAAAAATGTAATTTCGACCCATTCCTAAAGATTGCTGCAAAGCTTGAGGGTCTAAATTGTGCAGTAATCAGCAAATGGAAAGCTTTTCACACACCATTTGGTGACCAATTTCATTACAGAAAAATTTTAATCAATAAAAATACATTTTATAATAAGAAACCAAAAAAAAAGTTCCATTTGCAAATATAATTCATTGTAACATTGTTAACTATAATAATATTATTTATTAACTATCTCTACACAACTTCCAAAGTTACTGTGTCATATAACAATGAAAAATAAATATGACATCAAAGCATCTATTAATTTTAAAGGATTTATAGTAACTACCAGGTATTCAAGAGTGATATTAGGGAAGAGAAAAGGAAAGAATGGAACATTCAGAACTGTAACCAAAGTCTGTCTTTCCTAATCTTCACTTTTTAATTTGAAGCTTTCCCTATGTAAGAGTAGTAAAAGGAATCAATTCAAGTTCTAGGAAGACCGAACATCTTGGGGGACACACTCCTGCTTTACCCATTTTTAACATGGATATCATTTTCTTTGTCAGAATCACCATACAACTTTGTCCAAAGCATAAACTTAGCTGATAATGTTTGTCCTGCAGTGACCTACAGTCAACAAGAAAATGTTATGACAAAAGAAGCTCAAGGAGACACACATTAACTACAGGAACATGAAACAACAACAGACAGAGCTAATTACCTCAATGGTGTAGGTCATATAGGAAAGTAGTTTTGGTTGCCAAATAACATGGAACCATACCTTTGAAAGCTTAGATTTTACTTGCTATGGCATGGAGGAGAAATCATAGGTTGTGAAATTTCAAAAGTTCTCACAATGTCCTGGTAGAATAAAAAAATGAACATTAAAGAAAATGCCATTCAACTTAAAACCAATGTAGAAAGTCAAGATTTAGGAAGCTGAGGATATGTGCTTTACCTTCCAGTCTTGATAACTCAATGATATAATGTCTTGGTGCCTGATTTGGGTACTTTGTTGTTCACTTTCCTCATTACCCTGGGTAATGGGCTCTGTTAGGAAAGAGAACATTTTCAAGTGATTAAATCAGAAGAATATTTCACCAACAATAGAACTGTTCTCTTTACAGGCATTCGTTATTGAATTATGTACTTACATGCCCCTTCATTTAATTTAGAATGTATTCAATCCAAAGGCAGGCGATATATTCTCAATTTATTGCAATAACAATATGAATTTGGAGCAGCTAGGTGGTACAGTGGATAGAACACTGGCCCTGGAGTCAGGAGGACCTGAGTTCAAATCCAGCCTCAGACACTAGCTGTGTAATCCTGGGCAAATCACTTAATCCTGACTGCTGGTGTCCCCCACAAAATAACAATTTGAATTTACCTCCTTTTATTTTCAACAGTAATTGGGTATTAGGTAAACAATTATTTTTTCCTCCACAAACATGCTGAGTGCCTATAGAATGCATGGTAACCACAAAAGGCACTTTGGGTGAAACTAAGGAAGGAGAAACACTATCACTGATGTTGAGCAATTTATAATATAGTTGACTAAAACGAAGATAATTTCAAAGCAGCATATGAATGGACATAAGAGTATATATTATGAGACTTACATGTATGTGAGGGAGTTTAAAGAAAATGGAATAAAGTAGAGTGATCAGGTTACCCTTTCTTGAGACATGGGTTTGGAGTTATATATAAGAAATAATGGATATGATTAGTAGAATAAAGAGGAATGAATTCTAAGTGAAGAAAATGGCTTAAGTGAAGCCATGAATCTGAAAATTACTAACATTGCTTAAAGGGATGGGGCAAACAAATTGGCCTGGATGGAACAAAAGAACTATTTTGGGTGGTAATCAGATGGAATGGGCAAAGATTTATTGAGCTAGCAAGTTTCTTGATGTGTGATAGGTAATGGGAAACCATTTTTGCTTAAGTAATAACAAGATATGATGGGAACTGTTCAATATAGAGGTTTGGACAAGTAGCAGAGAGAAGAGGAAGATCAAATTGATCAGACACTTATGCCACTTTTGAAAGCTTGAGGCAGGAAGACTTGGACTAAAAGCATTACCCAAAGTAATGGATTTCATCCAACCTCACCCAAGAGATGAAAAAGACAGGCGTTTGTGACAATCAAAATTAAAATCAAAATCAAATGAAAATCAAATGAAAATCTTGTGGCCACACGAGAGATGGACAAAGGTAGATGGACTAAGAGAGACTTAGCAGACCAGAGGCAGAACACTCCAGGTTACGTGCATGAAGAACCTGAATGACTACAGTTTAATTTTAAAAAAAAGTAAAATTAGGAGATGGTGCTTGTTTGGGGTAAGATAATGACTGATTCCATTTTCAACAGGCTAAGTTTCAGGTGGCGATATCCTATGGGCAATTACAAATTTGAGAATGTAGATGAAGAAGAGCAGAGGATCAACGAATGAGCCCCAACATACTCTATTAAAGGACTGAAGGAAAAAGTGCCAGTAAAAATGAGGAACAGAGAAAAAGGAAGAAAATTAAAAATTTTAAGGATATTTTACCACTGTTTAGAAGAGTAAAGGCATAAGCATTTATTAGATACGTAGAGTCTAAATGGTGCCAGGCATTGTGCTAAGTGGTTATTTTTTCACAAATGTTATCTCATTTGAGCCTCACAACAGCCCTGGGAGGTATGTGCTATTATTATATCCATTTACAGTTGAGAAAACGGAAGCAGACAAAGGTTAAGTGACTTGACCAGCACCAGCATCACAGAGCTAATAAATGTCTGAGGCTAGATTTGAATTCAGGTCTTTCTGACCTTAGGCCCTGAGCTCTGTCAGTTTTTTTATCACTCATACTGTAAAGATAATATTAATATGTCAAGAAATTTTATCTATAATTATGTTTATTGTTTTTAACTAATCTCTTATTTCCAGTTTTCAGCTATTGTTAAACATTTATGTATAAATTAAAGTGTAAACCTTATAAAAGAACTCATTTGCTTTTAACAAAATAAAAATTTGTCCTCCTTAATTAAAGAGACCAAATCTCCATAAATACATTTTTTAAACAAATTCTTTACCTATTATTGGCAGTTTATCTTGGTCAAGCCTTATTCTTGCAAAACCATCCTAAAATACAAATGTGATACATAATTTTACCACCTGTTATTAGACAGTATCATTTATTTTCAATGCACATCTCTTAAATGGTAGCAATATGGCATTAGAAAACAGAAGTAACAGTATAAATAAAGGCTAGGAAACAAGATTTTCCTTAACTTCCCTGTGATGTTGTGGCCAATAATATATATCTTGATATTCTGCACTAGAGAAGACCTATACACACAAATCTATGCCAAGAATAAACACAAAACTTCAGCTGCTTCAGTAATGTGTTAAACTCAGCAGAAATCGGCAGGCCAAGAATCCAACTTTATAGTAGGAAAAGACTGAGCACTGAAAGCTGTCCAGCATTGGGAAAGCCTGCCTTCAAAAATAGAGGCCTACCACGAAAAGTGGCCACATGAGAGATGGACAAAGGTAGGATCTATTTGACTCAAGAGTCTGTGTTTTGTCCATTGCAGCACCAGTCCTTGACTTCATGTTCTGCAAATTATACTCATGTTAGGACTTTACAAAATATATTTATTGATGTCTTTGGTTTTTTTTATTACCAAAATTTATCTCAGTATCCTCCTCCTTCCCCCTCTCAAAGAGCCAACCCATCTAACAAAGAATATTGTTTAAAGAAAAAAGGGAAAGAGGAAACCCCTCCCCCCCTGTAAAACTGATCAACATATTGAAAAAGTTTGGAAATATACATAACATTCCACACCTATGGACATCCTATCTCTGCAAGGAGTAAGGTGGAGTGAGATGTCTTCTCCCATCTCTGCTTTGGAGACACATGTTACTTTTAATACTTGTAGGAGGTGGCAGGTGGGTGGAAAGACTGCTAACACCGGAGGCCCCTTAAGGACTTCTGCGCTTTCCACTGACTCTGTGGCTGAACTTGCTTTTATGTGTTTTCTCTCCCAAATGGAGTTTCAAGTTCCTTAGGGAAAAAGACTGTCTAGCCTTTTCTCTTTGTATCCCCAGAACTTAGTACAGTGCTTGATACACAGGAAATGCTTTTAAAAATACTTTTTCTTCCTTTCATTCATGCATTCTATGACTCTAACATCTACTTCAGAAAGCTTGGTAGTAGTATAATATAACCATAAATCAAGTTATTATAATATCGTATGTGTGTTTATACATGTAATATTATGTTTTCTATTTGAAAGTGGGCACAGTGCTTGCTACCAATCAGAAATATATTTCCTACCTACAAAATTTCTATCAGAAACTCAGATTCAGTCTATATCTTTTTAAGGAAAAAAATGTCTTGACATTGGTTCAATGATTAACTGTATCCAAACTCTTTATTACAATGTTTCAAAATGATTTTAAAATTTCAAAGCTGCAAACTCATAATATTAATTTATTTTAAACAATTCTATATTAACAATTACAAAGTAAAATCAATGGTACAGAGAACATGAAATAGTTTATATCTAGATTAGTTTCTTCTACCTATTTACATTTCCCTTCAAATAGCCAGCAATGATAAGGATTTTTGCAAAATTAGTTTTAACAATTCTTTTACGTACGTTATCTGTAGCTTTTTTACTTAAAAAAACAGTTGAAAATTTTGTAATTAAGCCTTACCCTTACAATGAAGGAAACATGGAAAATATTTTCCACAGTTCGGGCAAAAGAATCTGGATCAATCACAAAGTCAAAGAAGGATATAGGAGTCTCAGCTATAAACAGGGGAAAACAGAAAAGAAAAAATTACATTTCACCAAAATCCACACAACAGCATTCCCTTAAAAAGTGGAAGTATTATTAACTAAAAGATGGCAACCATTTTTTTTTGTAAAAATACTTAAAAAATCAAGTTTTAAAAACACTTTTAAAAGATAAAAATAAAATACCTTTTTTACAAGAAAAAAATACTTTATGTAAAATTTATAACACTTTCTAAATGCATATTGTTTAAGTTACGAGCTGAAGTCACACTCACGCTCTTCTCTAAAATAGGTCTGCAGTAATCCCAGGATCCTTTCCACCTCTTTTTCTGTAGCCTCTTGTTGGGACTCCTCCATTTTTTTCAACTGGAAAGTACAAGCAAGTCACCAAACATAAATGCTCATCACCACCATTATGCAAAAATGTTTTATCAGAAACCAGGTGAGCCCCTCATGTGCCTCTTCATACTTATCAAGCTTCTAGGGAAGACTTGGGGTTTTGGAGGACCACCAGCTCAAAATGAGACTGTATTAACACATGGATGACAAAAACACTAATGGAATTTTCAGTTTCATAAACAGGAGCATTATGTACAAAAAGAGAGAGATGGTAATTTTATCATACACTGCCTGGATGAGACCACATCTCAAGTGTCATTTCTGGATTTCAGTACCACATTTGAAGAAGACTCCTGACAAAGTGAAGCACTCTAAAGGAGCAACCAAGTGGGTGAGTACACAGGAAACCAGAGAAAACATAAGGATAACCTAAAGGTACTGAAGCTATTTAGCCAATAGTGGCACATAATATAACCGTCTTCAAATGTCAGAAGCAGTGGGGCGGCTAAGTAGCGCAATGAATAGAGAGCACTAGCCCTGGAGTCAAGAGGACCTGAGTTCAAATCTGGCCTCAGACACTTAACACTTACTAGCTGCATGACCTTGAACAAGTCACTTAACCCCAATTGCCCTGCCTTCTCCCTTCCAAAAAGACAAAAAAACCTGTCAGAAACAAGTGCCAAATATGATTAGACTTGTTATGTTTAGTTCCAAAGGGTACACCTAGGAGCCATCTGTAAAAAGTGCAGAGGCAAACTTTAACTTGATATAAAAACAAAACAAAACTTCCTAATAACTTCCTAGCAATTACTCTATCACTGAAAGTTTTCAAATGACTATATATGATCAAATCTAAAGAATATTAAGAGAGATTCCTATCCAGGTGCAGGTTGGCCTAAGTTATCTCTGAGGTTCCTTGAAACTGTGAGATACTATGATTATCCACTCTCCCTAGCTGCAAACTACGTATTTACCAGGTGGCAGCAAGGAAAACATCCAAGCACAAATTTGTCAAATACCATAAATATTATATTTAAAAGGATGAATATAAACTTTCCATTTCTAGTAACAGGATTTGAAAAACTTATCCCTACTACTAACAGAAGAAAACAATAAAGTTAATAAAAACATTTCTTAGAATGGTTATAGAAGAGAAACTGATAACTGAATTACAAAATGAATCAAAACAAAGTCCCATAAAAATATAAGCATCCAGCAGCCTCCTAATAGCTCTGGCAGCTGCGAAAACCCCAGCGATTTGGGACAGAGCTCTCCCCTCTGAAAGCAGAGTTTTACTACTGAGCCCAAAAGCCAAGTAACTGACTGGCAACATGAGTAGGCAAAGGAAGCAAAGCAAGCCCAGCAATCCAACTTTAGATTCCTTTTTTGGAGACAAAAAGGACCAAAGCATGGAGTGGGAAGAAGACAACACAGTCAGAACTCCCACACGAAAAGCTTCCAAGAAAAATATGAAGTGGATAGAGGCCACAGAGGAGCTTAAAAAGGATTTTAAAAACCAAATATGAGAAGTGGAAGAAAAATTGGGGAGAGAAATGAGAATGATGCAAGAAAATCATGATAAGAGAGTCAACAACCTGACTGAAAAAAATAACACCTTAAAAAAATAAACTTAAATGGCAAAGGAGGCCCAAAAAGCCAATGAGGAGAAGAATGCCTTAAAAAGTCGATTTTGCCAGATGGAAAAAGAATCTCAAAAGCTCACTGAAGAGAATAATTACTTCAGAATTAGAGTGGAGTAAATGGAAGCAAATGACTTTATGAGAAATTAAGATACTATTAAACAGATCTAAACAAATGAAAAAATAGAAGGTAATGTGAAATATCTCCTTAAAAAAAACCACTGACCTGGAAAATAGATCCAGGAGAGACAATTTAAAAATTATTGGACTACCTGAAAGCCATGACCAAAAAAAGAACCTAGAAATCATCCTTCAAGAAATTCTCAAGGAAAATTGCCCAGATATTTTAGAACCAGAGGATAAAATAGAATTTGAAAGAATTC
>CM053582.1:508108591-508132574 GCA_028627135.1 Pseudochirops cupreus
TCCTAGGAATGTTTTAGCCAGGTTCCAGAGTTCCCAGATCAAGGAGCAAATATTACAAGCTGCCAAGAAAAAACAATTTGAATACTGTGGAAACACAATCAGGATAACCTAGGATCTAGCAGCTTCTACATTAAGGGATCAAAGAGCCTGGAATATGATATTCCGGAGAGCAAGGGAGCTAAGATTAAAACCAAGAATAACCTACCCAGCAAAACTGAGTAGAATGTTTCAAGGGAAAATATGGTCATTCAAAGAGGTGGAGGACTTCCAAACATTCTTGAGGAAAAAACCAGAACTGAACAGAAAATCTGACATTCAAACACAAGAAGCATGAGAAGATAAACACAGAAAAGAAATCATAAGGAACTTATCAAAGTTGAACTATTTACATGCCAACATGGAAAAATGAGAATTGTAACTTGTGAAACTTTTCTCAGTATGAGGATAGGTGAAAGTAATATAAATGTATATATATGTAGACATACACATATGTCTATATAGGACGGTATATATATGCATATGAATACATATGTGAGTGAGAATACATATGTGTATGTAGACAGAGGGCACAGGATCAATTGAATAGGAAGGGATGAGATTTTAAAAGGTATAATTAAGAGGATGGAGAGAAAGAGAATGAGAGGAGACAGGGAGAGACAGAATGGGGTTAATCATCTCATATAGAAGAGACAAGGGATAACTGTTGTAACAGAGGGGAAGAACAGGAAAGCAAAAGGGAATGGGTCACCCTTACTCTCATTGAATTTGGCTTAGGGAAGAAATGACAGACACTCTAAAGTGGGTATCTTGCCCTACAGGAGAGTAGGGGGAATGGAGATAAGAGTGGGAAGGATGGAGGGGAGGGCAGGGTGGGGGGGAGGGATGTTAGAAGCACACACTTCAGTAAAGGGACAGGCACAAAGTAGAGAACAGCACAAGGTGGGGAGGGGTGGGACAGGAAGGAGGGAAATATAGTCAGTGTTACACAATATGTTCATTGTGGAGATGTTCTGCATAACTACACATGTACGGCCTGTACTGAATTATCTGACTTTCCAGTGGGGGTGGGTGACAAAGGAGGAATGGAAAGAATCCAAAATTTAAAGTTCTAAAATAAAATAATAAAAATATATGTGTGTGTGTATATACATAATACATATATATATATGTGTGTGTGTATATAGATAGATAGATAGATAGATAGATAGATAGATAGACAGATAGATAATTATTACTTACATGCAACTGGGAAATAAGATATACAGGCACTGGGATAGGGAGATCCATCTTACCCCACCAGAAAGTCAGAGGGGTGATGGGGAAGGATATAGGAGAGAGCAGATTGGGGAACGGGGGAATACAGTGGGATCACTATTTTGGGGTAGTGGGTAGGGGAAAGACGGGGAGAAAATTTGCAACTCAAAATCTTGTGGAAATCAATGATGCAAACCAAAAAATAAAAAAATAAACAAAAGTTTAAAAAAAATAAGAATCAAAATTTAAGAATGATAGAAAATCACAAGAAAAACATAGTTCTAAGAATGTATCCCATTTTCCTATCTCATGACCTCCCTCCCATATGATACTGTCTTTGAAACTTATAAAGATGGCTGACTATTATATCAAAATATAAAAATAATAATGATGGCAAAAAGTAACCTCGGCAGGCATGGCCCTTTCTTCTTCTTTCTTATCTTTTCTTCTCTGACGTTCATTCCGTTGCTTTGGCACAGAAGGATCAGTCTTGAATGAACCAAACCTAATTAGAACGAGAAAAAAAACTCATCTGTTCAAGAAAGCTATAATTTACCAAAGTCATTAAGTAACTCCTGCTCAACAAGGTATGCAGGAAAGAGCACTTCCCTCGGAGATCTTATATCCAAGATACATAAGAATAGACTCAAATTTGTAAGAACAAAAGCCATTCCTCAACTGATAAATGATCAAAGGATAAGAACAGGTAGTTTTCAAAGGAAGAAATCCAAGCAATCATACAAATAAATGCTCCAAATCACTATTAATTAGAGAAATGCAATTATAACAACTCTGATGTTCTGCATCATACCCATCAGACTGCCAAAGCTAACAAAAAAAGAAAATAACAATTTTTCAAGGGGCTACAGGAAAATGATACATTAATGCATTATTGGTACAGCTATGAATTGGTCTAAAAAGTCATTAAATTATGCATGTCCTCTGACCTAGCAAAACCACTTAGGTCTACACACCAAAATATGAAAGAAATTTTAAAAACATCCACACATATAAAAATATTTGTAATAGCTCTTTTGTAGTAGCAAAACAGTAGAAGCTAAAAGGATACCCATCTATTGGATACTGCTAAATAAATTATGGTATTATGGTATACACATTCTTATTGTCATAAGAAATGACAAAATGGTTTCCAAGAAAACTGGGGGAACCTATATAAAATATACATAGTAAAGTGAGAACTAGAAGAATGGTTTATATAGTAACCTTATTTAAAAAAATAAAGTTAAAAGACAAGATCTCTGACCCACATAATGACAAATCACAATTCCAGAAGACTGAAGATGAAGCATGCTACCTACCTCTTAACAGAGGTGACCCTCAGGATACAAAATGAAATATACATTTTTAGACATGGCCAGTGCAGGAATTTGCTTTTCCTGACTATGCATGCTTGTTATAAGGGTTTTCCTTTTTTTGTCTTGTTCATTTGGGAGGTAAAGAAAATACATCCTTGTTAATCAAAAAAAAAATTTTAAGTGCTTTAGAAGTCCATCTCTACTCATGCTAACTATAATGTTATCTTTAAAAGAGAACTACTTGTCAGATATCAACCCCTCTGCCAGGCCCCAAATAAACTTACAAAAAGTGGAATGTTGGAGCACACTTTAAGTATTTTACTGATATTATTCCCACTCTGAGCCAGGAATCTTCAGGTAAGAATCCAATATGAAGAGATTCTTCCTCACTATCACTTTCTTGTACTTCAAGACGATTTAGGCCCATATAGTTAAGCTGAAATGATAGGGGAAAAAGTCTTAATTTAGTCAAATGCTGTCATTTACTAGATGAAAAAATTTCCTAAGTTTCCCAGTTAAATTGGTCAGAAACCATATCATATCTCAGGGGTTACACACAGCTACAACACAGCAGTCATCTAAGTTCATAAGCAGCCATGAAATAAATTGTAATGTTCCCTATAAAGGAAAGCTTACACCTTGAACCTAAAGAAAAATTACCCAGCTCAGTTATAAACCCTTGGTAAGAAACTGTGATGGTCTAACGCTTTAGCATCTTAAGCACCATTTTCTAGCAGCACAATGTGTACTAGATGTTCTTGTACATGTCTACAAACAGTTCATTTTTGGAAACTGCCACAAAATTTTAAAAGCTCAAATTCAAATCAATTTCTAAGTATGTGATACATGCAAAACACTTTTCTGTCTTCAGAACAGAGATTATGGTATTGTTGGAAGAGCCACAGATGCAAGTGGCTATTTTTAGTAACGTCAGTGACACAATAACGAAACTCAAAGATTACTTAAATTAGAAAAAAAAATTTACTAAAAAAAAGGAATACTTAAAATATGCTATTCACCACCCAAATTTTATTAAAACAAGACTCTTTAAATACATGTAACATTAATAAACAAATATTAACTGAACAGCATGCATCATGTTACTAAGCACTGAGGAGAGCTTAAAGTATGGCTGAAACCTTAAATGAAATAGAAGTCGAAATGGTATCAAAATCAAAGCACAACTGTATGGTCAATTTTTGCCCTAGATGTAAAGTCAGTCATAATAACTTCTATGCTGATACAAGAAAACCAGAGACATCCCATTACATTTAAATTAGGATAATGAAAAGGCATTTAATTTTCTAGATGCCGTTAAGAAAAGATTTAGGAGTGGCGAGGTGGCGCAGTGAATAAAGCACTGGCCCTGGAGTCAGGAGGGCCTGAGTTTGAATTCGGCCTCAAACACTTAGCACTTACTAGCTCTGTGACCTTGGGCAAGTCACTTAACAGCAACTGCCCTGCCTTCCCCCATCCGAAAAGAAAAAGAAAAAAAAAGTTTAAAGTATCTGGGAGATAGGACCAGAACCCTGAGGTCACGTTAATCTATAAACTCCTCCCTACTTGGAACTTTACCTGCTTCTTATGGCTGGTTAATTCCTTCCTGCTACTCCTCAAATCCCTAAGACTCAGAATCACAATCTGCCAAGGCAAAAATTCCCAATCACAATACAGTTTAGTACTCTTTTTTTAAAGTTCCTCCGCTACTTGGTCCACCATTTCCACCATATCATCTAGAAATCTTACTCGATCACTAAGAAATCCCTTTTCATCTTCCACCTCTACCACCATCTTTAGGCAATAACTAGAACTCCACATCCTTCACCATCTTCTACAACACCACCAGATTTCTCTCATGCCTCGGATACACAGGGCCAGCAAGAGAAGTTGGTTATTCTCATGGCCCCCCACTGCCTACATCCAATAAGCAACTTCAGGTTCTACGAAGTCCATACCTTCCAATTATATCACCACGTCCACAGACTCATCTACCACTCTCCAGGTCACACTCAATGAAACAAGATTCACAAGGTGTCAATTATCTCCAATTAGTCCTCACCAAGATCTCTATTCTAACACTCCACCCTCAGCACCTCCCTCCTCTAGTCTCCACGCCAAAACCACTCTCTATTTTATTTATTTATTTATCACATCCTTCTATTTCTTTGGGAACTTGGCCCTTTGATCTCTTCTGTACTTGGGAAATAGGAAGATAAAGCCTACTACTAACAGTAGATATGGGATTATAGCAAATCACTTATGCTTGCTGATCCTCAATTTTACTATCTGCAAAATGAGAATACTGATACCTTGTGGTACCTATCTCACCAGGTTGTTGTGAGGTTCAAATACAGGGTGTCCCAAAAATCTTTAGAGAAGTAACAAGCTTTGATAACTTAAGAAGTAAGTTTCCCAAAGTTTCCCAAGTTTCCCAAACCTGGGAAAAGCAGCATTTGAAAGGTTAATGATTTCTTAAAGAATTGTTATTATTAAATTTCAACATAGCTACCATCTTATGTTCATATATCACTCTCAATGATTTTCAAATTTTGTGGAAAAAAAACCCCTTTTGCTGCTTGGTGAAAGGGCTGTATTTGCAATTCCAGTCTTAAGATTCTATCAAGAATGAGATTTTGATGGATATGACAGTTCTGACGTAACCCTCAAGAAAAAAGTGACCAAAGTAGGCAAGAGGACTTCCTCTACCTATCCACTGAGCAGAGGAAGTCATCCCCAAACTGACCTAAACACAATGCCTGAAAGCATGCCCTGCCTTGTTAAAACTTTTAAAAGTTGTAATGATTTTTTTCCCCTAAGTTCGTGGCATTTATATTTTTTGAAGTTTAAAACTGCACAAAGGGGCAACTAGGTTGCAGTGAATAAAACACTGGCCCTGGAGGCAGGAGGACCCGAGTTCAAATCCAGTCTCAGATACATACTACTTACTAGCTGTGTGACCTTGGGCAAGTAACTTAACCCCAACTGCCCTGCGTTCCCCACTCCAAAAAAAAAAAAAAGAAAAAAACTGCACAAAGATTATACAGGCTATCTTGTTATAAAGAGTTTGCAAGTTTTAAAACATTACATACATGTTACCTATTAATACTATCTTCAATCTCTCCTTACTTATTAGCCTTTTCCCCTATTGTCTAGCCCAGGGCTTCTCAAACTTCTACTCATGCCCCCTTTTCCCATTTCAGTAGCATTAACTGGTAATACCTGGCCCGAGGGCATGTGCTATACAAAGTGCACACGCCTTGTGTCTAAAACCAAAGCTACAGTGAAGCTGCAGGATGCAACATGGGCAAGCACAGCCAGAAACACCTTGGACTCATTACGAGCTTGATTTTTAATTGATTTTTGGTCGTTGCATGTTCAGAAACCTTCTGCTGTTGCCAAATTTTTTGCGACTTTACATGGAGTCACAACCCACAGTTTAAGAAGCATTGATCTAACCAAGCTAGTTTACTTATTGTTCCTTTTAAACACTCCAACTCCCACTAATGTACACCTGCACTATCTGCAAACAGATAGTGCATAACTAGAATTAACTGCTTCTGCCTCCGTAGACTTCCTAGCTTGCTTTAAACCTTAGCTCAAGTACCACCTCCTTAAGGAAGTCTACTGTGATAGATCCAGTCTTTCCCTCTGGAAACCTGTGTCTATTTTGCACTTAATGTTCTATGTACACATTATATTCCACACCCATTCATCCACAAACGTATTTTCCTTGAGGACAGGGGCTTGCTTTATTTTAGGCCTTGAACAATGCCTATTAACAGCATAGATGCTAACGAATGCTTGTTAAAGGACCATTAGCATGTTTCATTAATAACCAAGAAAAGCCTAAATTAACTAGAGGAAGGCCCCCAAGCATGTTAAAGTATATATAAGAATTACTGGCAGCATAGAGAAGAGCCATACAGGAGAGGGCAGAGATGAGCTTTGATTTGCATCCATGGAGAGAGTTATCCAAATGAGATTACAGAAGCAGATAGCATTTCCAGCCCTTTGTCAAATAAGATACAGATGGGGGAACAAAAGGGGAAGGGAATAAGCATTTCTATGACATCTATTGTGTGCCAGGCTATGTGCCATGTGCATATTACAAATAATATCCTATTTGATCCTCACAGTAAGTCAGAGGGAGGTGCTATTATCCTCATTTTGCAGTTGAGGAAACTAAGGCAAGCATAAGTGAAAAATTTAATGAGGATCACACAGTTAGTAAATGTCTGAGGCCAGATTTATCAGTGGACATCCTTGTTCCCAGCATCCACTGTTTTGCCATAATAACAATGAAGATTCTAGCTAACATATATACAGCACTTTAAAGTTTGCAACATGATTCATACATATGATCTTTCTTGATCTCCACAATTCTGTGAAGTAGGTCCTATCATCCTTTACGTGTTAGGTACTATAGCCTGCTCACACCCATTATATGCCTCCCCAGTGTCCTCTAGGTGATATCTACCTTCAACTTTTTGGCTTTATAAAAAAAATACTGGTGGAATATTGGTATGAAAAAGAAGGGCCTTTGTTTCAAGGAAAATCTTCGGAAATGACAAGATCTGGTCACTTCCCAAAGGTAATTCATACTGCTTCGCCCGGTCCAGTTCTGGGTCCAAGAGAACAATGACTGTGCATTTTTCTAACTGTCTCAGATACACATATTTGACAAACTCTGAGGGCTATCCATTTAATGACAATCATAAGCCTAGACAAGGGACAGACAGTCTTCATTCACTTTCTATTTCCCACACTGAGGATCAGACTAAACTTCTGAGTGTATATCCTCCAGGAGGCTCTGCAAATGTTTGTTCTTGTGCTCAACACAATGAGGATAATAACAACATCTTCAGACAGGAGGATCTGGAAGACTTCAGCATCTATAGGGAAGTCCACTTTGACAAGGACTCTGTATCCCCATGACAGCAGTAAACGCATTTCTGTTTCCTACTCCTTTTTGGATGAGGGCCAAAGTTCTATTATCTCCCTCAGGAAATTATGTATAATTTTTATATAAGCAATAAAGACACCTTGCTGGAAAAAAGCCTTTGACACAGCAGTGTGCTCTACTGAATCAATCAAAAAAACAACAATCAACAATAAGCAGAGCTTATATTCATGTGTGTGTATATCATACACACATACATATACACACATATGTGTGTGTATGTGTATATATATATATATATATATATACACACATATATATATACGTATATACACACACACACATACACACATATATATATCTTTTGGTCAACTGCGTGATATTAAAGATGTAGTCTACAGGGAAATTTGGCTTGTGAAAACCAATTTGCTTTTAATAGCCTCACCAAGGAGGTTCTCAGGACACGTGTAATTATTCTCATAGAAACTTTATATAGATAATATTGGTCCTAGGATACTAGATTTAGTGAGGGAAGAGATCTTAAAGATAGTGCAGTTCAACCCCCTCATTTACTGATGAAGAAATTAAGG
Source organism: Pseudochirops cupreus (assembly GCA_028627135.1). NCBI lineage: Eukaryota > Metazoa > Chordata > Mammalia > Diprotodontia > Pseudocheiridae > Pseudochirops > Pseudochirops cupreus. The sequence continues at coordinate 508,116,652 of CM053582.1, forward strand.
CCTAGGAAAGGTAAGCTGCCCAAGCCCATCCAGAGAGATGTGGAATAATTAGATTTGAGCTCGGGTCCTCTGACTCCAAAGCCAGCTGTCACTCTACCACGCAGCACTGTCTTGAAGGCCTTTTCCTACACCTCTGGCATCTGCCCTTTTACAGGAGCATGAATCCCTCCCTAGCATCACACCCCCTACAGCACAGACTCTGTCTCTGTGTACACCCAGCCTAGTCCAGCTGCTTTAGCCCCTGTATTTTCTTCAGCCCTCTTTCTACATTCTTCCGTCTCTGAAGATACTGAGACGTTATAGCTCAGTGTGCTGGCCCTTCTCTTCTTGATGACAGCAAGGACTCAGTGTCGCAACTTTGACAATTCTTTTGTCTGTTTTCCTGCTGCCCTCAGGATGACTCTGCTTAGTTGGGTCACTCCCACAAAGCTCACTTTAAACTGGTTTTACTATATGCCACTTGTTTTAGGAGGGCATTTGTCATATTCCACCATCCTTCTCTTTAAGATTTAACAAAGAAATTCATATCATAATCCAGTGTTTCCCTTAGCTTCTATATATCTCCACTTGGCAAGTTAAGACAAGTATTTGTTCACTACGGCACTTTCCAGGTTCTTTTGGTGCCCTTGTTTTTGTAATTGATTTATGTTAGTTAAACTTTGGTATGAAATTTTAAGTCCTTCTTTCCATGTCCTGTTTTTGTTTGTTTGTCTTTGCCAACTTGTTAAGGTGGGAGCTAAGTTGCATTCCAATTTTTTTCTTTGTCTTTATTCTTCTAGTTTAGTATTCATTTTAATATCTGCTCTAACAAGCTGGTGGTATGACTATCCTAAAACAGCTGATTTCGAGTAACTCACATATCAATAATATGTTCTTTCCTGACTATTAAAACATCATTAATTTCATTATATGATGATGTTCATTGCTGTTTGCCATGTCCACAGCTAAGAAAGTAAACACAATATAAAGGTGTGAGACTTCTAAGCAGCTTAAATCTTCTTTCATTTCTCATTCATTTCTCACCAGGCTGCAATTCAAACGCCTCCATGATATCCCAGAAATCTCTGCTTCCTTAAAGATCACAGCAGCCCTAGAATTTGTACCTTAAAAGTACCCTCCGCTCCACTTTCTGAACCTCTGCTAGAGACTGCATTTCAGGAGGAGGCTCAGAGCAGCTATCATTTCACTTCTCACCAGCCTACAAACCTGGAATCCTCTATCATGCCCCATGAAGGTACCTTCCTCTCCCTGGGTCCCCATCCTTACTTCCTTTTCAGTTCCCTTGTCTTCACTCTTTAGAATGTTAGCTCTTTGCAGGCAGAGACTATGTTTCTTTTTACTTGTATTTGTGGTCCTAGCGTTTAACACAGTGCTTGGAATGTAAGCACTTAATGTTCAGTGACTGACTGGCTTATTTCTGATCCATATTTTCCAACATTTTTCATCATCTTGACCTATTCCTACCATGACATTTGTGTTTTACCAAGTATCCAAATAAATGTTAAGACCCCCCAAATTAAATCAAATCCTTTGGACAATCTCTTACCTCTTTATCCTGTGCAGGATATCTGTACATGATACGCAATTATCTTCATGGTATTTTTTGCAAATAATTATCAGAAGTATTATAACATGCAATAACCAATGAATGGCCTAATGACAATTTGTTGTCTTCAGATGCACAATAAAACTGAGTCCTCCAACTATTTGCCGCACCCCAAGTGGAAGTTGTGAGACATCCTTCCTTTTACTTATAACTTAATTTTTGCCTTCTATTTTCATTTAGAGCAAGGATATCACGATTTATACCATTCAGTCCCTCCAGTGGTATGTCCAGTAGTACTGGTCATCAGAAAAGAAATTCATCTTTCGAGTACCAGTGACATATCTAATCAAGTGTTCATTATGTATGGTCAGACAGCTCCTCAAAGACGCTCTCCTGCCTCGCCTAGATGGGGGAAAGGCTTCAAGCTCAGTTCTGCCAACAGAACGAGCAGGTGCTTTTTGAGGCCCAGCCTAGCTAAGTATAGAAAGGCTCATCACTGGGAGGCTGGCCCCTTGGCCACGACTTCTTTAGTTATAGAAATTCATGAAACAAAGAAAAACCATAAGACAGTCTTGGGTGCCAAGCAGCCCCCTTCAGGTTCTACAATAACAGTGTGAGAGGTGTAAAAAGGAGGCAGAATGTACTAAGAATCCATATTTAAACTGTCTATAAACTTTAACTTAGCTGTCTGTTCAATAGTAGGCCCTCTTTTGAAACAAGCCAATCTTATTAACAACAATTTAAAATAATAAGATCAGAGTGATGAACTACTTAAGACTTGATTTCAATTTCACCCTACTATAAAGAAAATAAATAAAAATTCCAAATAACCTTTTGAATTCAGTCAGCCCCAGTTTCACAAAGAAGACAAGAAAATCTTACAGTTTTGAAAGAAAGAGACCATCAGACATTATGGCAAAGTGATATATACACCCGTATGATTACAGTAAATGTCTAATACCCAAGTCATTATTTCATACCTGTCTACTAACTCCATGCTCAATTCTAACAAAAGGGAAATGGAGTATAAGTTTGGGGCAGAAAGCCATTTAAAAACCTTTTCAAAATTTGGTGTAGTGAAAGAGGGGTTTTTAAAATTCAGTGGCTTTGAACTTACTATATCTTCGCTATATGATGTTGGATCAAATAAGGTCATATCAGAATGCAACTGATTTGCTTTTTCTTTACCCAAGTCTGAAGCCAAAACAAGAAACTGGGCATCTAGCGCTGCTTCTCTGGCTTGGGACACTGTTCAAAAAAGAAAAAATATTATCAAGATATGATAGAACAGTCAAAGTGACGAAACTCAACATATATTAGTTCATGAGAATATACCTGTGACTAATGAACTGCTATCCCCACAAACTGAACATTGCCCTTCCCCCACTCTGAACAAGCCAATACCTTTCTCTAGAACATGCTCTCTCCTCATTTCTATCTTTTGGAATCCTTCCTCTAAGGTTCAACCTAGGAGCCATTTCTTTCATGAAGCCTTACTTGATTCCCTCAATCTTCAGGGTTCTCTTCCTAAAGATCAAAGATCTATACCTGGAAAAAATTCTAGAGACCATTTAGTCTAGCTAGCCCCTCATTTTACACCTGAGGAAACTGAGGTCTTGAGGCCCAAAGGCAGGATTTGAACCCAGATTCTTTGCATCCAGAGAAATGACTGTTTACTTGTGTACACGGTGTTTAAACTCCTTGAAGGGACTCTTTCTATTTTTATTTCTACATGCCTATATTTCATACACTGTCCTACAAAGAACAGATGTTTTATCTTTTTTTAAATTGAATTTACTAAGACAGAACTCCTATCTCTTTACCAAAACAAAATTCTTTTCCTCTTTTCCCTATTTCTGTTAATGTTATAATTTTCCCAGCCATTAAGGCCTAATTATATCTTAGTCATCTCTGATTAGGGCAACCTAGTAGCACAGTGGATAGAGGGCTAGGCCTGGGGTCAGGAAGACTCCCCTTCCTGAATTCAAATCTGGCCTCACACACTTACTAGCTGTGTGACCCTGGGCAAGTCACTTAACCCTGTTTGCCTCAGTTTCCTCATCTGTAAAATGAGCTGGAGGAGGGAATGGCAAACCACTCCAGTATTTTTGCCAAGAAAACCCCAAATGGGGTCATGAAGAGTCAAACACACTGAAAGGAATGAACAACAACATCTCTGATTATCTTCTCCTCCGCCCTATCCAATCATGATTATTACCATTAATAAACATGCGCTGAGTAACTGTTGTAGAGCAATAATGCTAGGTGATATGAATACAAAAAGGTAGAAGCCTCCGTCAATGTCAAGTGAATGGCTGAAGAGACCATGGTACAGAAAAGTACTGGTATGTCGTCACACTGTTAGAAATGATGACTATGAAGAATCCACAAAACCTTATAAAGGCATGTACGAAATGATAAAGAGCAAAGTGAGCAGAACCAAGAGAACGCAGAAAATGACAAAGGAAAACAATGCTGAAAGACATTACAACTCATAAAAAAAACAACCAACCCCTCCTTACAAAGCTCTCCATGTCACAAATTCGGTGTCAGCAATTTAAATCTAGCGATAAGTCCATCAATTTAAGTCGTCCTAATATTCCTGATTAAAGGCAAGTTTAAAACCAGGCGTTATTAAATGTTATCACTTACCTCTGTTAAACAGCTGGTTGGCTTGTTCAAGTGCATCTGTTAACTTGTTGCTTTTTGAACTCAACATATCTTCTCGTTGCTCTATGTTAAAAATACATACTTTAGAAAATCGAAACTTTAACTAATACATTAACAAAATGCAACACCAACTGCAAGTATTTCCAAAGGTCCTGCTCCCCATCTTTTCGGGAATTATCATGAAAAAATTACACATAAGGATAAAGGTAAGTTTACTGTTTTAAAAGAGCCTGGAATCCTACCCCTTTATCTTCCAAACCCCTGATTTTTTTTCCATGCTTCATAAGCTCCCTTTATACAACTAACTTACAGAAAGAGGGTTGTGTGTGGTGTTAAGTGGACTAGATCTAGAGCGAGAAGAACTGAGTTCCAATCCAAGTCTCGCATTTACTAATCTTGTGATCTTGGTCAAATTACTCATGCTCTGCCTCAGTTTCTACAATTGTAAAATAAGTACAAACTTGTTCTGAGAACACTTTAAAAAAGGCCATTTAAGGCATGATTTGCATATGGTCTAGACCTGTGATTCCACTGGGGTAAGGAACTCATCAGTGAAGAAACTCCTTCTGTCAACGCAAACTAGCAACTGTTGTTAAACTTTTAATCTCAGAGTTACCTGGGACACTGAGAATGGCTTGGTCAGGGTCCCACAGCCTGTATGTGTCAGAGGCAGGACTTGAAACCAGTCTTCCACTCTCAGAGGTCAGCTCTGTCCATTATAACCTGCTGCCTCTCCTTGCCTATGGTGGCCCATTCATCTCAACTGATTCATGATTATTATGATTAAATAGACAGCATCATGTTCTTTAAACTCTGAAAAAGAAAACTTTGTAAAGTACAAAGTGCTACATCAAAGTATTCCAGAGCAGGAAAGTTCCCCTGACACAGTCAATGCCAGCCTCTCCATCCCCAGAATGAGAAAACAGGGATGCAGAAAGGTGCGTGAATGGTCCAAGACCATGCGAAATAGCACCTGCCACCAGGCTTGCCTTCTCTCCCTCCTGGGTCAACTGGGCCCTCTCACTGTATCCTACTGCTCCACACTGACTGCTGTCTTTTTGGTGGTTATTTTGTGAGATTCCACCACCACACACCCTTTGCTGCCTTTCTTTTAAAAGCAACCTTAAAAGTTGCTAGGAATAAATTCGGCCTGGGTTGCAGGCAACCGAAATTAAGGAAGGGAGGCAGAACAAAAACAGCAGTCCACATTTATTACCTGCGTTCTGCAACAGTCCCTGTGAAGCAGTCAAGTATCAACTAGTTTGGATACAGAACAGCTCAGTTAGCAAGCACTTATTAAGGGCCTACTATGGGCCAGGCCCTGGGCTAAGCCTGGATCTAGTCTGTTGTCCAAGTATCACTGTTATTTCAGCAATGAGAAAACAGGCTCAGAAACATGAAGGGTCTTGCTCAGCTGGGATAATGTAGTTACTGAGTTCAAATTTTTGTAGCTGTGTGACCCAGGGGAGAGCCTCCCACAGTCTGCTCATCAGTATGGGGATAACAGCACCTACCTCCCCAGGTGGTTATGATAAAAACGAGGTCTTTGTTTGCAAACCTTAAAAGGTGCTAGTTAAACTTAACTGCTATTCAGGGTAGGGGCCTCCCATTAACACTACTGTACAGCTGACCTGGGGCAGGCAGGGAGCCCAGGGGCACAGAATGCTGGAGTCACAAGTCCTGGGCTCAAAAACCGCCTCTGCCACTTTCTAGCTGTGCGACCCTGGGCCAAGCCTGCCTCAGTCTGACCATCAGGAATATGGGGATAATAACAACAGCACAGTACTGTGAAGGCGATGAGACGGGTTTGTACGGAGCTTTGCAAACCTTACAAGGCACAAATTAAACGTATGTTTCTACTACTCCTTCTAACTGTGATTCAGTAGCTATCACACATTATTATTGTGACACGTGATGATGGTTTGTAAAGCACTCTTAGCAAATCTTAAAAGGAGCTAATTAAATGTAAATTACTGACTACCCATTATTATTGTGATTCAGGATAGGGGCTTGCTTACTAACGCCACTATACAGATGACTAGGGGCAACTAGGAGGCGAAAGGGGTAGTGAGCTGGAGTCAAGAGGTCCAGAATTCAAATACAGCCCAGCTGTGTGACCCTGGGCCAGTCACTTCACCTGCCAGCCTCAGCCTCTCCCTCCCAGTGGATGCGAGGATCAAGTGAGACCCTCATTGTATAGCGCTCCTCCGCACACAGAGGGATGAGCGCAGTGGGAAGCACACAAGGGGAGGCACACAGCAGGGGCTCTGCGCAGACAAGGCCCCGCCAGAGGTCAGAAGGAAGGCGCACCCCCCAGAACCGGCGGCGGAGGGAGGCCGCCTGCCCCTGGCCCGCCCCTGGCCCGCCCCTCCCCCTGCTCACGCTGCACGTTGTGGATGAGCTCGCGGTACTGGTGGCGGATGAGGCGCCGCTTGCCGTCATCGCCCTCCATCTCGAAGCTCGGCTCGGAGCCTCCGGGGGCCGGACTGGGCTCGTCCTCGGCCGCCGCGATCCCATCGCCCCGGTCGTCGATGCCCTGGCTACGCTGCGGGGTCCGACAGCCGCTCGCTTCTCGCGGAGCGAGCGGCAGCGAGTCCCGCTGCCGGCTGGTGCCCGTCCGGCCCGGGCCGCGGCAATGATTGCCTAACATGGCTCTGGACCCGCTGTTTCTTCACGGAGAAGTGTAACTGTTAGCAACCTTCGAGGGGAAAGGGGGAGGGGAGAAAGATGTGTTGCTGCGCGTGCGCAGCATCGCCCTGTGGCTTCCCGCTTCTGAATTAGATAATTTCTTTTCCCGTTAATTAGTGGAACTCGGACGGTGGCCCAGCAGGCATAAAACGCGTTTGGTTTATAAACGGAGTCGATGAATACAGTCACTTGTGGGGGAGGGTTGTCCCAACTTTCCCACGCCAGCGGTTTTTAACCCTTATGTGTGTCCTGGAAGCATTCTGTTGAAGCCTGTGAACCCGTTCTCAGGACAATCTTTTCAAATGCAGAAAACGCGTAAGATTTCAGCCAGCCAACTCTTCTGAAATAGGTAACCAGAATATTTTTTAAAACAGTTTCACAGACCCCTAATGGAAAATCAGTGCAGACAGTGAGGAGTTTGCGGGTCACGTCCCATGCAGACGCCCCGGGCTGGTGGGTCCATATTTTGATCAGCAACGCCACTGCCCCATTTTTATGCCCTCACTTTTCATAAAACAATGTATGGAAATACAGCAACTTCCATATCTTACTGAAATAGAATTAAGGATTTTATGTAACACACAGATCTTAAATATACAATGCAATTGTAGCACAAACCTGATTGACTCATTTATGTATGTATCAGTATTCGTACAATTAATTTTGTTACAGGTAAAAGTGATATTAACGTGATTAAAGGGGGACTTGTTTTTCAGTTAAAAAAAGCACAAAACTTGGTGTTATTTGTGACATGTTACTAGTAAATCTTTTCCAAGAACTACTGTAGTGATATCTTGTCGCTGAAACAAACTGTAGCAGAAAACCCTATTTCATATGAATAAAAAGTTACAAACAGCAGCAAAATTTGTTTTGCTTTGTTTAGCATACCAGATAATTCTTTATTCACTCGTGGCCAAAACATAAGATTTCAGTAGTTCTTGTTATGATGGAGTAAGAACAAATGTATCCTCTTTGTAAAAAGCAAATGGTTTCATTATCCATTATTTTCATCCACAAATCCCAAAGTCTTTAAAATAAAATGTATTGTTTCTTCATACTGGTCAAATGATTAGTAAAAGATTAGTAAGTTGGTCATTTTTAAAATTTCATTTGCAAGGCAGGTTTTTAAAAATTGGGAAACATAAAAACATCATTTTGTGAATTTATTTTCTATAGTTCTAAATGTTTTGTTGTTCAGTCATGTCTGACTGTGACCCCATTTGAGGTTTTCTTTGTAAAGATACTGGAGTGGTTTGCCATTTCTTTCTCTGGCTTATTTTACAGAAGAGGAAACTGAGGCAAACAGGCCCAGGCACACACCTAGGAAGTGTCTGAAGCCAGATTTGAACTGAGGAAGATGAGTCTTCCTGACTCTATACACTGTGCCACATATTAAAGTGCTGCCATATTAAAGTGTACAGTAATTGTTTGATCCTGACTCTTCATCACCTTATTTTGGGGTTTTCTTCACAAAGATACTGGAATAGTATGTATACACAGATAGTATGTCTTCCTAACTTTAGGCCTGATGGTCAATATCTTATGATTTGGGGTGCTGGGAACCCCAAAATGCAAAGGCACAGGGGGTCTGCCTCAAAAGAATTCTACCACTCTAGCCTTCTTTCAATCAAAGTAGCAGTTTATTTGTGAGCCAGTAGAAGTGGGCTAGATTCTAAATGAATCTTCTAAATTTAATGGAGGTAAAATTGGTACATATATAAGAAAAGAAAGTGAGAAGATCTGGATGAGATTAAGGAATGATAAATAGCCTGGGGTAGTGCAGATGCAGACAATGAAAGGAGTTGAGTGGTGGGAGAGCCTCAGTGAAAGGGCAGTTAAAAGGACTGTTGAGTATCCAGGTGGACTGGCAAGGTCTAAATGCCTCAGGCCACCGCAGGGACTGGGTTGTATAGGCTAGTTCGGGGAAGCTGCTTCCTACTAGCAAGGGATGTAGCTTTTCAAGACAAGGTCTTTTCCTTTTAGGGGTCCAAGTCCCGTCACCCCATCATATCGAGTGCACCATCTAGCTGTATAGATGTTTCACAAGTGGCAGTCATTTATGCTTCTAGATTGAAATATGATTTGGAGGACCTTTCATTAATTTACTTATGAATACTGTTTTTCAAAAATATGCACCAAGTATACAAGTTTCAGGAGAACATTTTTGTCATAAAATGAATCTGTTGCATCTTTATCATCAGTAAAGAAAAATAATCATTTCTCCTCTTAGCTCAAACACTCTGACATAAACACTGTGACACCAAAAAGCCAAGAGTATTTTAGAGCAATGTAGAAGTTACCTATGCTCTGCTCTCATGTTGTCACACAATTTATAAAGTCCTTTTAATGGACTTACTAATAAAGCCAATTACTCTTGTTACAATTTGAAAAACTATATGTAGTTTCTCATTCATATTTCTCAATACAGTGAAACATAAGTAACACTCCCTGGGCCATTTTCCTAGCTTATACTTATACGCTGGTTGTTTCCTCAGAGGGATGACAATATTCTAGGATTCTAGGACCTGGTGGATCCACATTCCTAAAAGAGCTCATAAACACCCATTGGTGAACTTTCCTTTAATAGCTAGTAGACACAAAGAGCTCATAGCAAAAGCGTTCGCTAAGATGGCAGAGTAAAAACGATAGTTACAAAACATTTCCCTACACAAACCTGTGGTATACCTCCCACAATTACACACAGAACCTGTTTGAAGAATGGGAACAAACTACATAATGAGGTACACACATGAGGAATATATATAGGCAGGAAAACTCATGACTCTTGTGATGCATGAATCTGAGGTCTCTTTATTTTCATGGAGTCTTCATACTATTCCCTGCTAGAGAAAACATCTCTGCTGGGTGAATGCTCCATTGGGTTTCCTGGGTCTGTACATCTCCACTCCTAAACTCTCAAATTACAATGCTAATTCTCTCTTGAATCCAAAGTTAGCTCTCTTCTTTGCTGCCAAGGGTCTTCCTTATTGACGCTGCTTCCTGCTTAGAATGCTTCTTTCTGTGTCTCCATGGAGAGTGGTTGTCTCTGCTGCCGGCTGGGACTTACTGGGTTAGTTGCCATAGTATGCTCCAGTGGTTCTCAACTTTCTTGATACGTGAGCCTTTAATACTCATATGTGGGTGTATCTGCATGTGGACGGAGCTGCCTGGAGACCATCGGAAATATGTGTTTTCCGATGGTCTTAGGCGACCCCTGTAACCCCATGAAAGGGTTGACAACCCCCAAGGGGTCACGACCCACAGGTTGAGAATCATTGCTAGATGCACCAACATTCTAAAGATGCGACATCCATAATGCTTTATGGAAGAATCTGTTATACTCAAAATGGGTCCAGCAGTACAACAGATGTACCTACTCAAGCATTCAATCATGCTGAAGTTATCTCAAAGAAACTAGCCTCACTGCTAAAGGAAATACACCAGAAAACTGTGTATCCAAATGTAGTCCAAAACAAAAGAAAAAAGTGTTAAATTTTCCCCACTTAACTTCTGAAAACCCAAAGTATCCAAAGAGAGTCCTGCATGGAGGATCTCTCCAATGTACACCTGAAGATACATAAAGAAAACAAATATATCCTGGATGAAGCCCCCATAGTGTAGCCTGATACATTGATGCATTTTGGTATGGGGTCAGCCAGTCAAAAAGCATTTATTAAGTGCTTAATATGTGCCAAAGAAAGACAAAAACAGTTCCTGACCTCAAGTATTAACTTCACATTCTTTTTTTTTTTCACTTCACATTTTAAAATGGGAGTCCAACATGTAAATAACTGCGTGTGCGCGTGCGCATGCGTGTGTGTGTGTGTGTGTGTGTATGTGTGTACAATGCTAGAGATACAAAAAGAGGCAAAGGACAGGAAGCTCAGGGAGCACACTGTCTAAAGGGGAAGACAATAAGTAAACAAATACACAGATGCAGCCAATATACATGATAACTAGGCACTAAATGTTTATTGACTCTGTTGAAGCTCCTGAGTATGAGAGTAGGAGTTTTGGTAATGAGAAAGACTGAGCCAGGCACTGAACTCACTGAGGAAGGAAAATGTCCTGGAGATCTAACCATAGCAATAAAGACTTGGACTGTATAACAGAAAGATAGCATAGACTGGATAGCATAAGCCTCAGAGGAGAATTTGGCAGAGAACACAATGGAAAGTGAGACATTGCACAGGAATGAGACATTGCACTGGAGTGAGACATTGCACAGGAAGAGTCCAGATGAATGAGAGAAAGGGAGTGGGAAACTGGGGGCAGAGAATGGGGTTTGTATACTCCACAATGCTACTCACTTGAGCCTTTTAGCAGGCCACAAGAGGTGTGGCCAATTATTACCCAACCAATGATTTTGCCCCATCCAATTCAATCAAAGAAAAACTTATTTGTTTTGTAAAGGGACATAGACACATCTTTAATAGTTAATTTAATACTTTGTTGTCTGATCATTATTTTCTGTTCCTATATCTACTAATGGATTGAGAAAAGGATATTAATTGCATAAAGATTAACTACCTATGCAATGCAATGTATATAAATCGAATAAGGGGCCAAATTGTAGGCTAGTGATCGTCAACCTGCATTCATCCTTTCATCAACTAGAGCTCCATCAGTGCAGATTCCAATATACTACATCATTTTCATTTTTTAAAAAAATCTATATTTAAATTATTTTCTTGATATGGCATTGTCATCAACAAGTTTACAGAGGAACAAATTTCCCTAAAATCATTTTCCAGATCATAAAGTAAATGTAATCAAACTACCTTCTTTAACTACATCTGCTCCTTCATCCACTTGCTATTCGAAGTAGGAAGATTTTAATTTCTCAATTAATCGATCATAAAGTCTTCAGACATACAGGCAATTATCTTTCTCACCATAGTATCACCAAGTAGAACCATTCAGAGCTGCTTTGCATATGATTAGACAAGCATCATTTTGATAATCAGAACTGCAGGAAGAATCAATGTTTCATTTATCAAACAGGACTTTTTACACCTAGTAGTTCCATACTCACCTTTATGCAATGCAGACAGTCATTCTAATGTGTGTATGTGGTTTTACAAAAAGTTTGGTTTTGTTATTAGAAGCCTCTTTTCTCTGGAAAAAAAGATGTCTTTGCACTGCCAATGTATGTGCAAATAAACTTTGAACTTGTTATTTCAGTTTATTAGATTTCATGCCATCTGCAGCTAAAATATTCTTATGAAGCAATCATAGTAGTCCATATTTTCTTTAAATAACAGTACATATGAATCCATGTGAAAAATATAGTAGACTATATTTTTAAAATTTGCTGTTGAGGCATTTTTCAGTTTATAACATGCAGCTCATTAAATTAGCGTAAGTGTATATCATGCATATATGTATGTATATATACATATATATTCACACACATAAATATACGTATGTGTGTGCAAGAGCAAATAAAAATATTTTCATATAAATGCAAATATATTTGCATATATGTATATATACATATTCATACATACATATATACTATACACACAGACGTGTATGTGTATGTTTTGGATAGCTGCTACAAATGAATAAATTAAGCCTAGAAGTGAATAGAGAGAGAGATCAATCATGTTGAATTGTATTTAGGAAACTACAAAGTGCTTTTAACGATCTTGAGCTACTCAGTGTCATAGCCTCATGATCTCAAAAGAATCAAAATGGTAATTGATCCAAAGGGTAATGGAAAGATACGTAGTAGATATAAATAGGCTGTACTACCAATGATGATTTGTATTAAGAAATGGTACAAAGACATAATGAAATATGTGTATGTCCAGAAAAGGATTTATAAGGAATATATGTACAATGAGACATAAATGGAAGATTCATCTTCCTAAGTTCAGATTCAGCCTCAGACACTAGCTATGTGACCCTGGGCAAGTCATTTAATGCCATCTACCTCAGTTTCCTCTTCTGTAAAATGAACTAGAGAAGGAAATGGCAAACCATTCAAGTGTCTTTGTCAAGAAAACCCCAAATGGGCTCACAAAAAATTGGACACAAGTAAACAACAACAATAACAAAAGAACTGCACACCCTGGAGACCAGGAGTATCATGGGGCTAGCTCCCGTACATGTCCACCATGGAGATGAGAAACGTTAATGCAGAATCAACAAGATTTGGCAATTGATTGTATATAGAGGTCAAGGTTAGAAGAGGAGGAGTTAAGAAGTTTGCTCAATTCTCATCCAAGAAAAATAAGAAAAACCAGGATTAGTCATTACTGTAGTAGCAACTACAAAGGAAATATTATGTCCAAAGTTTCAGATGACTGCCAATGATTTCTAAGTGCTTAGAAGGCTAAGAACAAAAAAATTATTCTTAAGATTCTATGTGAGAGAAAGGTTGAATACTAAGTTCAACCTAATGCCATGATACTCACCACAATATACATTATATACAGGCTAGGTCTCATTACTACAAACATTTTTTAAATGAAAATCTTTGTGTGAAAAGAAACCCCAGTCAATAGACTTTATTTCTGTCAATTTGATTCAATGAAATTCCATTAAAGCAGAGATTTTTGGATAGTCCTTTAAAGTTGGTAAAAATGTGATTTGACCTCTCCAAAGAAAAAGTAAAAAAGAAGTATGCATAGAGTACTAATTTTCAATGCGTCCTGCTCCAGGTTGAAAAAAATTGTGCAAGAATTGCTCATCTTTACAAACTGGTCTCATTATATGCTAAGCTGATGACAATGAGAATATAAATGAATGACATTAAGCCAGTTCTACAGGTTAGAGTAGGACTCAAGATATACTTGAACTGATAAAATCTTTCCTTTGTATGCTAGGAAAAGCAATTGCATTTGGTTCCATTTAAGAAACTTCATCTTCATTCATGTGTATCTGAAGAAAGGGAGTCAGGAAAGCAGATGACAAACTACCTACCTAAACATTCCCATTTGTTTAAGTTATAACCCAGGAAATCAGGGCAGAATGAATATTATGCCTCCTGACAACTCCCATACTTTACTATGCCAATGTACCTGTAATCTAGTCAATGTGAGTTTTTCCTTTAACGATAAAGATTATAACATATGCTCATCCCATGAGACTCTTGTTCATGTTTTCCCATGAGTTCGGCATAAGGTAGTCTACACAACATGCTTGAGACCTTGTTTATATTCTCCCTTATTTTATTTTTTAAGATAAATTTTTATAGATAACTTTTGTTTTTATAAATTGTAGTCCTCTCCTTCATCCCCAGAGAGTCACTCCTAATACTAAAATATGAAGGTAAAAAAAAAATGTTCTGCTAAACTAAACAATATGATAAAAAAAAAGTCTGTTACATTCAGTATCTCGTGCTCATCATATCCTCTACTTCTACAAGTGAGGGGAAGGAGTTATCTCGTATCTCTTCTTTGGTGACAAACTTGGTCATTCTAATTTCATAACGTTCTATTTTGATTGTGTTGTCAACATTATACCTACCATTTATGTTCTTGTACTCATTGAGTAGGTTGTTCTCCTGGTTCTGCTTACGTCAGTTTGCTTCAGTTTATATAAGACTTTTCATGCTTTTCTGTATTTGTTGCATTTGTTATTTCTTACACACAGTAATCTTCCACTATGTTCATGTAACATAATTTCTTTAGTCATTCCCCAATAGGTGGGTATCTTTGTTTCTAATTATTTAGTAACACGAAAAATGTGTTGTATAAATATATTGGTGTATATGGGGCCTTTCTTTTTGTCACTGACCTCCTTGCCTAGCACATAACTAGCACTGGAATCACTGGGTCAAAGAATAGGGCTGTTTTAGTTATTTCTTAGCATGCTTCCAAACTACTTTCCAGAATGATTCTACTAATTTGGAGAACCGCCAAAATGCATTGGTGTGCCTGTCTTTCCATAATCTCTCCAACATTGATTATTCCCATCTTTGGTCATTGTTGCCAATTTTTGGGGTATGAGGTAAAAACTCAGGGCTGTTTTGGTTTGCATTTATACTATAGTGTTTGGGGGGTATTCTTTCATCTGGTTATTAATCATTTACAATTCCTTTGAGAATTATTTGTTCGTATTCATTTGACCACCTATCTATCAGGAAATAGCTTACGGTCTTATATATTCTTAGTTCTCTATATATCGTGGGTCTTAGACCCTTACCAGAGACATTTGATTCTATATGTTTTCTTGAAATCAGACAAGTACTAGTGGAGCATATAGCTAGTCTTCACTCTTTCCACATGACCAGATGGTCTTTTCCATTATTAGTTTCTTTGATGATATCATTTACCTTTCTTTTGGAAACAACATCACAACTTCTTTTGGACAACACCACGTTCATGACGTTGTAACCTTTTGTGAACTCTTGCTCTTTGAATGATCCCCAATTTCAGTTCTTCAGACACAGTAGTATTTCATATCTCACTGACCTATCACACCAGAAGAATAATGTTATTTTTTTTTAAATGAGCTTTTGTTTTAGTGAGAAGCTTGGGGTCATTAAAAGAATTTTGCAATTTCCGAAAGACTTTTCCAGGCTGTTCTTTTTGTGTTCATTTCTGAGCCCAGACATTATTTTTCAAGGCTAGCGGGTGTAATGCCAAGCAAAGGCAACTTCCAAGGATCGGATTATCGTCATAGCAAACCCCATTTATTCAGCAAACATTCACAAAACAGAGAAAGTCAAAATACAGTATAACTTGTTCCTTTAGCAAGTAAGTTCTCAATTCAGTCCAGGTACTACTCTACCCCTAGACAGTACATTCATTTAGTCAGTCAAAATCTCTTCTCAAATGGAGATTAGTCTCCAGTCTTAAACAAAGTACATTCATTTGGTCAATCACAGAGCACAAAAAAAAACTCAAAGGCTTCCCACCCCTGAATCTCAAAAGGGGCAGGAGAACACAAAAGGCCATCCACCCTTAAGTTACAACAAATTACAACAAGGTTAAGCTCAGCATTGAATACCCAAGGAAAGGGCCTTCTTTCATCTTCACTCGAGGCAAGCCCTTAGCAATCTCAGTTC
>CM053582.1:508133074-508170172 GCA_028627135.1 Pseudochirops cupreus
AGCACAAAAAAAAACTCAAAGGCTTCCCACCCCTGAATCTCAAAAGGGGCAGGAGAACACAAAAGGCCATCCACCCTTAAGTTACAACAAATTACAACAAGGTTAAGCTCAGCATTGAATACCCAAGGAAAGGGCCTTCTTTCATCTTCACTCGAGGCAAGCCCTTAGCAATCTCAGTTCCTGGGGAGACAAGGCTCAACAAAGCCATAGCCAGTGTCCTCATCAAGTCACTCACTGCCTGTAGAACAGTCCCAGAACCCCTGAAAACATCAGCAAGGCCCCCTTCCAGGATTTCTGTGCAGGTACCACAAGAAAATCCTCCTTCAGGGCTTCTGAACCAACAGCAAGGTTCTGGGACCTCTACAACAGCAGCACTGTCCTTCACCATCAAGTGAATCTGGCAAAACAACATCAAAACAGACTGACAAAATATGGGCATCACAACCATGCCTCCTCAGTTCTTGGCAGTTCCAGGTGGCAGTTCACAGAAGTCCTGGGCAGTTCTAACGGGCTCTTAGCAGTCTTTCTCTCAGCAACTCAGGCTCCACGATACTGGATACTGCTCTCCCAAAGTCCTTCTGGCCTTCTCTAGGCTTGGGCCTCTCTCCCAATTCATGGCTCCTCCCAGCTCAGCTCTCTCTCTTCACGTCAACAAGTCCATCCCACAAGTGGGATTCACAAGCTCTGGGTTTTAACACTGAACCCAAAAACCAAGCCAATACAGGGGCATCTCCAAATTCCATTACCATTACAACAGGTCAGCGTGTTTTTACTGGGAAAGGCAGTGACTGTTGTGTCTTCCCCTACTATGTACCTGTTAGCCTCTTTAGCATTATATTAGTATATATCAAAGCTATGGATCAGAGAAGCATGTGGACTTTGTGTCCTCTTTGTCCTCATCCATGTTAATTGTGCTATGCAACAGAACCTCACGCTCTATTCCTTATCCTTTCTATCCCTTTCTATCCTATCCCAATCATTTTGACTATTATAAATACCCAAATTAACTACAAAAGACATATGAAGAAAGACCCTATTTGCATGCAGAGAAAGAACTGATAAATAGAAGTATATATAGAATGATTTTACATATATATACATACATATACATATACACGCACACACATTTGTATCTAATGGTAGCTATCTCTAAGGTGGTGGAAGGGGAGAAAAAAATGAAATTTACTTGGTAACTTTACTATACATTTAAAAGGAATAGCAAGTTGCACATAATAAATTTGCAGTTTCATGTGCAATCATTTTTTCTATTATGCTATGATATGGAAATGCTTGTTTTATTGCATAAATTAAAAATAAAATAAATAAAAATTAAAAAGAAGAAGAAAAAGATCTCATGTATTACTCTGTACTGTGTTAGAGAATTGGTGTATTTTCACTGTCTGCCTGACAGCCATTTGTCTGGGATGCTGTCAAAAGGATGCTCTTTCAGGTATAGATTGGAGTAAAAGGCTTTTAAGCTCTGAAGATTCTGTAATAGACAAATTCTATAGATTGTCAATTTAACTGGAAATCATGTAGTCAGGATGAGAGACCTAAAAACATTAGTGGTAAATAAATCCTTCAAAGTACTTTCAATTGGTACCTGGAATTGCACTTTTCCTCTCTGAAAAATATTAAAAAATCATCTTAACAAAAGGAAAAAAAATCCCAAACTTTAAAATGGTCATGTTTATCGTGCATTGGGTGATCATTGTTACACTTGCTCTATTATTTGTTATAATATATACATTCAAATAATAGGACTTCATACTTGCTTTCCATGCTAAAAGAATTTATACCAAAATATAATTGAATGTGAGCCTTATAACAACACTGTGAGGTAAGCTGGCTGAGTATTAGTGTTTCCATTTTGTGGAAGAGAAAAACAGAGAAGTTAGAGATTACTCAAGATCGCACAGCTAATAAGTGGCAGATGCATTACTGACATTTAGTCAAATGCTTAATTGTTAGGCATTTTAGAACCTCACAAACTTATAGACATCTGCCTTTCTAAAATCCCAACCAAATCCTTTAAACTCCCAATCATTTAAAGGGTTTAATGTACCAGCACACAACATGGTATAGTTGATAGCTTGCTAAGTCAGGATCAGGAAAACCTGGATTCAAGTTTTACCTACAGTATATGCTGGTTGTGTGTTTGTGTTCCATGCAAGTAACTTAATCTCTCAGTGTCCTAGGTCTAGGTCACTCTCTAGGACTATTTCAGAGCAAGTGCCTATGTCTATCAATAGAGAGAATTTCCTTACCAAGAGTTCCCTACATCAATGAAAGTGTTGTTGAAGTATTTTCAGTTGTGTCTGACTCTTTATAACCCCTTTGGGGGTATTTCCAGCAAACATACTGAAGTGGTTTACCATTCCTTCTCCAGCTCATTTTACAGATGAGGAAATTGAGACAAATAGGATGATGCTCAAGGTCACACAGCTAGTAAGTCTCTGAGGCCATATTTGAACTCAGGTCTTCCTGACTTTAGGCCCAATGCTCTATCCATTGTGCTATCTAGCTGAAATTACAGGTCCAAAAATAAGGGAAGTCGATGCTGGAGGATTTGTAGAAAGGTACATTATAATGCATAGTTGGTGGGTATGTAGATTGGTTCAACTTCTCTGGAAAGCAATTTGAAAACATGCTAAGAAAGTGACTAAAATGTTAACAGTCTTGGATGACTCAGAGATTCTGCCACTAGGCATATAGCCCAAAGAACTCAATGACAAAAAGAAAGACCCTGTGTACTACAAAATATTTTTAGCAGTACTTTTTGTAGTATCTAAAAAGAAAGAAGAAATATAGATGTCTACTGATTGATGCCTATTACACGAATGCAATAGAATATTACTGTGTAATCAGAATCACTGAATATGATGAATATAGAGAAATACAGGAAGACTTATGTGAACTGATAAAAAGTGAAATAAGCAGAACTATGAAAAAAACATACATGACTATCATAGTGTAAATGAAAATTAAAATAGCAACAAAATAATTCAAGCTGATTGCAGTAAAATAATAAAGGACTGAGCCTGACCTTAGATACTTACTAGCAGTGCAACCCTGGGCAAGTCACTTAACCCTGTTTGCCTTAGTTTCCTCACCTGTAAAATGAGCTGGAGAAGGAAATGGCAAACCACTTCTGTAACTTTGCCAAGAAAATTCCAAATGAGGTCACTAAGAGCGAGACATGACTCAACAACTGAACAACAACAAGAAGCCTGACCCCAAAGAAGAAATATGAGAAGGCTCTTTTCCTGCTTCTTTGAAGAGATGGGAGTCTCAGTATAAAACCCTGTATGTAATGTTAGACTTTTTTGATGCGAAATATTTTTTTTTATTTTTTCTTCTTTGTTATAAAGGATAGTTCTCTGGGAGGAGACATTCCCTCTAGCATAGAGTTCTTAGCCTAATACCTACCTTCATTTATTGAATGCTTTCATGTAATCATAGGGGGTGAATAAGGGATCATGAGAAGGGAAAGAGAAAGAGAAAAAGTTTTGGAAAGTTACAAAGTCAGAGATAGCAGTCCTTTTTTGTACGTTTATTTGAGCTTGAGGAATACTAAGTGATTAAATCACAAGAAGACATTGGGGGTGTAAATGATATGAGATATCATTTGTCACCTATCAGACTGGCTAAAATGATAGAAGGGGAAAGTGACAAATATTGGCGGGGATATGGAAAAACTGGGACCTTAATTTGTTGTTGGTGGATCTGTGAGCTAATCCAATCGTTTTGAAGAGAGATTTGGAATTATGCCCAAAGAGCTATTAAACTGCCTCTCTCTATATATACGTATACCCTTTGAGCCAGTAATACCACTATTAGGTCTGTTTTCCAAAATGATTAGGGAAAAAGGAAAAGAACCGATATGTTCTAAAATATGTATAGAACCTCTCTTTGTGGTGGCAAAGAACTGGAAATTGGGAGGGAGGGATGCCCATCCATTGCAGAATGGCTGAACAAATTGTGGTATATGTTCTTGGTAGAATATTACCCTGCTATAAGAAATGATGAGTTTGATAATCTTAGAAAAGCATGGAGAGACCTCCATGAAATAAAGAAGAGCAAAATGGGCACAACCAAGAGAACATTGTAATAAAGTAACGGCAATATTGTTTTAACTGCAAAGATCCTAAGAAGAAAGATGCTGTTTGCATCCAGAGAAAGAACTGACATATATGTGCGTGTGTCTGTGTGCACGCACACATACATATATGTATGTGTACATACAGACATGTGTATATTAATGTATGTATATATGATGTATGTATATATGTGCATATACATATATACTACATATATTTGTGTCTAATGGTAGCCATATCTAGGATGGGGGTGAGGGGAGGCAGGGAGGAAAAAAGAAAGTTAAATAAAAAGTTTGTTGTATATTTGAAAGGAATAGCAAATTGTACATAACTGATCTGCAATTTTGAGTGCAATCCTCTGTTTTTCTATACCACTTTGTTATGGAAATGATTGTTTTATTTCTTAAGTTCAGAAATTTAAAAAATGTTAACTTCCCCCCCACCAAAAAAGAAGAAAATATAAACTTTTTGAACTCAGAGACTGTTTTTGCCTTTCTTTGTACACTTAGTACATAGTACACTTAATAAAAGCTTGCTGATTTGGGTGGGAAAAGGGTATCAATAAAAATGTTTTAAAACAAAAAAGAAATTTTGAGGCCTACCAAAAAAATAATGTTATAATACAATACAGGAATTCCTTTCAATTGTCCAGAAATAAAACCTATTTATAGTCTTAGACGGTTATCTAAAGATCAGACTGGTTAAAGTGCCTTGTGTATAGTCACATAGCTAGTAGGAACTAGAGGCGATATTCGAGCTCAGATCAATGCCACCTCCTAGACTGGGGCCAAAAAAGATGACAATAGAAGTTTTAAAAACCTAAACATTTTCAGTAAGACTGGTTGACTTTTAGAGTCCAATAAGGAGGGATTTATTTAAGGTATTCCAAGAAAAAGACAACTGCTTTGTTTTATGAAACCTACAGGGGCCTGCACGGTCAGCCTGACCTGCCAAGGTATATCAGGAGGTTTATTAATTTTCCAGGTTGTTTCCCTCACCTTCCCTCTTCCAGCCCCTTCCCCACCCCCAACTCTCCACCCACAGTCTTAGTTTAAAGCACAATTTGGCCAAGTCAAGGAATAGGGCTGCTTCAGTTAAATGAATCTGCTTGCAGAAGGGTGTCCAGGATGCCTTCGTTTTCCAAAGAGGCAGCACGATTCTCCTAAATATACAGTCCGAGGAAAGGAATAGTCCCTCCTCAGCTCTACCTGAGAGCTTGCTGCCGACCGTGTTATTCTCATCTTGCGACTGAAAATTCCTTTTGAGAACTGACGTGTCACAGCAGTAAAGCTCCCAGGGTCAGATTCCTTACACTTCGCCGCCGTCCAGCATAGTGTTCTCAACCTGAAGCCAACTCACATTTATAGAACGCTTGCTTTCATGTGATCCTGGGGGTGAAAAGAGGGACTGTAAGTCGGGAGAGAGAAAAACAGTAGGGAAAAGTTATAAATCGGGAAGAGAGTGGCCTTTTCCCCTCATTCTTATTCATGCTGGAAAAACACTGGGTAAGTAAGCCACAGATCCTATTTTCTTTACTCCTTTAATGAACATGTACTTTGAACTAATTTGGCAACTGAGACTGAAGGGATAAATGTTGAAAAGTCTTTTTATTTGTTTTTTCTTACACTGTAAAAAATTTAAAACTTATTTGTGTTCCTGTTTTGGGTTTGTTTTTAAAAATAAGATGGTTTTTATTTCTTCTCCCAAAATAGTCAATGTTTTGGTTTTTTTTAAGCAAAACAGTGGCAATCATCCCAGTTTTTCTGGGCCTCGGTTTCTTCATTTGTTAAATGAAAGGGTTGGGTTGAATGACCAAGATTCATTCCCTTCCAGTCTTAAAATTCTACAATTTAATGATTCTGTCAGCAAGAGGTCTTAATATCACACATTTGTAATTAAGCAGCAATGTAATTTAAGAAGGTACTTGAACTTAAGACTTTATGGAAAATAAGTTATTTATAAGCTCTTAATCATGTTGGCTTATAATTTTATTTGCACTCATTCTTCTTTGGATTTTCACAAAACAAAGTAACTTTCTGAACAAATTTCCTCATTTGAAAAGTAAGAGATTTGAACAACATGAGTTCTAATAGTCATGTTCTTATAGGGCTATTTTAGAAGTTGTGATTATTCATTTAAGCTGCCATGACGTTCATAGAAAATGCGTTTCTTAGAATGATTCTCAATGGTAGTTATTAGCAACACTGACAGGTCAAAACTGATCCAAGCCTGAACCTAAGGCTTGGGACAATCTACATACTATTTCACTAGAGCATTTAATTTTAAGGACTGATTACCATCTTGTTACAATTTGGTGTTCGGATTTGGAGGAATTAAATAAGTTCTTGGAGCTTTTAACACACCTATGTTTCTAGATCTATGAGTGAATAATTTCAGATATCTTCCCCAAGAGAAGGTGAAAATAACTTTTGAAAGGTTTTTTTGGAAAGTGCTTTATTTCATATTAAACCAAACTCATACTTTAGGAGACAGCTGATTAGAATGGAAAGAGCATTAGATTTGGAGTTGGAGGATCTCAAACTTAATGCTGGCTTGCTACTTACTCCCCTGTGTGATCTGGGACAATTTCCTTAGCCTTTCTGGGTTTCGGTGTTCTTATCTATAAAATAAGGGCATTGGACAATATGATTCCTAAGGAGCCTTACAACAGTACATCTTACAATCCTCTGGTCTTCCCATATCTTTAGAATATGACAGGATAGTGGTGAAAAGTTAAATTTGGTTATTTTTCTTTATAGGAAAAGGAAAGGAGTGTCTCTCAAAGTGTTGCATATATGCATCTCAAACTCATATCCAAAATGGAACTCATTTTATTTTTCCCTAAACTCACTCTTCTTCCTAATTTTCTTATTCGGGTCAAGGATACCATCATCCTTCCTTTGAGCCATCTTTCACCCCTCTCTCTTCCTCATCCCCAGTTCCCCATCTAATCAACTGCCAAGTCATGTCTAGCCCACTTCTGCAATATCTCAAGTACATATCCTTCTCTCAGGTCATGCACCCATTGCTCCAGTTCAGCTTCTTATCACATCTCCCTGTGGTTGGTCTCACCCTTCTCCGATCAACTTCCACACAGCCACAAAATTAATATTCTTAAAGCACAGGTCTGACCATGTTACTTCTCTGGTTAAGAAACTTCAGAGCTCTCCACTGCCTCTAGGACAGTGATTCTCAACCTTCCTAATGCCTTGACCCTTTAATACTTGTATGTGGGTGTATCTGCATGTGGGCGGGACCCACCTGGAGACAGATAGAGGAGTGGTATCATGGTTCCTAAGACCATCGGAAATATGTGTTTTCTGATGGTCTTAGGTGACTCCTGTGACCCACGTGAAAGGGTCATTTGACCCCCAAAGGGGTCGCCACCCACAGGTTGAGAACCACTGCTCTAGGATGAAGTACAAATTCTCTGTTTAACCTTTAAAGTTCTTTGTAATCTGAATACTTTCTAGAGTGATTTCATATTACTTCCCTCTTTTGGCCTCAAAAATTTAGCCCAAATGGCCTAGTTGTTGTTTCTTTTACATGGTGGTCCATTTACCAACTCAATGACTTTGTTCTGCCTGTCCCCCACGTACAGAATACCTTCCTTTCAAATCTCAGCTCAGATACTATCTCTTACTCTATATGAGGCCTTTCCTGATCCCTCACGCCATTATGTTCTCCTCCCCAAATATTACTTTGTATTGACTCTGTCTATCTTTTGTACTAATTTGTCTGTGTACATGTTGTATCCTCCCAATAGAATATAGGTTCCTTCAAGTCAGGAACTGTTTCTTTCTATCTTTGAATCCCAAACACCTACTATGATGCCTTGTACAGAGTAGTCGCTTAGTAAGCTTACTGAATTGAACTGAACATATGCTGAAGCTAACAAAAATTATTCAGTCATAGCCTAGAAGAGAACACTTGAAAGGTCACTTAATCTCATCCACTGACTCCATGTAGTGCTGATTCAAACAATACCTTAAAACTCACACCCTTCCCAAAAATCCTTTTCTTTTTCTTCTTCCTTAAAGGTCTATGAACAATAATTCATGATTCTTTCCCATTTCAAATTTTGTCTTATACAAATATGTTCATGTAGCTCTATAAATTTATTCTTCTTATCCTGCCTTCAGGGGAAATACTCATATAATGATCTTAGGAAGATCTAAAATTTAAGTGAAATTATCTTTGTACAATGCTTTGTAAAATTTACTTTTTACAATATCTATCCTAAAATTTAAGGATACCTCAAAGGATCAAGCTATGTCAATTGATAGTGCATTTTAAAAATCCATAAGGCAAATAAAGATAGGATGAAAATTTTTATTTCAGAGTAAAACTATAATAAAATATGGGTGTCAGTCATCATTCCTGGTTCTGTTGTGTTAAATCCCATCTCCATCTACTCTTTGCTGGGCCAGAAAAACCCATTTCCTTTAGGCATCTCCCAATATTATTCAAATACATATTTATTGAGCACTTACATAAATCATTTCTCTGTTTGCTGTGGAGGATTCAAGAAGCAGAGACCATGGAAGCCTGTCTTTGAAAAGATTATAGTCTAGTAGGGGAGGCAATAAACTGAGGGAGAAGACTGTTTAGGATGCTAGATTGAAAATAAGAAGTGTAACAATAGTGGGACAAATGTAAAGCACTGTAGGAGTTCAGAGAAGGGAAGAGATTATGAGCAAGAAAAAGAAAAGAAAAAGGATTTTGAGGAAGGGTATAAGCTGAACTAGGACTTAAAGGAAGATCCAGATTTTGATAGTGGGAAAAAAGATAGGAGGTATTCCAGACAGAGGTAATGCACAAAAAGCACATAGGAAAGAAAGCAAAAGGGGGACAATGGATAGATATGTTTAGTGAGAGTAGAGGATTTGTATCAGGAAGCTCCTGGAAAGATAGACACGAAGAGCATTGAGTGGCGGGTAAAGGCATTTAGATTTTTCTCAGTAGGCAGTGAGAAGCGATAGGAAGAGTCCTGGGAAGGGAAATTACATGAGAAAATGATGTTTAGGATGGTTAATCTGGCATCAGGTTGGAAAATGATTAAGAGGAAGGAAAGAATGATGGCAGATGAAACCAGTTAGAAAGCTATTCCAGTGGTCCAGGTGCGAGAGATGATGAGGGCATCAAAGTAGAGTGATAGCAATAAGAATAGAAAAGAAGGGATGGATTCAAGAGACATCTGAAAATCAACAGGACCTGACCAATGTTTTATTGGGGTGGGAGGTGGGAAGCCAAGACGACTTGCTGTAAATAAATATAAATTCATTTTAAAAATCATAAATTTGTAAGGATAAATTTCTGTCCACCTTTCTGTCCCTTGTGAACTATACATGTATATAGCAAGAACAAAAGTATTTTTGCAAGATTACTTTAAAATTGACACAGTGTGATTAGTGCCCTTAGTATGTAACCAAAAAAGGGGAAATCCTATTGTGCCAGATTAAAGTCTATGAGCAACCCATGTGGACTGGGGCCAGGATTGGTTTCCATGAATTTTAACTCTGGCTTAACTCCAGCGTCTTACACCAGTGTTGTAAATCAAATAGTACCACAAAGGGATAGCTTTCTATGGTCAAACAGGCAGCATCTGTTTGCCATCAGGTAGTGATTGAAGTGGATTGTGTCTCACTACTTCTGTGGCATTGGAGAAGTAGCTAGCATCCTCAAAACCATGTAGATGAAGAATCCTGAAACACAAAGAATATTTATGGATGTGTACATTTCTGGTTAGAATCTAACCATTAGATTCATTATTCAGTTCAACAAAATTTAGTAAGCATCTCCTTTGTGTTGAATGAGCACTGGTGCTAGGAGCTGGGGGAAATACAAACTTTAGCTAAGGCATGGTATAATCATTATGCTGGCAGGTGCTTTTAAATAGTAATATTAGATTCAAAGGGTCATGACTTACATTTATTTAATATTTTAAAGTCTGCAAAGCACTGTACATAGACAATTTCACTTGATCTTCACAGTAACTCTGTGAGGTAGACTACCATTATATATAACTCTTTTAGAGATGTGTCAGCTGGGTTTCAGGTTAAATGATCTGGCTATGATCAGAGCTATTACTCTTTGGAAGTGCGAGTGAAACTCAGGTTTTTCTGGCTCCAAGTCCAACACTGATTTTTGTATAGCATGTTGTATGCATAACCTCATTTGAACCTCACAACACTTTTTTTTAAAGTTTAAAAAAATTTTTCCCCAGTTACATGTCAAGAAATTTTTTAGCATTCATTTTTACAAGATTTTGAGTTCCAAATTTTTTCCCCTACCTCACATCTCCTCTCTTCTTAAAATGGTGGGCAGTTTGCTATAGTTTATACTTCACAGTATGCTTCTGGGATGGGTACTACAGGTAGTACAGCCATTTTACAGATGAAGAAACTGAGGCCCAAGAAACTAAAGGGCCTTGTTCATAGTTAAACAACAGTTCAGAAGCCAGGTCTTTCTGATTCCAAATTCATTACTCTTTCAATAGATCATGCAAAGTGTATGCAAAAACTTGAGGGATTTTTTTCAAGGTAGGTATCAGAGTTATTGCAGCTAAAAAGAAGATATTAAAAAAACAGTTTGCTGATAAAGCTAAGCCCTGTGGTCTCATCCTCAGTCTTGTAGATTTAGAAAGAAATTCCGTTTGATCAGTTCATCTAGGAGTACAGAACTCTGGGAAGCTGATTCACTCTGTTCAAACTTACAAAATTGGGAGTCTAACTTAGAAACCACAATGCCAGTTTTCTGATTTACAGTGATGAGAACTGGTGTCAGTCTTTTATATGGTGTCTTCCTTCCAAATAATAGAATCAGGTGAACCCTTCCAGGTGAATACACTCAGGAGGTCATCTGGCAAAACCAGAAGGTTGCTGATAAGCACAGAATTGAAACCAAAGGAGCTGGATGTTAAGTACTATTTCCACCAAATTTGGATAACTTAACAAATGGTACTTCTCCATTCTGCTTGTATTTCTTTCCAAAGAACCAATAGAGACCATCTTTAATCTAAGCATCCTTTACCCCTGACAGTTCTGAATAAACACTGACAAATTCTTAATCTTTGGCTTTCCTTTTTCTGGTCTCTAAATAGACTGATCTGTTATGAAAACATTACCTTCACCATGACACAAGAGAGAGTTCTTTTGCAATCACTCACACTTTAGTCACTTTTTGGAGGCGATTCTGGTAGACCCCCAGATTTATTTTTGGATACTGCTCTTCATTAAGGCGATCACAACTTGTTGGTCACCCGAAAGCAGCATTATCTCACACTACAGTACAGTGCTGGAAGGAAGGGTTTATTTACTTTAGCTATACTTTAGATTCATGTTTCCCTGAGGGGGTTTCAGAAGCCTCTTCTCATCAACAGCATATTCACACGTCATGTCTTGGCCAACCTCATTTTATGCTGATGCCATTTAATGACATTCTCCTGACTTTGTTCCCAAATTCTGGAGGATGGCCCCCAGATCAAGGTTTATAACCTCTATGCATTTGGGGGCGGGGGGCAGCTATTTTACTTTCAGAGGTCCATAGAACCAGTCAACTAAATGAGCAATGACTAGATTTCATAGAAGGTGTAGCCATCTACTCACTTTCAGGGGCTTGGTAAACAATGTCTGTAAACATACTTTTGCTAAAATTGATAATAAAGTTCAAGTTAGAACCTGACAAAGTTATTTCACGTCTCACATTTCATACCAGCCAGATGAGGCAGTTAACACTTGGACTCCGGGTCAGTCACAAGATCTCCTGCTCATATTTTCCAATTCTTTGAAGAGCATTTCATGATGTTACTGTTTGCATTGCCAAATGAGAAGTACTCTCTTTGGCAACTTTTTCATGCCCCCTCCTTGCCTCCAGGACTTTGATTTACTTTTGAAGACATTTCTTCCTCATTTTTCACAGATGAAAAATCTCAGGAACCTTTTTACTTAGTATGCTTTGTAACACACGTTTGCCCACATTGCATTCTAACTTAAAGGACGGTTATCTGAGGACACAATCATTGGTAGTCTACGAACCTCCCCCCACTCCCACTCCAAACATAAACTCCCTAGAGGCTATGACTATCATTTAAAGGAAAAAAAAACTGTATCTCTAATTCCTAGTAAGTATTCAATAAATGTTGAACAGAATCTTGGCTAGAGAAGAAATAAGCATTAACGTAGCTCCTCCTATGTGCCAGACACACTACTAAAATGATTTACAAATATCAACTCATGTGATCCTCACAATAACTCTGGAAGGTAGGTGCTATTATTTTCTTCATTTTATAATCGAGGAAACTGCAGCAAACAAAGGTTAAATGATTTGTTCAGGGTCATATGGCTAGTGAGTTGAATATCTGAGGCAGGATTTGAAATCAAATCTTCTTGACTCCAGAACCAGTACTCTATCCACTGTGCCACCTAGCTGCTTCTGGCTGTGGCCAGATAGCAAGCCAACGGTTGGCAAAGAAATGAAGATTTAGAATCCTGTAGTTTATCTGTATGAGTAGTTAGATGGTATGTTAGATGAGTCGCTGGGGCTGGAGTCAGGAGGTCTCATGTTCCTGAGCTCAACTCTGTCCTCAGACACTTACTAGTTGTGTGACCCTGGGCGAATACTTCAACTTTTTGACCTCAGTTTCCTCATCTGTAAGATGAACTGTAGAAGGAAATGGCAAAGTATCTTTGCTAAGAAACCTCAAAATGGGGCCATGAAGAGTCAAACACAACTCAACCACAACAACAAAAAAACAACAAAGCTTCTCTGTATATAAGGTATGATGTATTGGTCTAAATCTAATTTATTAATACAGCTGATTATAGTTTTCCTAATATTAAACCAACCCTGTATTCCTGGTATAAATCCAACCTGGTAATAATGTATAAGCTTTGTGATATTTTGTTTTAGCCTCTTTGTTAATGATTTATTAAAATTCCTTAGGGATATTGATTGATCTCTGACCTTCTTTTTCTGTTTTTCTTCCCCTTGGGTTGTATATCAAGATTATAGCTGTGTCATTAGAAGGAATTGGGAGTATCCCTTCTTTTGTTATCTTTGCAGCATTAATTGTTCTTTGAATATTTGGTAGAACTCATTTGTGACTCCATCATAATGTCAGAGGACTGATGATGAAGCATGCTGTACTTTACAGAGGTGGAGGACTTAGGGTGCAGAATGAGGCATACGCTTCTGCACTTAGCCACGAAGGGAATTTGTTTTGCTTGACTATGCATATTTGTTTTTTCTTTCTTTTTTGTGCATATTTGTTATGAAATTTTTTTTCCTTTTTTTCCAGTGTGGTATGGAGGAGAAAGAAAAAAATAGATTTCTGTTTTTTTTTTTAAGAGAGCTTGGGGAGTGCTTTAGATGTGGAATGATGAAATCTTTCAAATGAAGTCACTGTACTGAGTTTTACTGAAGTGTTTTACTTTGTCACAAGAGACCTCTCACAAAGTGGGAAATAATCTGTAAATGTTTGTAATGTATAACGAAGTATAGCAATAAAACTTTTTAAAATATTTAGTGGTAGTGGTAGTGGAGGGGCAGAAATGGGACTTGCGGTCTGCTATTTGGGGAATATAGATATGCACTGAGGACTTGCTTCAAACTTAGCTTTTGGGATCCTTCTAAAAAAAGATTAGTCTGGGTGGTGCTGTGAATAGAGCACCAGCCCTGGAGTCAGGAGGACCTGAGTTCAAATCTGGCTATAGACACTTAACTCGTACTAGCTGTGTGACCTTGGGCAAGTCACTTAACCCCAATTGCCCTGCCTTCTCCCTCCAAAAAAAAGGAAAAAAAAAAGATTAGTCTAGAGCCAGGGCTGCCCCCACAAATAGTAGGAGGCAGGCAACTCTCTATGTGGCAAGGCTACTAGATTTCAGGGACATTGATAGGGCCCCTTTCCTTCCCTCTGCCCCCCATCAAAATAACTTCTCTATCTGGCCCCAGGAATTCACCCATTTGATATTTTGTAACTAAGGAGATTGGAGTCTTTTCTATTTTTGAGATTCTCCTATTAAAATGTAAAGAAGTCTAGGAGTGGAAGCCTCTGAAGCCATTTTCAGGGTGCATGTTAAGGTTATAACATTCTAGTACTCCAAGACAACTGTGATTTCATCAGTGCTTTACTGATCATTGCCCATTCAGTCTCTAAGACTTGTCTATGCTCTTCTATAAATTCAGCACTCGGTGTGGACTGAGGCAATTTGCTGAAATAGGATGGAGAGAGGGTGAAGCTCTGGGAGGAAAGAAAGGGTTTAGTGAAAGGGAAGTGGGAAAACAGCAAAGAAATTTTATCTACTTAGCAATTGTGGTCGAGGACCATCTTTGACTGGGGGACAGATGATCATCAAACTGTCCAGAAATTATTCAAATGTGGAGAGACCTCCAGTCTGTTATGTGAAAAAAAAAAATCCCTGTAGCTTCCAAGGCAACTAGTAAGCTGGAGTGGAAGAAACATTGGAACGCAGTTCAAATTTGGGTTCTGATTACTCATTATCTATGCTATTTCAGACTTCTCACTGTTTTCTGTGACTTAACTCAATTTTCTCATCTTTATGTAATAGGGGACTGGCCAATGATAGCGCAAGTTTTAAGAGTGTATGCATGGTTTTCTTCCTGAAAATCCATTGGATTCCCTTGGACTTTGGAGAAGTGTAGACATTCTATGACTGTTTAATGTTTGCTTATTGAAAGGTGAGGAGAAAGGCCTCTTTGTTGAGCAGGAACTGATTGAGCACACAAAAGACTCCCATGGGGCTTCAAGCTCTTCTGAAAACAAGTGACGCAAAAAGTGTTGGATCTCCTGTAGGGGAGGGACCTTGGAGACTCCTCACCTGGGCTCCTACCATGTAGCCCATGAACACATATCTTTGCTGTTGTTTCTGCCTCCTCTCTGTGTCTTCTTTCCCTTGGTACAGAGCCATGTGAAATCTCAAAATACTCAGAAATTGAAGTCCATGCCAGGGTTTACCAGCAGCCAGAACTGATATGGCACCAATGTCCTGTTTGACCCAATGTAGTAGTGATTATCAGATGTTGGACCCTGCAGTAAGGAAGTGACTCACTCAGCAGCTGTACGAGATTCAGAAGCTAACTTGGTGGGGCAAATGCTTTGTAGCAGCTACTTGTATTTTGAGGCTACTCTCCCCAAGAGCCAAGGTGGTATAGGGAAGGGTATGAACCTAGGTATTGGGGGAGAGGAATGTTTTGTAACTTCTGTTGTTACTATATATTCTCAGCAAATATCCCTTCGTAAAAGCTAATTGCTATTAATTGATTAAATGACTAAATGATATTAAGTGATTAATTGGTTAAATGACATTAATCAATGAGGTCAGTCAATAACATACCTGTAAGTGGTGATTGATACTGGGAAGAACACACCAGAATGGGGGCTCAAGCTGATAAGATTAGAAAGGGGTCTCAAGCCCCTCAGAACTACTCCTAGAAAAGCAAGCCTTGCTCTAGGCTAGGGAAGCTGACATATCAATGGGAGTGGAAATTTGGATCAAGACTGTATCTAATATAGATATACATATAAAAAGAAGAAATTAGACTCGATCTTTAAGGTCCCTTTTCCAGAGGTTCTCAAAGTGGGCAATACTACCCTTTGGGGGGCACTGGAGCGATCAAGAATGAGGCAGTAGTAACCTCTGGTGCAATTGGAGGTTCTGAAGAAAAATAAGGTGGCAGTGAAGGCATAAAGAAAGAAGAGAAGAGAATTTTGGAAAACCATTCCATCATGTTCCATCTGTTGCATAAGAGTTACAGTTGTAGTGATTACATTATTTTCCAAATAAACACACAAAATGCAAGTTAATGATAAATCAGTGGTCTAGTCTGCCAACAGGTCTTAACAAGCAACTATTTGGCAGGAGAGCATGCGGTGTGTTGTTGGGAAGTCCATCACGCATTGGCAGGAATATGCACGTGTAGTGACTTGTTTATACTATGATACTTCACGGTTACATGACACAGTGCTGCATCATCAAAATTTCAATGCAGGAAAACCCCCAACAATTTTTTACAATAAATTATTAAATTTGAGATGTGTCATTTAAAAAAAAAATTTAAAGTTTTTTTAAATGAGGCAAATTTCAAAAAGCCAGTTACAGATTTCCAGGGGGGTGCTGAGTATTTTTTTTCAAAGGGGATGGTAGACCAAATAAGCTTGGGAACCTCTGCTCTAAACTTTCCATGATCCTACAAAATAGCAAACTCTAAGAATATTTAGCAAGGAAGATTGTCCTCCAGGCCAGATACACCAAACCTGCCTAAGTAGGATGTCTTCTTTAAAGTATTCCTACACTTGTCTCCTCCGGTAGAATGTAAACACCTTAAGGGCAGGAATTGAGTTTTTACCTTTCTTGTCTTGCCAGGTTTAGCATAGAACCTAGCACACAGTAAATGCTTAATAAATGTTTGTTGACAGGCTGACTTGCAGACCTCCTCCTGGTAGCTATTTCGTGTTCTGCTCTGTCTGCCTCTCTTGGCATAATAGAAAGAGCACTAGATATAGAGTTAGAAGAACTGTGTTCAAATTCTAGGTCTGATACTAGTGGGACCTTGGGCAAGTCACTTCCCCTCCTAAGGCCTCAGTTTCCTCATCTGCAAAACAAGGGGCATGAGCTAATTAATCTCCAAAATCCTTTTCTGCTTTGGAACACAAGATCCTATTATGTTTATGTGTTACCTAAAAAGTGGGTAGCCTTGTAAATCAGACTAGATTTGGTGATATAAAACCTTTCTTTGTTCAAGTCCTGATTCTGCCACTTAGTAACTTGGTTTAATTTTTTTTTTTACTTTTGCAAAATGATTATTAAATTATTAACATTTTAAAAAAAGTTGTAGTGATGCTTTTAAAAAACATTCTTGCTATTTCCCAATATGTCAGTAGCTTACTTTTGTAATAAAGCAGAATTAAGCAAAATAAACCAATACATTGATC
The DNA here is from genome assembly GCA_028627135.1 of Pseudochirops cupreus. Taxonomy (NCBI): domain Eukaryota; kingdom Metazoa; phylum Chordata; class Mammalia; order Diprotodontia; family Pseudocheiridae; genus Pseudochirops; species Pseudochirops cupreus. Next base: position 508,150,127 of record CM053582.1, read on the forward strand.
AAGTGTGATGGAATTATTTTTATTACTACTAAATGGGGATGGAGACATCTCCTACTAGCCCAGGATGGAGTCATTCATCTTCATTCCTTATGAATGGTGATTTAGAGGCATAAACTGACATTCTAGAGGTGTCTGGAGCTTGGAGTATGGAAACTCCCTTTACTAATGCAGATCATCAATTATTTTGCAACTTGGAGTATAAGGGAGTCACTTGGCTACTGAGATACTGCAAGATAAAGTGACTTGCCTAGGGTCACACAGTCAGTATGCATCTATCGTAAGAGAATTTTAGTATACCTTCTATTTTACATGAGACAGCAAGTCATATAATTAACTGAAACTTTTTGAATTTAGCTGAAACTCCCAAAGTTTAGCTCTGGTTAATGATAAAATATTTCTGGCTCAGCTTTATTATTCCTATTTACTTTAGTTGAGAAACCTACTTTTAGATCTGTTGATCTGCTTAGTTCCTGCTTTGTCTACAAATTCCAGTTAAAATCCTCTAATGTTTGTACATTCGGTCATTATTCTACCTGATATAGAAATTTCTCTTCTGCTCTCAATTTTTTGCTACGTAAATCTTAATGTTCCCTTTCGCTCTCTGTTGAATTCCAATTCCAATTGTATCCATCCTGCCTTGTCTTACATAAGATTTTTGGATATGCTACTCATGACCCATTGGTTTTCATGTACCATGGAACTATGTTGAACATATAAGAAAACTGTTATTAAAATATCTATTTAAAATTTTTAATTATTTTTTTAAAAATTATTTATTTACTTTTAGCTTACAACATTCAGTTCCACAAGCTTTTGAGTTACAAATTTCCTTCTCCTCCCTCTCCTCCTCCCTCTTCTTCATGGTGGCATGCGATCCAATATAGGTTCTACAAATACCTCCACATTAAACGTTAGTCAAGTTGTAAAGAAGGAATGGAATGAACAATGAGAAAGAAGGAACAAAATAAAACAAAAGAGAGAGAGAGAGCAAGTAATTTGCTTCAATCTGCCTCCAGACTCTGTAATTCTTTCTCTGGATGGGGATAGCTCTTTCCAGCATGAGTCCTTTGGAGTTGTCTTATAGCTTTGCATTGCTGAGAGGAGCCCATTCTATCAAAGGTAAGCATCCCAGATATATTGTATATGATGCATCACAGATACATCATAGATACGATGTGTACAATGTTCTCCTGGTTCTGCTCCTCTCATTGAGCATCAATTTATGTAAGTCTCTCCAGGTTTTTATGAAGTCCATCTGCTCCTCATTTCTTATAGCACAATAGTAGTCCATTACATTTATATACCACAACTTGTTTAGTCATTTCCCAATTGATGGGCATAGCCTTGATTTCCAATTCTTTGCTACCACAAAAACAGCTGCTATAAATGTTTTTGTACATACGGGTCCTTTTCCCGCTTCTATGATCTCTTTGGGATACAGCTCTAGAAGTGGTATTGCTGGGTCAAAGGATATGTACATTTTTTATAGCCCTTTGGGTATAGCTCCAGATTGCTCTCCAGAATGGTTGGATCAGTTCACAATTCCACCAACAATGCATTAGTGTTCCTATTTTCTCACATCTTCTCCAGCATTTTTCATTTTCCTTATTAAAATATCTTAGTGTGTTGACAAGTATTATTGGTAGTATCACCCACCAATGTATCCCGAATATTTTAAAATTATTCCAGGACAAGATTTGGATTCAAGTCTTCCTGATTTCATGGCTGGCTCTTGATTGGGGTATCATTATGAAATCTTCCTTTTTTCTTGATAGCAACTTGTTTTATATGTTTTTATTTTAGAATATTTTATATATACTACTGAATATCAAGTCCTACATTGAGCCAGGAAAGAATATTCTAACAAAGGTCCAAAAGTGAGAATCAGGAAGAACCATTCAGGATTAGAGTATAAATCGAAGTTTAAATTATGAAGATTCATGGTCAGACATTAGGGGTAGAGCTGACAAGGCAGGGAATAAAATTGTTTCCAAAAATAGTGGGTTAGAATCTACCCATGGCAAATGGCTGTAACCAGTTAGGATTTAAAGAGCCTGTTTAGAGAACTATGTGTGAAAGTATGAAGGCATTGGAATTTAAATATTCAACAATACAATTAGTATTTCACCAAGACTGAAGTAAAACCAAAGCAGCAACAGAATGTGTACTTAGCAACAAAACTATATTTAGGTTTGCTATCATGGGTGAGCAATGCATAGTCCTCTAGGTCAATGTGGTACTTCAGATCTCCCTGTACAGGAACTGGGTTCAAATCCCACCTCTGATTCTCATTACTACCGATGTGTCATCTCAGAAAAGTCATTTTACCTTCTTTGGTCTCAGTTTCCTCATCCCTACAAGAAGGTTGAGCTAAATGGCCTCTAGAGCTTCCCTTCTACCTCGTGAAATGGGAATCAATCTTGTGATTAAAAGTGATGATAGCCTTCAAATGACCAACTTCTATTAAAACAAGCAGCTTCAGGAGGACACTCTAACTAGACCATCATTAATCACCTATATGGTGCATGATCCCTGTATCTTCATTTATGGGCCATCTTTTGTCTCAGTTCTGACCTAACCCTTACTCATTGAATGTGTGTGGCCTCAAACAAACAGACCTAGGAAAGGCCTTAATTTAGAAAGGCCAAGGTCACACACTATATCTTCAGCCATCACCAGTCGTCTTGATGTTTTCTTGCCACTGGCCTCCAAAGACTCTAGAGGAAAGAGTGAGGCTGATGACTTTGCTGTGCCTCATTTAAATCCAATTCACATGCAAGTCAAGATATTATGCTCATGATATCATTGGCCCCCTTCAAGAACGAAGGATGAACAACAACATTGTGGATGCCATATGAATGAGGTAATGCAATAACATCCACAAAATGTGCTGTCACTCATTAATGTCAGTGAATTATGGTAGCCACCCATGTTCAGACTGATCACTCTTGCTCTTTATAATACACTTAAAACAGCTATAAATCTTTAATAGGGGACACAATATGGAATAGTAAAAAGAACACTATTCTAGGAATCAGAAAATATGGGTTCAAGTACCAGCTCTTTCATTTTCTAGATTTGTACTCAAATCACTTAATAAATTGAGCCTCAGTTTCCTCATTTGTATTTTGGGGAGAGTAATACCTGTGGTATCTACCTCCCAGAGTTTTTTGGAGGCTCAAATGAGATTATAAATGTAGAGTGTTTTACAAACCTTAATACATTATATATTGCATATAATTATATATTATATAATGGAAGTTTTTTTGTGGGTTATAGATATCAACTTTGACAACTGGAAACCACCACATTAATGTCAGATGTCATTAAACGAATGAGGAAAAAGCATTCATGTTCTTAATGTACCTCAGATACACTGGAAACCCAGCATCTTCTCTTGAAGAGCTCACTTAAGAAAGATAATCTTAAAAACCTAATAAATATGACTTCAAATGTGATTTTTGTTCTCCAACAAGTGAATGATGAAGAAAGGCATATCTTGGCTCAAAGGTTACTGAGGAAATCCTGAGGCATTTTTTTTTTAAAGATAAACTTAAAAGGAATATTTTACAAAGTCGAAGAAGTGGCTTCCTAGGTCATTCACAATTTTTTCCCTCAATATTATTGGTCTGAATTCTTCCTAAGGCCACAGAACCTCCCACTTGCCATTTGTCAAGTATAAGGAGTATGTTTTTAGGGTAAGTTCAACTGTACCATACCTCTCACTCTGACTTTATTTGTCACAGATTTCTTCCCTCCTATACCTAAACATTCTGGTCAGGCTGTATAAAATGATAAAATCTCCTTCCCCTTCTCAACAATCTCCCCATCCCTCTACATTCTTTCCCTTCCTTCTTCATTTTGCAAAATCCCCTCTCATATCCATCCCCATTATGTTTCTCTTGTCCTTGATTATTCAAAATGACAACATGGCTCAACTTTGGGGTTGAACACCAATGTCTGGATTTTTGTGGGTTACAACAGCTTGTTTTTGTAAAGAGTTTGATTCTTTCTGATTTCTAGCCAGCATGGAAACTCTGAGTAACGTAAAGCTGAAGTTTGAAAGTTCCATCAAGGATTTGTTCTTAAAAAAGAAAAGAGACCCTTTAGTTCAAATCAACATATGCTTTTGGGTTTCCATACTAGAGTGAATGACCACACTCACTTCAGATTTCATATATATACATATACATATGTATATACAAACACATACATATAACATATATTTGTATGTATACGTGCATGTATGTATATACATATACATGAACATATATACACATAGGTATACATAATATGTATATCATTATAATCTACAATATGTAATATGCATCATATAGCCTCAATTTAACTTTTTTTAAAGTACATGTATTAAGAATCTATGTACAAAACACTATATTAGGTGCAGAGGATGCAAAAACAGAAATGAAACAGACTTTACCCTGAAGGAGTTTACATCCTATTGGGGGACAATATCCAGATTCTGATAAACAAATACAGAAATTTGTGAGTACTTATGGAAAGTGGCAATCACAAAAAACTTGTATGGCTTCATCAACAATAGTTTATTCCAGACTAACCTCATTTCCTCTTTTTTTTTTTTAACAGAGAAACCAGATTGGTAAACCAGAGGAATGCTGTAGACATAGTATACTTTGATTTCACTAAAACATTTCATAAAGTCTCTCATGCTATGTTTCTGGACAAGGAGAAATGTGGGCTATATAAGTGATAAAAACAAATGCATTTCCCTGGCAAGTCCCCTTCCCCTTCTCAACAGTGTCTCCACCCATCATTTCCTACATTCCCTCCCTTCCTCCTCATTTCTTCAAAATCTTCCTTCCATCTCCATGCCCATTATGTACAGTTGGTTGATTTGTAACTCTTTGAATGACTGGACTCAAAGAGCAGGCATTAATGGGCCTCTGTCAGTTTGGAAGGTGGTCTCTTGTAGAGCATCCTAAAGATCCATCCAAGTCCTGTGCTGTTCAATATTTTAATGAGTCACATGAATTAAATCAATTAAGCTGTAGTTGGCATGCTTGTGAATTTTCTGGGAATGTAAAGTAAAAAGATGAACTATTTCCTTCCCTTCTGGAGCTTACATTCTATAGGGAAAGGACTACAACACATACACACACACACATACACACACATACACACACACACACACACACACACACACACAGAGAGAAAATACTTGCCAAGCAAATACAAAGTAATTTGAGTAGGGGGGAATAACAACTGGGCTAACTTGTAGTAGATGGCACTTCAACTAAACCTTGAAAGGAACTAGGTGGCATGGATGATGAGGGAAAATATTCCAGCTTTGGGGTGTGACCTGTGAAAAGGCAGAGCTGTTGAATCATTTCAGTCATGTCCGACCTCTGTGACCTCATTTAGGATTTTCTTGGCAAAGATACTGCAGTGGTTTGTCATTTCCTTTTCCAGGAAACTGAGGCAAACAGGGTTAGGTGACATGCCTAGGGACACAGAGCTAGTAAGTATCTAAGGTCATATTTGAACTCAGCAAGATGAGTCTTCCTGATTCCAAGCCTGGGGCTCTATCTGTTGTGCTGCCTACCTGCCTCCAAAAGGCCAAGATCAGAACCCTAACCAGTGTAATTCAGTGAACATCGCCTCACCTGAACTCATCTCCTTTCTCTGCCATTGTTAAGTGTTAACAAAATACTAAAAGAATACTGCAAGTTTTATAGTACACTTTCTATGTAAATCATAGCCTCAAAGCTCATAGGATCACAGATCTGGAACTGAAAGGGGCCTAGCCAAGTGCCCCCATTTTTACAGGTACAGAAGAAGTTGTCCCTGGCATATATGTAGTAGACACTCAAAATATGACTTTGCACAGCCCTCTCTCACCTAAATCTGATTCACTTGCAAGTCATGGCATCACCTTCCTGATGTCACGGTCCTCTTTGAGGACAAAGGACAACATCAGGAGGACAAAGGACAACAACGACAACATCAGATATAGAAACTGAGGCCTGGAAAAGATAATGCCTTGCTCAAGGTCACACAGGTAGTCAGCGGTAGAAATAGGCTTTGAACTCATGCTCTGTGTCTTTAGGCTAAGCAGTCTTTCCACTATACCACACTGGTCTGAGGATAGGGTATGCACGTATGTGTGTGGGGAAGGACTAGCCAATAGACTTGGGTAGACTTATAGCTAAGATCTTGATCTAAGAAACCCAGGAGCAAAGATTTAGGTGCAACAGGAAGAAGGACAACAAATCTTCAAACAAATCTAGAAAATGTACCGGACTTTGTCTGAATGAGGAAATCCCCCCACATCTGAAAAGTCATATTGGGTCATTTTTCCAGCATAGGTAAGCCCAGGGGGACAGAAGCAACTGAGCAGCATTTAATAAACCTAAGGCCCTTAACTACAGGGTAAGTGTTTGCTATTTGACAAAAACGACAGGGAAAATTTAAAAGTAGTCTGAAATCAGATTCATACAAAAATATAACACCATATGTTAACATAAGCCACAAATGAATACAGGACCTAGACAGAAAGGACTTTATCATAAACTAAATGGAGAAACATAGAAGAAAATATGCACAGTATTAGATGAGATAAGAATTCTTGACCAAAGAACAAATAGAGGAGATCATAAGAGAAAAAATGGAAAATTTTTATGACATAACATTGAAAAACTTCCACACAAACATTGTCATTGCAGGAAAAACTTCAAGGGTTAAGAGTTCGCTAAGAAAAAACCTTCACAGCAACTTTCTCTCATAAAGTTTTCCTATCCAAGATAGACAGGAAACTGATTTAAGTATATAAGAACGAGACCCATTCTCCAATAAATAAATGGGCCAAAGAAAACTTGGGAAAACTTGTATGGGAAAATTCAGAGTGAAGTAGAACTAGAAAACAATTTATACAACAATTACAACATTGTAAAAGAAAATAATTTTGAAAGACTTAAGAACTCTGATCATTGCAATGGACAACCATAACTCCAAAAACCCGACGATGACTGCTTAATTCCTGAAAAAGAGGTGATGCACTAGGAAAGCAGAATAAGGTAGAACTTGACCAATACGTATATTTATTTTACATGACCATTTTTATTGGCCCAAATGAGCTTTGCTTTTTTTTTTTAACTTTGGGAATCTTTTGAGGAAGAAAGGGTTGACTGGTAGTAATATAAAAAAAATGAAAAAGAAGAGAGTCAATGAAGAAAGTTCAGAAAGAGAGATAAATAAAATAGCTCAAAAATGTTGAATTTGTTATATTCTTTAGAAAAAAAAAGAGCAAGTAGGACATAATAGAGACTCATGATGTTATATATAATCCTCTTTTCTTTGTATATGTAAATTCTTGTTTTTGATATTTGTCAAGTTGAAAATAGCAAAAAAAAATTACTTTAAAAAGCACATGTATTGCCTTCGTCACATATTATTATTAGTAATAGCTAGCACTTATATAGTATTTTAAGATTTGTCAAGTGCTTTCCAAAAATTTCATTTGAAATTGTTGATATCAAAACTATATCAAAATTATTGCCTCTTCAAGTAATTATTTAGTATGCCATTGTATGCCACACTATGTCATACTCTTCCTCCAGCTCCAACATACAACCCAAATTTGTATCTCAACAGCCAGCTCCTAGGCAGTGGTTCTCAACCTTCCTAATGCTGCGGCCCTTTAATACAGTTCCTCATGTTGGGGCGACCCCCAACCATAAAATTATTTTTGTTGCTCCTTCATAAGTGTAATTTTGCTACTGTTATGAATCGTAATGTAAATATCTGATATGCAGGATGTATTTAAATTGAACATAACCCACAGGTTGAGAACCAAAACTCCTTAAGGATGAGACAGTGGTGATTATTCCAGGTACCATGCCAAGCCTTGAGGGGAAAGAATACTGGCCAGGTCATTTCTTTGGCAACTCCCCAAACTCACCTTGTAATCAGTGATCTCTTCTCACATATAAGTTGGTCCCAACCATCAAGGATCTCTGTGAACATGGTACATTTGTACGTGTACTTGTCAAAACTGAAGTCATGTATTAAGTATAAACAAATACCAGACTGTTGGCATCATCATCTTTCAAAAAGTGTTTATTGCTTTTCAGTATCATTTGCTGCAAAATAATTCCCATGTATAAATAGTACATTTTATTCCTTTTCCCCCAGACAGGAAAACTCCAGTTTCCTGCTTTAATGTGCTAAGGGCGAGTAAGCATATAGTATTCCAGTGTTCTCATGCTCTCACATTCAACACCACTGTTGGAAATCACTGACATAGTTTTAATTTGGATAAGCCCTCTCTAAAAGGAATTCTGCTGATGGAATAATTGGAAAAAAGGCCTCAGTGGTGAAGGTGATGGACTAGTTATTGGGGTTAATGTGTTTGGCTCTTAGTTTTCTAAAATGTCAGCTCTGTATTAGAAACTTTCAGGAAGCCTCGTTTAAGCCATACCCTGTCAAAGGAGGTATGAAGTAGAGCTGGTTTCCGTCATCCAGGGCTGGCTGAGGGTGGAGACAGCACTGTTTGCTAAACTGGTTAAGGTGGCTCAGTTTCAATCTCATGTGATTCTGAATGGAGGAGTAGAAAGTCCTATGTGAAATCACATCCAGCTGAAAGTAAAATATTCGGGTTTGGTGGAGCTAGAGGTAGCGGAGCCCCCAGCTCAATTTTTTTTTAATGTAAGTACCAAACAAAGTTATGTTCTTTGGTAAAAATTCTTACTAGAAAATCAAGGGGGGAGGGGAGCATCTCAAGCCAGGCATTTCATATATACTTTTTTTGAAATTCACATCCAATCAGAGGTAGTTGTTTTTTTTTCCTATTTGTCTGTTCAATTGCTTTGAAGTATTTTAGATGTGTTGGTTTTTAATCCAAATGCTTAGTTTTATTTGGTTTAATATGTACCTTAATGGCAGAGACTATTTCATTTTGTCTTTGTAGCATATGGTCAGCATTTAAGGAATGCTTATTAAACTTAAGGTATATAAGAAAATGACTAATTTAGAGAGGTATGATATTTTGTATACTGTCTTTTTTTTTTACGAGTAGGAAATAATTTCCAAATGGATAGTTTATATTTATGTAGCACTTAAAGACTTGTGATACATTTCTCCTGAGGTAGATAGTACAAGTATTATTATCTCCATTGTACAGATGAAGAAACTATGGCTCTGACAGGTAAGGGGCTTTCCTATGATCACATAACTAAGCAAATGTCTGAAGGAGGATTTTAACTTCGGTTTCCTTACTCCAAGTGCCTATCCTATGCTTCCAAATTTTTGATGAAATTTTACTTACAGCAAATTCAAGTAATTAGTTTCTTCTTATTCCTTATAAGCGATAAATTTCAAGCGAAGGAGAAAGAAAAGGAAACATGATTGTGATTAGAAGACTGTTTTAAAACAATCAAACTTGCCATGAGAACTGATTTTTCAAAACAGATCTTGAGATCATCTTGTCCAAATTCCTCATTTTACAGAAGAGGAAACTGAAGTCCACAGAGGTGAAGAGAAATGCCTAGGGTGACCCACCCAGCTAGTTACAGAACTAAGAAAAGAACCCATGTCTCCTGAGTTCAAATCCAGAACTTTCCACTATTCCACACTACTCTTTGGTGTCAACTACAGGCCATTTTAATTAAACATGTGACAACCTATTGTGATGAACTGAAATGATATTTTTCTAGTAAGTGGATATTCTAAGATGGTTAAAAATCAATTGAAAACTGTTGGGAGATAAATTTGATAAATTTGTTGTCTTAGAAAGAACAGGGGCCTGAGAGTTAGGAGACCAGGAATCAAGTCTTAACCCTGCCACTGAGTAGCTGGTCAAAATTGCTGTCATTTGCCTCATCAATATAAGAACTAAGAGGGTGGGACTAAATTATCAGAGTTTTCTTCCAGCAATAAAAGTCTATCATCCTTTGAACTGTTCTATGGCTTAGTATATCAATTTAAAAAATGAAAAATAGTGTCATTCCTATGCATTACATAGTATGCTTACAAAGATACATTATATAGTATGCTTACAAAGAGGCAGTGTGATAGTGAGGAAAGAGCTCTACCTTTGGAAGCAAATGAGGTGGATTAAAATCCTACTTCTAATGTTTACTCTGTAAGTGACTTTGAAAAGTGACAATCTCCCTGGGGCTCATCTTGTGCATTTGTGAAATAAGGAAGTTGGACTATAGTCTTGGAGATCCTTTCCAGCTCTACACCTATGATGGTCTTTATATTCCTTATAATTGATAGGTACCTAGGGGAGGAAAAATAAACGGTTGTAAAACACTGAAAAGACAAGCTGGATTTTGAGTAAATTTGCAATCTGGTTAAGTTCATAACAGTCTTGAAGAAAATAGTACTAAACACCCATGGGATCCCTTTTAACTATATAAATGCAAAGTACCATCATTATTATGATAATTAGCAACACTTTCCAATGTATTTCCATACACACATTAGTATGCATTTTTAGTTCAGTTGGCAGGACAGCCCTGTAGGATGAGGCAGCCTAATTCAGATTGTGGAGTCAAAAAGCTGTCCTTCAAATTCTTCTGGCACAGCACCTTTGTGAACACAGGCAGGGAGGTCCCTTCACCATTCTGAGTGTTAGTTTCCTCATTGGTAAAAGCAGGGGTGTGTGCTCTAATTGGGCTTTAATGCCACTCCATTTTATTAAAACAGGAGAACTACACTGATTTCTTCAAAGCCTCTTGCTAGAGTAATAGAGTGTGTGTGTGTGTGTGTGTGTGTATATGTATATATATATATATGCGTGTGTGTGTATGTGTGTGTGTGTGTGTCTTTATTTCCATTATTTTGCTAAAACATTGTTTAAAGATTTTAAAGTGCTGTTGTTAACCTTTGCCACTGAGTTGTATTGCCACCAATTGTGAGAAGGCGGCCCTAGGTGTCCCCCTTCCAAAGTGAACAGTCACAGTGAGTGAGCAGCAGCAGTCTGGGCAGGGGCAGCAGCCTGGGCAGGGGTACAAGGCTGGGTAGCAGCAACAGCAGCTGCCTCCGCCTCTAACGAAGCATTCTTGGCAGGACCATGTCTCCATTTATATAGTCACTTTGTAGTTCAAGAACATGGTAACAAAACTGGCCTTTTGGCTGCATTTGCCAACTTTGGGGGTGGTAAAAAAATAAAAAAATTAAAAATGAAACAAGCGATTGCCAACCCATATTGGGAAAGAACTCCTGGGTGGCATTTCACTCTCAAGAGAAAAGTTTTCCAAAGCAATTTTCCGTGATGAGTTTGTTGAGATAGTGGAGCAGAGGCGTGCACCCAAAGTAGGGGTCTTATTTCTGTGGGTTTCACAAAGGTTTCTACTCCTTTTCATCTCTTTCAGTTGCTCGTCTTTTCCTAATTAAGGAGGGCCTGCTGACAGTCTCCGCCAATCACAATGGGGAATGAGAACAGCACCTCTGACAACCAGGTGGGTGTTAGGAAACTGCCTCACTCCTTCCTTCCCCAGCTCCACCCCCATGCTTACCCTCTATTAAAGCTTAGTTTTTTCTGCTTGGAAACATCGTCGTCATCATTATCATCATCATCATCATCATCATGCCAGTAGCTCATTAACAAGGTTGAAGGAGCAAAAGGTGACATAAGTTTTATATTTAAATAGTTACCAGTCACCACTTCTATCTTTTCCAAGCTTTTATTTTAATTGCCGTATAGCCTCTTTTTATGGACAATGGGAGCATTTTCATTCTCTTACATCTATGCCACCCTCTCCTTTGTGAAAGAGATTTCACAAACCTTTTCTGGATCCTGTAATTAACAGTCACATAGTTCTAGTAGATAGGTGGTTAAAATAGAAGCTTCTCTCTCTGCCCAAGAAAAGTTTTGGCTGTTGGAAGGCTAAAAAAAAATAGGAAACAAATCTATATTACTCAGAGCTGTTAAGGAATGTGAAACAGATTGTTTTCATGATAGATAAAATTTCAATAGCTTTTCTAAGCCAAAAACGTCCTAAAATTGAAGGTTGGATTTCAGTTGCTTAATTGTGCACACACAGATGTAGTATTTCTCATCCATTGAGGTTTCATAGTGGAAAAAATGTTTAATTTTGGTGATATTAATCAAATGTCTTGGCACAGTCTCATTTAGCTAATTAATATAGCAAGAGCATGACGCAGATTTAGAATGTAATGGTATTGGATTCCTCAGATGAGAAAATTAGATCTAGGAAGCTAGTATTCTCCATCTGGCTTTCTGCTGCATATTCTCCTTCTGATGCAAGTTTTTTTTAAGAGGAATCCTGCTTTGGCAACTTCGTTCAGCCTTGGAGACCTGTACACTTTGAGTACGTGAGGCATAGTTTGGGAAACAGTAGGGCTTTGGAGAAAGGATATCAAACACAAAAGGGAAAATGTGCATTGGGGCTGGTCGGATTTATGCGATTCAGGCCCTTTGGACAAGTACTACTTGTGTAGGACAGGCAATTTAAAAGGTGCTTTCAAATAAACTTTTTAAAGACATTCTTTTGATCAAGTTCGGTTTAGGAGATGTCTCAAGGGGAGATGCTGGACCTCAGGACACAGATCATGCAGGAAAAGAGGCTGGTACACCATATAGGGAAGAAACAGAGATCCTGAGGTAGCATGAGGAAAAGTGGGTAGGACATAGGGAAGAAGCAGTGTTCACTTGGGGTCCAACCATTTGGAGCAGAGGGGAGGGGAAGGAGTAACCCATCTGGTAGCTTCCCATTTTAATTCAACTAAATCTAGCAGACATTTATTAAGTACCTACTATGTACAAACACTGTAGGGCTACAAAGACAGAAAATAAAATTGTCCTCGTCTTCAAGGAGTCAGCCAATCAGTCAAAAACATTTACTAAGCACCTAACATGTGCCAAGTATTGCACTAAACACTGGGGAAACAAAGATAAAAGACAGTCCCTTCTCTCAAGGAGTTCACAGTCTCATGGGGAGGAGGATGACAGATAGTTATTAAAGTTATATAAAGAAAACAAAAGGGGAGAGAGAACCCCAACAGCATGGGGGAGATCAGGGATGTTTTCACAGAGGAGTTAGCATCTCAATTAGGTTTTGGAGGTAGACCCCTAGTAGGCACTTTGTAAATGTTGAATTGAATTAGATGACCAGAATAAATCACTTCCTTTGATACTAGTTAACTAGGTGCTAAGCTTCTTTATTTCCACCAGCTGGAGGAGCAAACCTGCTGTCAGTACTCTGTAAATGTCAGCACCTTCTGACAAAGCCCCAGGTATCCTACTCTAGTTATGGGACTGGTATTTTATTCAGCTCTTTCCCCTCTCTTCAGACAGATTAAGAAGTCTTTGTGGAGAGACACAAAGATTTATATAACAGTAGCACAAGCATATGAGAGCTATAAACTTTAAAAAAATATGAAATTTTAGTTTTTGACAACATTGACATAAAAAACTTTCTCTGCCTCTCTGATTTTTGTTGAATTCTTACTCCTAAGGTAAATATTCTACAAGAAATTTAAATTTTAAATACATTTATTATTTTTCTCCCATCACATTTGCCACATGGCAGTTCCTTTTTTTCTCTGCCTCCTGGTTTCCTTCAAGTCTTTTCTCAAATTCCACCTTTTCAGACCTGTCTCTAGGATCTGATGAATTTAGGGGATTTCATGGGGCCGACAACATGGGGAAGGGAGGAAAGCAAGAGGATCTTGTGTGGTTTCAATAAGTGGGGTGCTCATAGAGACATCATGATACTTTCTTTTTCTTTTAATGACATCTTGGCAATCATATAAGTTTAATTTTACCTTGATAAAATTTGGGAGGGATGGCTTACAAGATAGAATTTATTCTGGCTCCTATATACTATAGGGAATATCTTGGACCCTATATCTCTAGCATTGCTGTTGCCAACAGGTGATGCAGCTCATGTGCTGCTCTCTATAACCATTTCCACTATATTTGCTTTCAGTCAGAGGATACTGGCTCAAATGTCATCCTGCTGCCACCAAACCTGGGTGTACCACAGGTACTGGAAAACATGATTGATATGCTTGGCTTGCATTTCAACCCTTTGAAAGCATTTGTGGATGCTTTCCAAGTTTGCATTTGGCATATCTGCTTTGGATCTTTTGTCTCTCCCCCTCCCTCCTCACCCCAGAAAGTTGTGAAACAGTATCTAAAAGTTTGCTTTCTTTTAAATATGTGGTTAGGTGCTTTTTTTATGATATGATTTTTCTGTACACATCCAAGAATGTACTGGTTAATACACTGAAGGGAGCTGGAGAAGTTCTATGTTCTCAATAGTAAAACAGAAACTGGGTGTTACATCTCTTTTATCAGGTAGCTCTTTGCTAGATCCCCCAAGTTAAGTTTTAGGTCTTGGTTCATAGCAACACCATTACTCTCAGTAGGGTAAACTAAATTGACATAAAAGACTGGCATTTCAAATCAGTGGCAATATCCATATGCAGTTATAAAGGACAGAAGTCATACTGCTTTACCTTATGTAATAGTCTTTGGGGGGACCTTGAAGATCAAAAATGATGAACCAAACCAGCACCAATTTGATCATTTTTATGGGTTGATATTTTTATGCACTGATTATGGGTTACCATGGTTGAATAAATTAATTACATGGTAAATTAGCCCTTCAGTAAACTATGGAGTCTCTCATTGACCTTTCCATGCTACCTTAATAAAGTGCTAGAAATAGAGGTGTGACTCCATAATTTAAAAAATAAAAATGAGCCAACTTAATTCAGACTTCAGGAAGCTCAGCCACTCTGCCTGAGGCTGCCTTCCATGATCACCCTGCCACCGTTCTAAAACAAGTTGTCTTTGAATTTGTCCCTTTTTAGGATGTACTTAATCGGGCAGGATATACTAAATCATTTATATTCAAAGTAAACTGTAGTAGTTCTTTATTACCTCCAGGATCTAATATAAAATCCTCTGTCTAGATTTTAAAGTCCTTCATAGCCTGGCTTACCTTTCCAATCTTATACTTTACTTCCCTCAAAATGCTCCACAATCCAGCAACATTGGCATCTTTGCTGTTCTTTGCACAAGACACTTTATCTCCTGACTTTGTGCCTTTTCACTGACTGTGCCCTATGCATTGAATACTTCTCCTCCTCCTATCTGTCTTTTCTTGGAGTTTCCTGACAGGAGCCCAACTTGGTAGGTGTATATCTTAGGGCAGTAGGCAATTACGTTGGCTATATAATATAGAACCAGTTTTCAGAAGGATTGACTTCCTGATTTCCTTCAAGTCTTTTCTCAAATTCCACTTTCAGCAGCAGGTCTTTGCCAGTCCCTCTCAATGCTAGTACTTTCCCTCTGAGTTTACCCTGTATATATCTTGTACTTGTAGAATTGCTTGTGTTGTGTTACCCATTAGAATGTGATCTACTTTCGGACAGGGGCTGCTTTTGCCTCTTCTTATAAGCCAAGTGCTTAGCATAGTGCCTAGCATATATATAGTAAACACTTAATAAATGACTGTTGACTTGATCTGTTACAGAGCTTAGATATGAGAGGATCCTATGCTCCTTAATTTCTCTATGAAGAAAACAAGACCATGGGAAGCTGAGTGACTTGTCCAAGGTTTCTTGATTTGCTAGTGTTCAAGCTTTGACTAGAATGAAGGCATCCTGACATTCAATCTGTGCTCTTTCCACTGCACCTATTCTGCCTCCTCCACACTGCTCATCAAAAAACAGGTGGTTAAGTCACCTTTAGTCATCTATTATGCATTGAGTTCATCAAAGTTTTACTTTAGAACAAATATCATTTCTGTGTTTTTGGTTCAGTATTTTTAGCTCTCCTTATTAGCCATTTAATGTTAAAAATTGTTCATTAATAATCCTGTTGAACCTGTTCAATGAGCTCATGTTACTTAGGATGCCCTGAAATGTGAGTCCTGGAAAGATATACGTAAGTTCAAGGTCTCTTTTCAAAAATCACAGCTCATAAGTTCCCATCAATGTTTCTCTTTATCTATACCAAATAAGAGGACAGAATAATTCAAAGTAAAAGGCTTTTAGATACAATGGAATAGTAAAGTAAATAGTAACATGCCCCCAGACAAATGAAGGTGCATTGTACTATAGGTTCTCATGTTTCTTGTAGGGGAAGGGAATGTGCATAGGCTGGATAACTCATGTCACTAGTGTTTCATCCTAATACCGTCCCAGTTGGTACTTTTTTTGGTCTCTAAAATTACTACTTGCTGCTTCTCTGCGGAGCAACTGCTGTCATTTTCTGGGCTATTTTCTCAGCTGAAATGCAAACTGCCAGTGTCATCTACTATGCTTCCTTTTGGGCTGTTGCTATTTGCTCATTTTCCCTTGAATTATAGCTGTTCTGTAGTGTCTTTGAGATTCTATGATTCTCTGTAATGGAGCATTGACAGTTCTTTTAGCCCTTAGCCACATGGCTACATTAGATTTTTTATAAATCAGACTCATAGATGGATCCAATCAGCATGACAAAAGCACTTAGAACAAGTACTTTCATTCCCTCAGGTCTATCCATCATTTGGGATAAGGTGAGAATTTTCCTTTCAACTCTTTATGTTTCTGTTGGCTAGTGATGAGCCAAGAAGACTATCCTGAAACTTCACTCTAGTCTAAATATATTGCAGGAGTGGGGGGCGAGGGGTCAGGGAAAGTGGGGACTTTTGATCTTCATGCCTATAGTTATATCCAAATGTCTTCTCTCCTTGTACCTTGATGTGTTGTGTTTGTGCCAAGACCAAATTTCATTGACATATAAAAAAGAAGATTGAGCCATCACAGTATAATTTCTTTAGAATAGCATTTCCTAACTACAGGTCTGTGAATTTATCTTTAAACGTTTTTTATAACAGTATTTCAAAACAATTGGTTTCCTTTGCAATTCTATGTATTTTATATTATGCATTTTAATACATTTTGAGAAAGGGCCCATAAGCTGTACCAGATAGCCAAAAGGGTCCATCTCTCTCACACATACACACACACACACACACACACACACACTCACACACACACACACACACACACACACACACACACACACACGTTTTCTTGGTTTTAGAGCTTAGTGTAAGATTGATGCTATCTTCCAATTAATTCAATTAAATTTAACAGATCTTTATCATGTGTAACAACAATGTGCTAGGTATTGGGAAAAGAGATTAGATTTAAATAAGACATAAGTCTTTGTTTTCATAGTAGAGTATGACACATACAGAGATAAAAATAAGACAGAATAGAAGGCTATGTTGCGAACCATGGGAGGATACAAAAAACTGTAAGTGCTGCCCTCTCCTTCCAAGCATTATCCAGATCTCATTTATCCAGGGCATAAGTCATTTTTGAGTTGTCTGACTCTTTGTGATGCCATTTGGGGTTTCCTTAGCAAAAATACTGGATTAGTTTGCCATTTCCTTCTCTAGTTCATTTTACAGATGAGGAAACTGAGGCAAACAGGGTTAAGTGACTTGCCCAGGGTCACACAGCCAGTAAGAGTCTGAGGCAGGATTTGAACTCAGGAAGATGAGTCTTCCTGACTCCAGACCTGGTGCTCTATCCACTGTGGCACCTAGTTGCTTATCTAGGGCTTAGGGAACTGAAAAATAGTTTAGTTTCAGTCTGGGGAATGAAGTAAGACTAGCAGGAAAGAACTGTGACTTCCTAAGGGAAAGATCTAGATGAAGGACCCATTGACTAGAAGGAGAATTTAAAAAAAAAATGTACCTGGAAGAGATAATTTGGTGCATTGAAGATGTATCAAGCTAATTGAGTCACATGAGACTGTGTACATAAAATTACCTTAACTCTATGTAGTTTAGACACTAAGATCTCCTTATATAATAAAGCTTAGTTATAAGCTTGAATTAGTACTGAGTGTTTTTTGATTGAGGATAATTAGCAGAGGTGAGGTACCACCAAAGAAAAAGTGAGAAAAAACCCTTTTTTTGAGTTCCCAAAGTGAAAATTTGCCCAATGCCAATGGTGGCAGGAAAGAAAGGGACATCATGTCTGATTCTAAGGACTTCCTTTGGGGTTTTCTGAAAGGAGTCAAACCCAGTGGGTACATATTTTGGGGGCACTCTAGGGTCAACTTTCAGAAGGACTTGAAAGTCAGATAATAAAAGTTTGGACTTCACGCTAGAGGTAGTAAGTACCCACTGTGTTTTTGAGCAAGAGGTGATATGAGGGGAAACATATTTTAGGAAGATTATTCTGACCATCCTGTCAAGGAATATTAGAAACATAGTACCTAGGATTAGGGAGTTGATAGCCCCATTGTACTCTGCCCTGGTCAGACCACATCATTAATATTATGTTCACTTATATTCACCACAATTTCAGAAGGTCATTGGTAAATTGAAGAGTCCAGAGGAGGGCAGTAAGGATAATGAAGGACCTTGAAGATCATGACAAATGAAGGCCAGGGTATGATTAACCTGAGAGAGACTTAGAGGCAAGGACATGATATCATTTCATGTATTTGAAGAGTTGTCAAATGGAAAAAGAATTAGGTTGGTTCTATTTGGTCTCAGAAAGAAGGATGGATAGAAGTTTTAAGAAGTAAGATTTAGGATTGAAGAAAGAAAAAACTTCCTAACACGTAGAGATATACCAAAAGAGAATGGGTTTCCTTGGGCATCTTTCTGAACAGAGGTCTTTAAGTATGGGTTGGATAACCACTTGTTGGGGGTCATTGCAGAGGGGATTCTTTTTTTTAAAATTAGTTAATTAACTAATTAATTAGTTTTTAGCATTCACTTCCCTAAGATTTTGATTTCCAAATTTTTTCCCCATCTCTCACCCCAAGACAGTGTGCATTATAATTACCCCTTCCCTCAATCTGCCCTCCCTTATCATCCCCCCCTTCTGTTATCCTCTTCCCTTCTATTTTCCTGTAGGGAAAGATAGATTTCTATACCCCATTGCCTATATATCTTATTTCCCAGTTGCATGTAAAAAATTTTTTTAACATTCCTTTTTAAAACTTTGAGTTCCACATTCTGTCCCTTTCTCCCTCCCCAAACACTCTCATTGAGAAGGCAAGCAACTTGATGTAGGTTATATATGTGTAGTCATGCAAAACACTTCCATAATAGTCATGTTTTGAAAGACTAACTATATTTTCCTCCATCCTATCTTGCCCCCCCATTTATTCTATTCTCTCTTTTGACCTGTTCCATCTCAAAAGTGTTTGCTTCTGATTATCCCTCCCCCCATTTGTCCTCCCTTCTATCATCCCCCCTTTCTCCCCTTTTCCCTACTTTCCTATAGGGTAAGATAGATTTCCATACCCAATTGAATGTGTATGTTATCCTCACCTTCAGTCACATCTGATGGGAGTAAGGTTCATTCATTCCCTCTTACCTCCCTCACAGGTGGGATTTGTTGAAGAATGGATCAGGTTTATGAATTTGGATGTCTCTTTCAAACTCAGAGATTTTTCAGTCTTTTAATCTTCCCAAATTTCTTTGGGCAGCCAAACTTGTTCATTAGCTGTCATTCCTATGATTGGTGTCTAATGCTTTAATAAAGGCTATTCAAGGTAGAGGAGAAGGTTTTCCTAAATGTCTGTATTTGCCAGGTTGTGCAGTAACCCCATTGCCTGTTGTTTTACATTGTGACTGAAATCCTCATGGTGGTCCAGATTCTTCCTAGTGGACATGTGGTACAGAAAGCATCCTCTGCATAAGGAACCCTTTCTGTTGCAACATTAATGGTGGTAAAAACATTAAAATGGGAAGATGCCATTTAACCTCTTTTCCTGCTTGAACACTTTGTCAACTCTTCATGCAGGGAGGCAGGATGTGTTTCTGAGAATGACTTTGAAAGTCTGAGAGGAAAGATCACCTTTTAGTTACTGACTTGTGTATCAGCAATGTAGTATTCACAATGCCTACAGTAACTATAAATATGCTGATATAGTTATTAATCACAAAATGGAACAGGCTCTCTACATAAGAAATATAGATAGTGCATTCATTTAAATACCAGAAAACTGAGTCCCAAAACCAGAAAGTCAAAGCCAACCCAGTAGTGATGAAGTTGGCACATGTGGTCAAAGTA
>CM053582.1:508170672-508191998 GCA_028627135.1 Pseudochirops cupreus
CACACACACACACACACACACACACACACACACACACACACACACAAATACAATTAAGAACTTCTGCTCTAAATGAATTTCTACTACAATTTCAATTTCCCCAGTGAATAGTTGTCCAGTCTCTGCTTGACAATCTCCAAAGAAGGGAAACTCAGGACTTTCCTAGGTCTCCCAACTGATGAGATAAGGGGTAATCTGAGGCAAGTAGGGCAGAGTTGATGATGGCTGAGATTATAAAGTTGAGTGACTGGAATGCCCTCAACACAAATGGGGAAATTTGGAGAATGAGTGAATTTAGGAGGAAACAAAAATAAGCTCCATTTAAGACATGCTGAGTTTGAGATAACTAAAGGATAGCCAGTTAGAGATGTTCTAACAGAAATAGGGATTTCTGACCTATACCTACATCTTGGAGTCTTTGCATAAAGATAGTTGAAATCATGAGAGATAAAAGGAGAGAGGGGAAGAGAAAGAGAGAGAGAGAGAGAGAGAGAGAGAGAGAGAGAGAGAGAAGAAGAAGAAGAAGAAGAAGAAGAAGAAGAAGAAGAAGAAGAAGAAGAAGAAGAAGGAAGAGGAAGAAGAAGAAGAAGAGGAAGAAGAAAGAAGGTCTATGGCCAAAGAAGATTAGTATAAAAAAGCAACATTTAGACAACAGTAATGGAACTGAGAGACAGTGGGATGAAGTAGATAGAGAACTGGCATCTTTTTTTTAAAAATTTCTTTTAGAACCTTAAATCAAAGCTTTATTTGATAGAATTGCAGAATGTCAGAATTGGAAGGGACCTCAGAGGCCATCTAATCCAATCCATAGCTGAAAAATAATCCTCTCAACAACATTCCTGACAAGTGGTCACCCAGCTTTTGCTCGAAGACCTCCAGTGAGGGGGAAAACCATTACCTCCCAGGCTTCTCCATTCCTTATTTGCAAAGCTCTAATTTGTTAGGATGTTTTCCCTTGTATCCATCCTACATTTGCTTCTGCTTCTTCCACCCATAGTTCCCAATTCTTCTCTATGGGGACAAGCAGAATAAGGCTAATCTGTCTTCCAGGGGATAGTCCTTCACTCAAAACCCTAAGTCTTCTCCTAGCTGGACATTCCCAGTTCTTTCAAATGGCATCAGGGTAATCTTCCATGTGGTTCAGTTATAAAAGAAATATTCATATTTTCTTTATCAAGTCAATTTGGTGGATCCACTGCAACATTAGAACAAGAAAACTCATCATTTTTCCCAGTGCTGACCCAGTTGTCCCCTCCACATAGGCCCTAGATCAGGGATTCTTAACCTTTTTTGTATCACGAACCCCCTTGAAAGTCTGGTGAAGTCTGTTTAGAATAATGATTTTAAATTCATAAAAACAAAATACATAGACTAGGATTACCAAGGAAGCAGATTGTATTTGAATATAGTTATCAATATTTTTTTAAAAAACAATGTCACAGATCCCAGACAAAAAATGCCTGCAAGAAGAAACTGATTTTAAAATTAACATATTTAGCAGTCTAATACAAAACAAACAACAAAGTTGTCTACATTGAGAGCGAGGAGTTCCACCTGCTTCAAATAGTGGCCAACTGAACAAACAAAAAACATGATTGTAAAAGACGTAAATGGCTAAATGAAGCTTTATAGAGACAGAAGAATAGGTCTTGGAAATCATCTAGTTCATGCCCCCCATTTTTTGTTATAGTTGAGTCATTTCAGTTGTGTCTGGCTCTTTGTGACCCCATTTAGCATTTTCTTGGCAGAGATACTGAAGTGGTTTGCCATTCCCTCCTCCAGCCCGTTTTACCAATGAGGAACCAAGCCAACAGGATGAAGTGACTTGCCCAGAGTCACACAGCTAGTAAGTGTCTGAGATCAGATCTGAACATGGGAAGATCAGTCTTCCTGACTCTAGGCCCAGCACTCTATCCATGGTACTAACTGTGCCTCCCCTGCCCCCACATTTTTACAAATAAAGAAATAGAAACAAGAGAGTTTTAGCGACTTCCCACGGTCACACCGTCAAACCCAAGGTCTCCTGAATTACATAGTTTTTTGCTTTCTTCCATCACATTATATTACTTCTCAACTGAAAATCTAGAGTCTCATACTTGCTCAGGTTAAAAATATCATTTGCATGTGAGCAGAAAGGGAGAAATGTGGAAAGATACATAGACTTGATAGAAGCTAGGTGATGAGAGCATAATTCACTTAACTCTTAATGCTCTTCCAGATGTGAGAATAGAACCAGACAATGAACATTCATGAGGAAAGGACAGGAGGATGTTAGTGGGCTACGAGTTCAAAACAAGTTAACAGGCTGATGCAGCAACCCCAAAACCTAATGGGAAGTTAGGTTCCTATTCATGAAAGCATGAAAGTGACTTTGTGGGTCTGAAAAACCATGCTATTGAAGCAGAAGCAGGAAGCAGAAAGGCTATGAGTGTGGATGGGCCCGGCCATGTGTCCATCATCAGAGGACATGGTTAACTAAGTACTAAGGGGACAGAGGTCAGACAATGAATTTATTTGTCCTTGGAGTCTCATGAAAGTGTTTGCTAAGGCATGGAGAGACTGGGATCTGCATTAGTGAAGGGAGTTCCCACATTCTGATCTCTGAAATCACAGACCTGTTAAAGTCTGTGAAATAGGAAGCATCCAAAACAAAGATAGTTATAATCCCACTGAACTTGCCTCAGCCAGACTGCATCTGGAATAGTGTATTCAGTTCTAGCCACCATATTTTTTTTAAAGGTCAGTGATGATTTTGAGCCTGTACAGTGGTGACCACGTTGGTGAGAGGACTAGAAACCATGCCATATAAGGATCAGGTGAAGGAATTGGAATGTGTAGCTTGGAGAAAAAGACTTGAAAGGATGCCATAATTGCCTTCAAGTATATAAAGAGATAGCATGTGTTTCAGGGATTAGATTCAATTTTTCTTGGCCCCAGAGGGCAGAACTGGGATCAATAAATGGAAAATGAAAGAGGACAATTTCAGGTGTGTTGGAAAGGAAAAACTTCCCAACAATCAAAGTTATCCAGAAGTTAAATGGTTGCTTTAGGACATGATAGGCTCAGACAATAGGACCTAAGTGGTCCAGTGTCCAAATATCACAGTCCCAGAAGCTTCAAGTTTTTTCCCCATTGTGCCATATTGCCTCTCGACTGCAAATATAGAGTCATATACTTTCTTGGTTCAAAACCTAAAACCAAAAAAAACCATCATTTGCGTAAGACTAGGAAGGGAGAAATGTGGAAAGATACATAGAATTAATAGAGGCTAAGTGACAAGATGGTTAACCAGGTGGAGCAGTGCACAGAATACTGGACCTGGAGTCAGAAAGACTCATCTTCTTGAGTTCAAATCCAGACTCAGACATTTACTAGCTGTGTGACCCTGGGCAAGTCCTTCAACTCTGTTTGCCTCAGTTGCATCAACTGTAAAATAAGCTGGAGAAGGGAATGGCAAACCACTGGAGCATCTTTGCCAAGAAAACCCCAAATGGGGTCATGCAGAGCTGGACACAACTGAAAAAGAACTGAACAACAACTAATGAGAAGACAATTCCCTCTGCAGATAATTCTCATGATCTATAGCCATGGGTTGTCCCATTCTTTGTACTTGTATACAACACATGCCTGCCACCTATTAGGATTAATAAAGACCTGTTGATTAAACTTCAGGAATTCATCTATGCCTGGCACATAGAGGGCACCAAATCAATACTTATTGACTTCCCAATCGAATCACTCTCTACTCTAAGATGCCCAGCCAGCGACCAAGTGGATCATTTACACAGCTAAGCCACATGATGCTTCCTATTGCTACAGATGAAAGGACCACACTGGGGAAGGAGGCATCCCCAAAGACAACAACATTGACATACGGTTATTAATATAACATTTAGGTAATGTTTGTAAAGTGCTTTATGGTTTACAAAGAAGGATCTTTTGATCCTTACAACAACCCTCTGTGGGCAGTAGTGATATTTGAATCCAGGTTTCTCCTGATTCCAAGATCATTGCTTTTCCCATTATATCATGTTGCCAGAAACTGCCTCAGCCAAGAAGCACAATCACCTTTCCAAATGCAAAGGCACAGTAGCCAAAAGCAACACCTATTTAAAACACATACTTATTTGTAAAAGAATATTGAGAAGAACAAAAAGTGATGAGGGTCTGAGCTAGGATGCTAGCCATGTAGGTGGAGAGGAGAGAGATGAGAAAAGGGTTGTGGAGGTAGTAGCAACAAGACTGGTTGGATAGGAACAGAGTCTAGACATTGAAAAGTTAAGGTTGACTTCAAGGCTGTGAAACAGGGTGACTAGAATGATGGTAGTGTTCTTGACAGCTGGGAGATTAGGAAGAAGGATGAGTGGAATCCAATTGGAAATCTCCAAAAGGCATTTGGTGTTACCAGACTGCAACTCAGAGACAGAGACCAGGACTAGATAGATGTGAGTGATTGACAGAGAAATAATAATCAAATCCACTGGAATCTGATGAGATCACCAAGAAAATGCGTATAAGAGAAGGCTCAGGTCAAAGGGTATGGGAATCTGAAGTCTTGAGGTCACATGTGGCCCTCTAGGTTCTCAAGTGTGGCTTTGACTAAATGTCAAGGGGCCATACTTGAGGACCTAGAGAGCCACATGTGGCCTCAAGGCTATAGGTTCCCCACTCCTGGGAGGGAAGGTGTAAACCCACAACCAGGAGCAAGACATAGATGATGAGTTTACAAATGAGCGAGAAAGAACAACCTGTCAGGTAGGAGGAGGACCAAGAGAGAAGAGTCATGAAAACCCAGAGAGGGGAAAGCATCTAAGAAGAGAATGTGATCAAAAGCGTCAAATGTTGCCCAGAGGTCATGAAGGATGAGCCTGAGAAAAGACAACTGAATCTGGCTATTGAGAAGTCACTGGTAACTCTGAAGAGAGCAATTCCAGGTAAGTAGATGAGTCTGGAAACTAGACTACAAGGGGTTGAAGAATGAAAAGAGAGGAAGTGAGGCAATAAATATAGACTGCTTTTTCTAGGAGTTTGGCTATGAATGAGAGGAAAGATATAGGAGGTGACAGCTCGAGGGAATGGTAGGTCAAATAAGGGTTTTTCAAGCATGGGAGAGATAAGGACACATGAAGACTGGATTTAGATAACTTGTATACATTGTTTTCATTTCCATATTTTACTGTTCTTTATATATAAAAATACTTTTACTGTTTTTTATACATAAAGATATTCATGTTATGTTTGTGAAGTTCAAAATACAAAAAAACATTTCAAATTTTTAAAAAAGATTAGATTTAGGAGCGGCTAGGTGGCACAGTGAATGAAACACCAGCCCTGGAGGACCTGAGTTCAAATCCAGCCTCAGACACTTGACACACTTTCTAGCCGTGTGACTTTGGGCAAGTCACTTAACCCCAATGCCCTCCAAAAAGTGGAAAAAAAAAGATTAGATTTAGGAAGAATGGTATAAAGTTGGGACTTTATGATAGGACACAAAAATTTTGGAAATTTTGATTACAGAAATTGTGTGATGGTGAGATTAAGAATATGACTGTATATGGCTGAGGGTAAGATGTGGGTTATGGGAATTAAAGAAATTGATGAACTGGATATCTGAGGAAATATCTACTCATATGTTAATGCACACTAGTATGAGACCAGGCAGTGGAGTGAAGAGAAAGTCTGTGAGTCAGGTACTGAATTCCTTGAGAAAGGAAGAAGAATGACCTTTAATAACTTGATAGATAACTGCCTTGAGAAATTGAAATGAGCCTAAAAGGAGATGATATTGTTTAGGGATGGTGGCAAAGGGAGAGCGTGGAAGCAACAATGGTGAGAAAAGGGTATGTCTACTATTCGTCCTGGACCAGTATGTCAGGGACATGGGAAAAGGTACGACCATTACAAGAAAGGATGGCCAGACATACAGCATCTTCTGGAAGGGAGCCAAGAGTCAGGGAGAACAAGATGAAAACTTGCAACTGATAGGTCTAAAATTCAGGGAAGTTTACATGCTCTCTTTCTTTTCCATGTTTGGTTTTGTTTCCTCCTTCCCATTGTTCATTCCATCAGTTACAACCCTTCTATACAACCAGACTAATATCCAATATGAAAGTATTTGCAGCTCCTATACTTGATTGCAAGCCACCATGGGGGGTGTGGGGAGGGAGGGGAGAAAATTTGAAACTCAAAGGACTGTGGAACTGAATCTTGTAAACTAAAAGTAAATGAACAAATCCATTTTTAAAAAATAAAATAAAATGAAGGGAAGTTTGTTGAAGATAAAATGGGGGTTACAGAGGACACAATAAAAGGCAAATATGTGAACCATAATTATGCCTAATAAGACGTCATAGAGGGCTAGTATTCTGAATTGGGGAAGGGAAGACGGGATGAATACTCATACCAACAAGATGACAGATACATTGAAGTATGATTATAACTTTCCATTTAGTTTTTATAGCCATTGAGGAAGATGCTGTGAGATGGATTCTTTCCCCCACTTGGTTTTTATTTTCACACACACTTTCACATAACAGCTAAGTCAGTAACTCAGCGCTGTTCTTACTTGATTTATTAAACTGGTTTTTACCATGTTGCTATATGGAAATATTTACAGATCTAAATTCATTCCTAATTTCCATTCATTCAAAATCATATCTCTGTTAAGGTCCTACTATATATGAGGTACTTGCCTAGCAAAGTGGAGAACATAAAGATGAATTAGATATGACTGCAGTCCTCAAGGGGCTTACGGTCTGGTAGACGGATGAGACATATAAACAAATATCCACAATTTATGGCAAGATATAGTGAGCGTCATAAAAGACATTGGACTTCAGTGTCACAGGGATTTGTAAGAAGGAAAGGTCTATCCCAATCCAATTTGTACAGACAGTTTATAGAAAAACAGGGAAAGATTTTATGGAATAGGTGACATTTGAGTTGGGTCTTAAAAGACTCAGAAGCCATTTAAGTCAGAGGAAACAGGACATTTGAAAGCACAGAAATGTAAGAAAGTGTAGGGTACTTGAAATGGGGTATGACTCAAAAACTGCCCCAAGAGGGAAAGAAAAAAAATATCTGGGACTTTTCTCCACCCAGTTAATGTTAAATAACAAGAATATTCACGGATTCAGGTATATGGCAGGTACTTGTTTACATTCCTAGAAACTGGACCAACCTGGGAATCTCCTCCTGGCCAAAAATATTTTATTTGGCAAAAAACAATATGAATGAAGTCAGAATGTCAGAAGTTCAAGAAAATAGAAAAAGCTAGTTCTCATATTCCTTCAACTTGCAATGAACATAATTCAGCACAGCACAGAGGGAAAGAGAAAGCCAATATTAACCAGATCATACTGCTATTGTCTTTGCCAAGAGAAAAAAAATGACCTCATAGAGTCGCCCATCCTCTCCATTTCCATATATTAAACCACTTACAGCCCCACCTACTTTCAAGAAGATTTCAGGCGGCTGACAAGTTAAAATACAATTGTTTGTTTATGTTTGGACAAGATATATGCTGGAAAAATATAAAACAAGTTCACCTAAGAAGTGGGAATAGGTACTACTGGGAACCTTAGAATTACTGCCTCGCACTAACTTGGACACCAAGCTTTCTTCCAGCTAAGACAAAAAGAGAAACACAATGGGAGACATAATTTTCCTTTTCTGATGACAGAAAGCATACATTTTCTCCCAGAATTTCACTTGAGCTAAAATTTACTCCAGGGATCCTTATATAAGCAACATGAAACACCCTGAAGGATAACTATCACTGACTTATAATTCTACAAAAAAAAAAAATACAGAAGAAATTACAGATTCAGCCCTAAAAATTATGATGATAATAAAAAATTGACTTAATATGATGATAGGAGGAACAGGAAGAGAAAAAAGGAAAAGAGAAGGAAAAGGAGGAGAAGGAAGAGCATGAGGGGGAGGAGGAAGAAGAAAACAAGCACAGATAGGGAGAGGGCATGGTTTAATACAAAGCTTTCCCTGATTCCTCCAATTAGAAGTGACTCCTGACTACTGTGACGTCTCCAGGACACTTTGTACCTTAAATTTGCAAATAAACAATACAAAATAGCACAAGAATGCACCTGTCACTCTCTATCTCTAGCTCCTTTTCTCCTGCTAGACTCAAAGCTCTAGAAAGGTAGAAATTATAAGTTGTTCTTTGTTTTGCCTTCAGTGCCTTTGAAGAGACTTGCACATATTAGGTATTCAATAAATATTTGCTGAATTAAAAGGACACTTGACTGGCTGTCAGAAGATTTGACTCTAGCTGGGGTGGGGAACCTGCAACCTCAAGGCCACATGTGGCCTTCTAGGTCCTTGGGTGCAGCCTTCTGACTGAGTCTAAGTTTTACAGAACAAATCCTTTAATTAAGGTGATTTGTTCTGTGAAGTTTCGATTCACCCCTGTCATATGGTTGACTAGTGATAGAATATGAACTCATATTCTATCACTAGTTAACCATATGACACTTCTCTGGGTCTCAGTTTTCTCATCTGCATAGTAGAGGAGTCAGACTGGATGACTGCAAAGGTCCCTTCTAGCTATGGATCCCAGAATCCAGGTACTAGGCTCACAAGATCCATTTATACGGTACTACCTCCCATGAATATCTGTAGCTTGAGCTATGTTTAGCCAATGGTAATGGCCCCCTATCACTCATGAATTTGCTGATGCTTTTTGTAGGGTCAATGAAAATCAACCAAATGAGGCAAATTACTAGTTTAATTGTAAAGAAAAGAAGTACATTTACATTCCCTCTAAGAGACTTTGGAGTCAGAGGACTTGTGTTCAAATCCTACTTCTGATACTTATTACCTGTGTGACTTTGGGGAACCTTCCTGGAACCCAGTTTCCTCATTTCTAAGATGAGGAGGAAGCCTTAGATGGCCTCACAGGCACCTTCCTGTTCTAGATCTATAATCCTAAGGTCACCTCAAACATAAGAATATGAAACAGGCTACCAGAGAGGGCCTTTCTTAAAACTCTCTCCGTGAACAGTATGTTATGGTATGTTCAGTCTTCCTTGGTAAATCTACAATAAGCTGTAATGGTTTTCTATTGCCTCTAGGATAAAATAGAAGCTCATCTGTTTGGCTTTTAAAGACCTTCATAACCCATCCCTGTCCTATCTTTCCAGAGTCATGAAGACTTGAACATGACTGAAATGACTAAAAACAACAAAGCCTCAGTTTCTTCATCTATATAATTGGGATATTAATACATCATAGGGTCATTGTTTTAATCAAATGAGTTAACATAAGAAAAGTTTATGTAAGTGGTAACTATTAATAATAGTAATAGGCAATTAATAAATGTTTGATTGATTGACGACCAAGCAGGAGAATATCTCTACCTGCCTCACACTAGATGTTTTATTCTTCTCTGCCATGTAAAGGGATTAACCATTGGCCCAGATCACTCAGGTAAGGGATTCACAGAAGGGGCTTGAGTCAGAGGAAGAGGTTTCTAGAGGGATCAGAGAGAGGAAGAAACAACTTTGCTGGGGAGAACCCTGGGATGTTTGGGTGCAGTCTTGACTATATCATGTCAGGAAGTTCTTTTGAGTTCCTCTGTAGAGACAGATATTTGACTTGGAGATCTCAAACAAGAATCACCCATGATGAGAGAGCTCGGCACAGACATCTCATTTCTGCCCTGGCTGTGCTGTGTTAGAATTTCTCTAACTTGAGTTCTCCAACAAGCCTCCATGTTGGATACCTCCTTCTTCTTCTCCTCCTCTTCCCCACCCCACACCCTTTTCTTCTTCCACTTGTGTTTTTGAAGATCCGTGAGAGCAGGACTGTCTTTCTTATCTCGTATTTGTATGCCTGTAACTTAGCACAGTACCTAGTACATAGTAGGCACTTAATAAAGATTTATTGACCAGTGACAATGAGGATGGGCTGGGATCTACATTGATGGAGGATATGTTTATGAGATCAGGGATCCACTGATGTTTTATGGATACTTCTAGTCTAAAAAGCACAAATCATATGGAATCCTAGAGCTAGGAAGAAACTCAGAGAATAACTAGCCCAACTTGCTCATTTTATGGATGACGAAACTGAGACTATGAGAAGGAAATGACCACCCCCAGTTAAAGGCATCTCTGGGATTTGAACACAGGCCTTCTGATAACAAATTTGGTGCTTTCTCTCCTCTGCTACATGGGCTTAAAGGAAAGTTTTTGAGGCTACTCTAGAATAATATCTTTAGGTCTCTAAATAACTGGATCACCCAAATCTGTTTCCCAACTGATACACAGGATACCTCATTTCCAAGTGACTGACATGGGCACGGCACCTCAAGTTTTTTGGTTTGTTCAGTCATTTCAGCCATGTCCAACTCTTTGTGACCCGTTTTGGGGTTTTCTTGGCAGAGTCACTGGAGTGGTTTGCCATTTCCTTCTCCAGCTCATTTTACAGATGAGGAAACTGAGGCCAACAGATTTGCCTAGGGTCACACAGTTAGTAAGAGTCTGACACCAGATTTGAACTCGGGAAGACTCCAGGCCCAGTGCTCTATCCACTGCTCCACCTAGCTGCACCTCAAGAAACTCCATTAATTCAAGATGAAAAATACAATTCAGTTAACCTGGAATATTGGAAGGAGAACTTTGGTCCTCTTTCAAATCTTAAATGCTAAAGTGACACGAGGATGAGCAGATACCCTCACCTGATAGAAAGTGAACTGGCCACAGTAAGACTTACTAGCATGTTTGCTGTGTAAGCAGATGTTATGTAGAATCGTATTAAATATCAGGTCCCGGCATAACTTTGCTATGCCTCCGTTTCTGAGCTCTCTCACAGTATATAATTCTCGTTTGAGTCCTCCAAGTCAAATATCTGTCTCTACAGAGGAACTCAAGGGAATTTAGACATGATATAGTCAGGAATGCACCAAACTATCCCAGGATTCTCCCCAGTAAAGTTGTTTCCATATCTCTCTGATCCCTCTAGAAACCTCTTCCTCCGACTCAAGCCTCTTCTGTGAATTCCTCACCTGAATGATCTGGATCAATGGTTAATCCCTTTATATGGCAGAGAAGAATAAAACATCTAGTGTAAGGCAGGTGGGGAGATTTCCCTGTTTGGTCATCAATCTGTAAAATGAGGCAAGAATCCCTGCTGGCTGCCCAAATCAGAATACTAGAAAGATTAAATTGCCTTCAAGGCAAACTATAAAAGGTATCACACAACTTAGAGAAGGGTAAAAAATGAGTGGCATGATTTTAAATTTTGCTGTGGCGATTCAATAAATGAAATACAAAGAAACATTTTTGATAAAGCAGAGTTGCTGAGATTTCAGAATTTCAAATCAATGCTTGATCAAAATTTCTAGGCAATATAATAAAATTTGCTTTTTCAGGGTTTGACAAATGTGAATTCCACTGTCAGCAAAGATTTTAAAGGTTTTCTTGTGCTTTAAAATCTTTATGTGACCAAGAAAGGAAACATGATTTTCTGAAAATTAAATAAAATTGCAAAAAAATTAAATAAAAATAAATTAAATATTTTCCATAATCCAGTTTCCTTTGAAATAATCCTGGAGTGAGTCTGACATGTCCATAAGACCTAAGACAGATACAAGCAACATATATATTAAGTAAGTAGACCTTGATAAATGTACCAAATTCAAAATTTCCTTAGGCAAAGAAAATACAAGAAGGGCTCAAATTAGTGTTTGGGAAATGAAAAGACAGGCATTCTGCTCCTTTTATCCCTATCCTCACTACCCTCATAAAAGTCAGATCTGAAAGAACATTGTTGTTTTTGTTTTGTTTTTTAAAAGCATGTTTATGGTCACTAAAGAACAAAGCAATTAAAAGGAATAACTTACAATATTTTGGTTTCATGCGGTAGCCTCTTTCACAAATCTTGAAAAAAAAAACCTATTTGGATATCTGAGCTCTCTCCTGCCATATTTTCTACAACTCTCATTGAATCTCCCATCCAAGGTTTAACATCCTAGCAACAGCATTGAGTGCTGTGGCTGTATTAGGTTACAAGATTCCAAGAGGTCTGATGTTTCAACACGAACTAGGCATCATTTAGAACAGAAATTTATGGAGTTATCATTTACCCTTAAAAATAGAGGACTGAAGTAAAGAGAGAAGCTGGAAAAAAAATTGAATCCCAATGACAAGTTTATTCTCAAGTTGCTTCTACAAATCTTTTTCTTCTCTCTCTGTTTTGTTTGATTAAAACATACAGACTTTTTGGGAACAGTTGTTCAGAATATACCAGAATCCTGACTGAAGTTGAAAACTATTTTTTAAAAGTTATGCCAACATTCTACTCTTAATGACCACTTTAAAAAGAAAAAAAGAGCTCACTCCACACCCCAGCTCCCCACAAATCCCACTGATATTACCTCTTAAATTTTTCCCTCCCTGTAGCTCTCTGCATAGACACCTCAGCTTTCTGGTTATGTTGACTTGAATGTTCAAATCCGTTAAGATGACCAATTCATTCACTCTTAGGCAAGCACTTTCTTAACGATCTTCTATAGGGAACAGTGTGGCTGCAGGTGAATGCTGGGAAGTAGACCAAAGGTCATCCCCATGGCTTCAGGAATCAGATTTCAGAAACAACTGCCAAGCTGACCAAATATGGAAGGTGAACACATGTTAAATGTTAGAGGCAGCAGGCCACCCATCACTCCCGTCAAGGGGAGATGAATGTCCCACGTGTGTATAACTTACGAACTGATGATCAAGCAGAGGGACCTATGGGATATGTTCAGGACAAAAACACGTCACAGTTCAGGGGCAGCTCAGAAGATGCTACTCCTTCATAATCCACAGCAAGAATGCCCTGCTCTCATAGCATGGCCCAAGGAATGCTCTTTCTTACTGTGCTGTCTCTCACACAGTAACCCTGCCTAACCCTCTGGCTTCAAGCTCTGGGCTTAATGGATTTGACAGTATAACAAAAATATAGACTCTTTAGTACTTGGTACTAGTCCTGGCCCTGCCTTAAGCCAGCTTCTGTGTAATGATGGGTATCACTAGGACTCAGTTTACGTGTATCCATTATTGTGCATTATTGTTATCTGTATATATGCTCAATTACTAGGCTGAGCTCCACGAGGACAGGAATTATATTTTTATTTTAACTGATCCCCTAGGACGGTGTTCTCTGCACCCGGTAGGCATGTGTTTGAGTCAAATCAAAGAGAGATCTCTAAGCCAATTCTAATGTTTTGTGAAAACTCCTAACCTTCTCCCAAAAAAACTAGCAATTGGGAATAGGTGCCTAACGTACAGGAGAGGGCAAAACAGCTTAACTGACAAAGGCATTGGTAAGGATGCAAATCTTGGGGCAGCTGGTTAGAACCAGAGATGAGGATGGAGGAGGGGAAAGGAAGCACTGAAAGCTCAGATTGAAATATTAGAAATCCCCAGATGGTCATCTTTCCGATAGATCTGATCAAAAGAACAAAAGTCTCAAAAATGGAAAAACCTGGGATTGGGGAGGACACCCACATCTCAGAGTAATAAAACTTGGCTTGGTATGGAACTTCTCTTTATACATATGTGTTGTTCAGTTGTATCCAACTCTTTGTGACCCCATTTGTGCTTTTCTTGGCAAAGATACTGGAGTGATTTGCCATCCCTTCTCAAGTTCATTTTTACAGATGAGGAAACCGAGACAAACGGGGTGAAGTGACTTGCCCAGGGTGACACAGTTAATAAGTGTCTGAAGCCAGATTTGAACTCATGAAGATCAGTCTTCTTGATTCCAATCCCAACCCTTTGTGCACTATAGCGCCATCTAGCTTTCCCTTAGAAAGTTATCTAGAGTAATGATGTCAAACTCAAATAGAAAGGGTGCCACTCAATGGTAAAGAAGGACCCTTGACCGCTGCATTTTGACTTAGAAAAACACATTTCCATTACCTATGTTCTTTTTGTATTTCTTATTTATTTTGTTAAATATTTTACATTAATATTTTAATCTGGCTCTAACTCTGGAGTGTCTGGGCAGCATGCTGGACATATCTAACCTTGAGCACAGAGAGGGTAAGAGATTTGCTCAGCATCACGCAAACCGCATGTGCCAAAAGCAAGACTTGGACTGAGGTCTTCCTCTCTCCTACAACAGTGTTATTAAAAAGAGAAAAAGTCTTCCACTCATTCATTAAGGATAGTTCCTCTTGGGGTGGCTAGGTGGTGCAGTGAATAGCACACCGGCCCTGGAGTCAGGAGGACCTGAGTTCAAATGCGATCTCAGGCACTTAACACAAAAAACTAGCCATTGACCTTGGACAAGTCACTTAACCTTAATTGCCCTACCTTCCCCCTCCAAAAAAAAAAGTTAAAAAAAAAAAAAAGGATAGTTCCTCTTGTTCCTCTATGCAGTGGTTTTCAACCTTCCTAATGCCGTGACCCTTTAATACAGTTCCTCATGTTGTGGTGACTCCCAACCATAAAATTATTTTCATTGCTACTTCATAACTGTCATTTTGCTACATTATGAATCTGATATGTAGAATGTATTTTCGTTGTTACAAATTGAACAAAACCCACAGGTTGAGAAGCGCTGCTATACAGTCTATAGCTAAATCACTTAACTCTTCAGAAGCAAGCACACTTAACCTCAAACCATTCTATTAGCTGACTTGGCCCTTCTTCATCGCACATGTAAGGCTACTGAATGCCAAAGCAATATGGGGTTCAGCCCTAAGAGGCACAGTAACTGGCACAAAAATCAAGAGGAGTTAGCTTAGTGAAACGATTTTCTATACAACTTGATGCCGCCTCGCTTTATCCTCCCTCTGTTTCTCTTTTCATTAATAATAACAATTAGCAATGTATAATAGCACTTTAAGGTACGTAAAGCACTTTACAAATATATTCTCATTTTATCCTCATAAGAACCCTGGGAGGGCAGGTGCTATTATTGTCTCCATTTTATAGATGAGGAAACTAAGGCTGCCTTGCCCAGAGTCACATGACTAGTATCTGAGGCCCCATTTCAATTGACTCTAAGTCTGGAGCTTTTTCCACATGATTCCCTATACAATAATTCTCTATACCTGCCTAAGTCATCTGCCTCAAGAAAAATATTACTCATTCAAATAATTGTCTCACTACTGTTGTAACTCTTTTGGTTGTTTGAGAGTCAAGAGAGTTCATCCAAACAAAGCAAGTTTATTTTGTAAATTATTTGTACTGTTGAACGACGTGTACACACAGGTCTCAGCTATAAGTTCATATTCTTACACAGCCAAAGCCTCACAAATAATAAATGTATTTGGCAAAAGAGAAAACCAAACCAAGCCAAACCTCATCAATCTTTCCCAATGGGGCTGGGTCTCTTTCTTAACATTCATTCTCAAAGCCAGAAGGGCCCTTTCTTCTCTATGTCCTTCCTCTGAATCCCCTT
This sequence comes from Pseudochirops cupreus, assembly GCA_028627135.1. Classification (NCBI taxonomy): domain Eukaryota; kingdom Metazoa; phylum Chordata; class Mammalia; order Diprotodontia; family Pseudocheiridae; genus Pseudochirops; species Pseudochirops cupreus. Next base: position 508,186,087 of record CM053582.1, read on the forward strand.
AGCACCGTGTTCCTCTCTTATACACTCATGTTTTATGTTGTTATTAAAGACACAGCATAGGGACAGGAGTGCTGGGGCTCTGGGTTCCAGTGTTGTCAGGACATTTACTAGCTGGGCAAAGTCATGCTCATTCTGAGCCCTCCCTACCTCCTCTGGAAAAAATGAGGCAAGACAGTACATCAGCTACCTCACTGAGTTGTCATGAGGACAGTTTGTGAGCCTTTTAAAGTGCTCTGCCAAGAATTATTATGCTCATTCCTGTGCAGCCCCAGCATATGGCAGGTCCCTTTCCTAGATTATAAATTGTTCTTTGTGACTTGCCTTTGATAAACTTTGGATGCATTTAATTAAAAACCAGACTCTCAAAAGTCACCATTGTTAAAAGGTTAAAAGATTCTGCAATCCACAATGTTCAGGTTCCCTTCAGGATCAAACCCAGTCACAATCTGTTCCTGGTTTCACATAATGCATTTCCTTCCTCAGAGACAGAGGACTCTGAATTTGAGTTGAAAGGGCAAGGACAGAATTGTGGTGGCTGAGAGGAAAACCCACAGGTACCCTCAGAGACAAAGCAACTGCCTCAAATGGGGCAAGGAAGTCACATAAACATCTCCTAGACTTGTCAAAATCCCCCGGAGTTCTTCTCCCAGGTGTAATCTTTCTCTATTAACCAGTTTGCTGTGCTCAAGGAAAATAAGGCTACTTTAAGACTTTTCCTTTGTTCAGTCTTACAGAAAAGTTTGTTTCTGTTTCTAAACATATTTTCCTGAACTTTCCCACAGTGACAGAAAGAGCATCAGCAAATTGTAAGAACTTAGATTTAGAACTGGGAAGAAATATAAAGAGGTCATCTGGTCCAAAGTCAATTTAAAAATAAGGAAACAGGCCCACTGAAGGATCCTAGGATCGACTAATCAATGAGGATTTATTAGCCACCTACTAAATGCCAGGTGCTAAAGATGGAAAAAAAAATCATAAATTTTTGAGCTGGAAGGACTTGGAAACTGTTTTGTCCAATCTTTCCATTTTCCACTGAAGGAAAGTGAGGCCAAAGAAGCCAAGTGGTTTACCCAAAGTCACTAAGGTAGTGAGTAGATTTGCCCAAGGCCGTGGTGGTGGTAGATAACAGAGGGGGACTTTGAGTCTAGGCCCCCTGCCCCCAAATCCAGCACTTCCCCATTGAACCAGAAGGGCGCACTGCTATATGATAGACCCTTTCTAAGTGTTTGCTGAAGGAATACTCACCCTGATTTCTTCAGGCTGATGAGGTATGAACTAAAACTGACATTTCATCATAAGCCCAAGTCATGTTGCAATCTGTCCCTCAAATAAAATTGGAGGAAGGTATTTTAGGAGCAACCCTCTCATCTCCATGCCAACCTCCTCCACTTTTTGTCACTACACACGCCAGTATTCTGAGACTTCTGAGAGCATCTCTTTTATCTCAGATATGACATTCTGACAAACTACCTTTCCCCATTCAAAATTCCCCTGCCCTCAAATAAATTATACTTTTCTGCAAAAGAGAATGAAGAAATTTGAGAGACCTACCACTGCTATTGTCTCTCTGCCTTGTCTTTACTTTCTGGAAAGAAAAAAAAAGGCAACAGCAGATCAGTCAGGGCTGTTAAATCCCAGATTTTGAGTCAGAAAGGACCTCAGAGATGATATGCCTGAATCCCTCCCCCCTCCAGGAGCCCAGAGAAAACAACCTGGAACATCATGACAAGTTTAGGTTTCCTTGCTGGGCATTTTGATATCCTAGGTCAGACTTGGCTTGCTGGGCCAACCCCACTTCTTAGTCCTGGATTAGCTGCCTGGAGAGAAGCTGGAGTAACAAGCATATCCCAGAATGCAACAAATCATTTTCACAAGGCAGCCAGGGTTTGTAGCTGAATAGTTGATTCATCTTATTAAGCAGAATCAGCAGCAGCTGGCAACTCTCTAAATCAATAATGCAATTCTAAATGGAAACACAAACAAAAGCCAAGCATTAGCAATGCTGCAAATTTTGGGGTTTTTTTGTGTTGTTTTTTGTTTTACTTTTTGGAGGGGTAAGGCAGGGCAATTGTGGTTAAGTGACTTGCCCAAGGTCACATAGCTAATAAGCGTTGTGTCTGAGGACAGATATGAACTCAGGCCCTCCTGACTCCAGGGCCAGTGCTCTATTCACTGCACCACCTAGCCGCCCCAAATTTTGTTTTTAAGTACTTCAAAATTCAGAAAGTTCCCTGCCGTTTGAAATAAGGTGGGGCACAGCCTCTTTCAATCCAGGTGGCCAGAGATCATTTCTAGACTAGCCCATGAAAACATGCTATGTTTTCAAAGAACATGCAAACTTGTTTGCCAGATACAACTGTTTAGTTGTATGAATATGGGTAGGTAGAGGGCTGGTCTTAGAGGCAGGAAAATCTAGGTTTTCATCCTGTCCCTGACACATACTAGTGCTGTGACTGATGTTGGGCAAGATACCTACTTCTCACCACCCCAATAAATGCTCTATAACTGTACTAAGTTTTGCCAATCCAAAGTTGTATTGACCAAGGAAGAGCCATAGGCTAATAAAATTATATATTAGAACAAAGATAAAGACACATGCTTCACCCAGGGGCAGCGAACCTGTAGCCACAAGGCCACATGTGACCCTCTAGGTCCTTAAGTGTGGCCCTATGACTGACTCCAAACTTCACAGAAGAAATAAAAAATAAGAGGATTTTAAAAGGATAAAATAAATAAAAGGATTTTTAAAGGAGTTTAAAAAAGGATTTGTTCTGTGCAGTTTGGATTCCATCAAAGGGCTGCACTTGAGGACCTAGAAGGTCACATGTGACCTCCAGGCTGCAGGTTCCCCACCCCTGGGCTAAGCCAAGGGAACTGTGTGGTCACTAGTATTTTACTTTTTTTTTTTTAACTTATGGAATAAAACAAGCATTTCCATAACATAGTTTAATAAAAAAGATTGCACATGAAACTGTAAATCCATTATGGACAACTTGCTCTTCCCTCTAAATATACCAGTATTAGTGAGGAGACTAGATCTAGGTGTATCATGCCATTAGGGACAGGTTTGTATAAATGAAGACATCTTCATCATCTTTGAGTTACTATAAATTTTCTTTTCTTTGTTTCATAAATTAGGACACTGACCAGGGCAGGAAACTCCCCATGAAGAAATTACCTTAAAGTGGCACCTGAGGCATTTGGGAGGTGTGATCTCTTAATGGGGCCATACAGGTAGTAGATGTCAGAAGCTAGCATTGAAGCCAACCCTTCCTAACTCCAAAGCCAGCCCTCCATCCATTAAAGTACCCCAATTGTCAGGTTGGATCATGGGTTGCAATTTGTCAGGTGGCAATGTCAGCATGTGATCATCTGCCGCTACAAATGAAAAGATATTGAAAAGGAACGCTCATTTGTAAATAGTGTCCTCACCTGGGTAACGACATTCAGATCAAATCACTACCTCTCATCAGAAATTAAATTTGCTGGTGTTTTAATTAGCTACCAGGGCCCACTTGAAAACTCAGAAATTAGGTGGTTTGCAGCTTAGATTTCAAAGAATTACCTTTCTGTTACCTTTTCTCCCCTTGGTCCTCCCATTCAAGGAACCCAATAACCTCGGAATCTTCTCCTCCATCCAGAGGGAGGGAGAACCGAAGCTAGAGCTGAAATCTACACAAAGGTGTGTATGTCCAACAATTTCTTTGGGTAATAATTTTCTCACCATGGACTCTGCCCCTCCAAGTATCCCCAGCTCTGATAGGTGAGCTTTTGTCCTATCCCGCCCAGAAGCAGGCCTCCAAGTCATTTACTCACCCCCATTTCTAAACCAAGCCACCTTGGGGTAACCCCTACCCCTTCCCAGATCTGTGTGTAGAATGTAAGCTCCTAACTTTCTTGTATTTGTATCCATAGCACTTAGCCCAGCACCTGATCCACAGTAAAAGCTTAATAAATACTTTATCCATTTATCATCTGTAAAATAAGGGGGTTGGACTAGCTACCTACCTAAAGTCCCTTCCTGTTCTGAAGCTATGTCATTATGACTAATAAAAGCTGAAAGTAGTTCAGGGGCATTAACATTTTAAAGGGAATAAAAACCTTAAAATTAAGGGGATGAATCCCAAATGATGGCATATCAGGAATGAATGGTTGGGAGATGTTTTTCATAGGCCCTAGCAGTGGCCTACACAGTTGCCTCCTCTGAGTCAGCTTCATGTAAAAAGGACAACCCAGAACACGGGGAACTACATTAAAAGACAAACTGGGAAGTGGTAGACGGGGAGAGACTTTTTCAAATTATTTCCAGGTGTTGTCATCAGCCATTAAGAAACATGTTGTCTGCACCTCTAAGTTCACACTAGGTTATTTCCATATTTTCTGTGGCTTAGAAGGGTTTGGAGTTGCAGGAACCTGTGTTCAAATCCTGATTTCTACCTGCATGACCCTGGACAAGTCGATTCATGTATACAATAAGCATTTGTTAAACTCTTACTGTATGCCAGGTACCAGGGCTAGAAGCTGAGGATACAAAAATGAGAGCGTTTCTGCCTCAAGAAGCTTACGTTCTATTGGGAGATAAGTAAAGGCAGAGTCATTTGCCAGGGAAGAAATTAGCATCTGCAGAGATAAAGGGAGGTCTCAGGTGTTACTTGAGCTGTTTGAGTTGAACCTTGAAGAGAGTTAGGGATTCTAAGAGGCAAGAGTGAGGATGGAGGTTGTTTCTGTTATGGGGAAAAGCCTGTGTTAAGTCATGGGAGCGGGAGGTGTAATGTCTTGTCCAGGAAATAGCAAAAAAGCCAGTTTGACTGGAACACAGAGTCCAGGAGAGTAATGTGCAGTAATCCTGAAATGCCAAAGGGGCAGGGAGGGGAGGTCTGTGCTTATCTTAGATACAACAGGAAGCCACTAGCTACTCTCATTCATGCCAGGGAATGACAAGATTGCAGAATATCACTTTGGTAGCTATATGGAGGATGGATTAGAACAGAGATTAAATTGGAGATAGGAAAAACAATTAAGAAGTTACTTTAGTCATCCAGAAGAAAGGTGGCAAGACCTGTGAGTGGAGAGAAGAAACATTTTGGAAGACTTGGCAACTGATGGAATATAGAATGTGAGTGAGAACAAAGGGTCGAGAATGACTCCAAGGCTGCATAATCACCTGGATGACTGAATGATAAAATATACATATATATGTATGTACATATATATATGGAAATTAGAAAAAGAGGGATAGGAATTCATTTGTACAAACTGAGGGGTTAGACTAATTTATTGTATTTCTTAGGTCTCTTTCAGTTCTAAAGGGAGAGGAGGATTTTGCTCCTCTGACTACTACAGGGATGAGAGTCCTTAGGCTTTGTGTATAGTTTTTCAAAGCTGAGTAATAATAATGGCATCACTGCCAATTTCTACTGATTCAAGACACTGATAAAAACATAAACTCAAGGTACTCCTCCCTCATATTTTTCTCTGACTTCAACAAACATTTACTAAGTACCTACTAGGTACAAGGGTTGTTTCATGAGTTGGACGTATCTCTGTGGAAAACTTATGGGAGGCCACAGAGCTGCACAGGATAGGAAGGCATGGATGAGTTGATATCTGCGTCATTGGGAGAAAATATCTAAATCACTGAGGTCCCAGATCCATTTGAAGATTTGGATGTTGTTCAAGGGACTAAGCTAGGCACTAGGGATATAAAGGTAGAAACAAAAATTCTGGGAACTCACATTATATTAGAGGGATGCAATATATGGATACAAGTTGTAACGATACTGGGATTTGAAGATCTTCCACGCCCCTTGAGCTTGCTGATGTAGCAGGAAGGGGTGGAGCAAGAGAACGCCGGAACCAAGCTAGTCTCCGTGCGGTGCTGACTGGAAGCGGCGGCAGAGGCAGTGGATGCC
>CM053582.1:508192498-508216213 GCA_028627135.1 Pseudochirops cupreus
TAGGGGAGAGGCTAAGCCTGCAGATGGAATTAACTGACTTTCCTAGAGGGACCTGGGCACCTACAGGGGTAGGGAGCCAGATAAGTCATTATAAATGCTGACCTTTCACCTTAAGCCAAGAGTTTTTAACCTTCCTCTGTGTCACGGAGTCCTTTAGAAGACTGATAAAGCCTATGAACTCTTTCTCAGAATGTTTTTAAACATATAATATAAAAAAGTAGGATTACAAGAGAAGCCAATTATGTTGAAGTACAGTTATAAAAATATTTTTTAAAAAGTTTACAGAGGGGCAGCTAGGTGACACAGTGAATAGAGTATTGGCCCTGGAGTCAGGAGGACCTGAGTTCAAATTTGGCCTCAGACACTTGACACACTTAACTAGTTATGTGACCTTGGGCAAGTCACATAACCCCAATTGCCTTGCCTTCCCTCCTCCAAAAAAAATAGTTTACAGAATGCAGATCAAAGATCTCTACAGCTTGGGCAGCGGTAGAAAAATTGGGATAGAATCAAGATTCTAACTAATCAGGGAGAAATCCAGTAATTAGAAATAAGGTCCAAAGAGGGTATCACAGAAGAATCTCTTGTCTATAGAAGCAGATTGAAAAGATCTAGTTGAACAACAGTTAACAAGATCCAGAAAGGTCTGCTATAATTGGGTAGGGTAGACAGGGAGCAGAGGTTAACAGGGTTGTAGGGGTGTGGGGGGGAACCTGTGGTCTTGAGGTCACATGTGGCCTTCTAGGTCCTCAAGTGCAGTCCTTTGTTTGGATTTAGTCAAAGGATGGCACTTGAGGACCTAGAGGGCCACTGTGGCCTTGAGGCTGCAGGTTCCCCACCTTTGATCTAGAACCTGGGAAATTAGAGAGAGCACTGCTAAACAAGGTTGCTAAACTAGAAAAATCATTTATTAAGCTCCTACTATATGCCCAGCATTATAGAAATTAATTTCCTTTTGCCCTGTTTTATACTCTTTGCTATCCATTAGGGCAGGTAGGTGGCACAGTGGACAAAGCTGGAGCCCTGGAGTCTAGAAGATATGGGTTCAAATCTGGCCTTAGACACTTACTAGTTGTGTGACCCTGGGCAAATCACTTCACCCAGTTTGCCTCAGTTTCCTCTATAAAATGATTTGGAGAAGGAAATGGCAAACTAGTCCAGTATCTTTGCCAAGAAAACCCCAAATGGGGTCATGGAGAGCCAGACACAACTGAAGCCATTCAACAACAACACACATGGGGAGCCCTGGACCACTAGATGTAGATCACAACTAGGAGCTCAAAGACCTATGGATGATTCCTACCTGCTAATGGGGGGGCAAGAATAGAGAAACTAGGATTACTTCCTGCTTTGAAAGCTTTGTTCCTTGACAGAAGTGAGCCAGTGGTCTGCCCATGTCCTCTCTTCTCTTTATGCATTTTTTAATTCCCTTTTGTTGCTTTTCCTACCCTTCTCTCTGTTTCAGGGGGTGTCACAGACTCCTGCACCAGAAGCAGCACAGCCTGCTGGAAATAGTTATGATATAAAGCAGAAACAGGGAAAGAAAACTGAAAACACTGGTAACAGCGATAACTCTCCTGATGTCTGGCCAACTACGGCTGTGCCCCATGCTGAAACTACACCGACGTTACTGAGCAGTGCCACCAGGTGAGAATACATCTTTAAGAAAACTAGTCATGGCATGGTCTGGCATCTGACAGCCTGGATGCTTGTTGCTTAGACAATCCAAACTAACATCAGACAACCCAAAGTAAAGAGAGGAAAACCTCACTGCTTTTCTTCTCTCCCTCTTTATAAAGATCTTGCTGCAGAGTATTAGAAAACTCAAATCAAATAAGCATCCATAAGTGAATACACTGTGCTAGGCCCTAGGGATACAAAGACAAAAGGAAAAACAGTTCAGGGCCTCAAGGAGAATAGAATCTACTAGGCAGGGTGTCTTCTTCCAGGCCTCTAGTAAATGTGCTGACAACAGGCTCTTGTTCAAGATAGGACAATAGGACTTGTCCAAGTGCACTTCCAGATAGACTTCTGGGGCAGCTGGGTGGCACAGTGAATAGAGCATTGGTCCTGGAGTCAGCAGGACCTGAGTTCAAATTTGGCCTCAGACAATTGACATTTACTAGCTGTGTGATCTTGGGAAAGTCATTTAACCCCAATTGCCCTGCCTTGCCTCCTCCAAAAAGAAAAAAGAAAAAAAAAAGATAGACTACTAATGCAAATCTTGAAATGTAAGTTTGAGGAAAGGAAAAGGAAAAGACTTTTCTGAAGTGTCCGCTTCCTGGCTGTCTTGATGGCAGGACTGATTATTGCAGTAGACAATTTACCATTTGGGTAGTAAACTCAGGCAAAGAACAAATGTCCCAGATTGATGGACATGACCCAGAAATTGACTAAAATCCAGATTGTTGGATTTGTGTAGTCCCTTCTCGGCTAGGTTCAACACACAAGTAACATCCCTGATGACTCTTTTCCCAAGAGACCAGTCACATGTGGATTTGCTTGACTCAGAGGCTTTGCTGTTTCTTTTGGTATAAGACACTACGGAACACAGGAGATTGGAGATATTCTGTTCTTAGGTCTAAAAACACACTACGCCATAGCCATTCCCAAAAGATCCTAGCCACAGTGACTACTGCATAGAGGTTCCAATTTGGGGTTTTGGCTGCTTAAAATAAATACAATTGACTACAGGTGTTTGAAAATCTCCACCTTCCCCACCATCCCTCCCCCTCATTTTCTGCAAGTGGCCAGCATGACTCATTATGTGATTTAGCTGTGTGGTTTTGGGAGGAGGGACTGGCTACTCTCTTGGTATGAGTGGAAGATTTTTGCAGGGAAAATGGAAGCAACTGAGATTCTGAGTGTTGTTGTCCCAGAGAGGAAACCAGTTCTCCCAGAATGGTGTCATTTTTCACCCTTCTCTTCTACTTGGGATTTCCTTTCTCCTCTTTCCATTTTTAAAGCTTGTTCCACTCAAGAGTGCTTTTTAGCACTAGTAACTACATGGTGGGTTTTAATTCCTGTTTTCAACCAGACAACTTAATTAGCTCAGTATGGCCATGAAATTAATTAATGACTAATTTTTTTCTGAAATTTATGCATAACAGAAACCACCCTTGGCAGAGACCCAAAGTTTCATTCTTCTTCTCATTGTGGTTGAGAGAGTCCTTCAGTGGTTTATGGAGCTGGGTTTTGGTTCTGCCTCACATCTGAAGGGCAGTAAAGCTAAGGAAGGTCCTTTACTTCTCATGACCCCAGACTCCATCACTTTTTTTTCTACTGAAAGTTTGCCTCTTGTTGAAATGGAAATGCAATAGGAAGGAAGTCCCTTCTCATACTTGCCAAAAGAAGGACTTTCTTATTGCCAATAGTAAATACTTATCATCAACAAGAGATACAAGCTGTGGAATGCCTACTATGTGCCAGGCACTGAGATTACAAGAACACAAGCACAGGGAGAATGTGATTCCTAATACTAATAACTGATATGTATATGACATTTTAGGGTTTGCAAAGCACTTGACTTTGACAAAGTAAACAATCTCATCTGATCTTCACAACTCCCCCTGAAGTAGTCCATTATCACCATTTTATAGACAGGTACAAATCTTGTCTTTGCTGCCTACTGCCCATGTGACTTAATCTCTCTGGGCTTCAGTTTACCCAGCTATAAAGTGAGGGTGTTGGACTAGATGGGCTCTGGGACCCCTTCCAGTTCTTGAGCTATGATTCTATGATCTTGTTTATGGTAAGCCCTACTTTGGGCTCTTTAAAATTTAATAGCAAAATTAAAGTTTGGATCACCGTCTTATTAGCTTAGTGACCCTAAAAGAAATTCAAGTTTAGGGGATAGAGGAAAATAAAATTTAAAAGATTGATCTTAGATCCAGAATTATATATTTTTGTAGTTCATAAGTTTTTAAAATAAAATCTATAGGTCTTTGGTCTATTTGATTAGAGGCAGCAAGTTGACACAGTGGATGGAGCCCTGGACCTGGAGACAGAAAGATCTGAGTTCAAATCCAGACTCTGGCACTTAATAATCTCTGTCTGCCTCAGTTTCCTAACATGTTAGATAGAACACTGGTCTGGAGTCAGAAAGACTCTTGACTTCAAATCCAGCTTGTGACACTTACTAGCTGTGTGACCCTGGGCAAGTCATTTAACCTCTATGTGTCTTAGTTTCCTCAACTGTAAAGTGGGGACAATAATAGCTCCTGCCTCTTGAGGTCATTATGGCAGTCAAATGAGATATTTGTAAAGCACTTAGCACAGTGTCTGGAACATAAACGTTTATCCCCTATTGCTTAATGGGCAATTAAACCAAACATTTCTGGTGGCTGTGGTATAGTGAGAAAAGCAATGGCTTTACAGCCAGAAGACCTGGATTCAAGTTAGACCTTGGGCAAGTAATTTTACCTCTCTGGGCCTCAGTTTCCCTCTCTGTAAAAAAGGAATAAAAATAGTTGTGCTCTACAGGGTGGTTGCAGAGAAAGCAGTAACATTCTATATAGATGTCAGTTGCTGTTTTTGAACTTAGCATAGCTGGACTGTGAGCCCAACCCCAGACAGCTGTCATACAATTTGTCATTAGGTAGCATCTTGTGGTTAGATCAACTCCAACTCATTCTGATTCTTATAAAACAGAATCAGAACCAATGGTAGGTCAGTCTTCTTTGCATATGAAAGATAATGTGATTTATCATCAGTCCTTAAGAGACAGATTTGTTATTTCCTGCCCTAAAATGTCCTAAATACTAGGATATCAGTCATTCCCCGTATTGGGTGGTTGTTTTTTTCTTGGTCCTGAAATAGAATCATAATGACTTTTCAGGATGCCAACATGTCAGTGTGTTGATAACTTTGTTTATCAACAGATGTTTCTATGTAGCAGAATCCAGAAAGAGAATTGGATCCGGCGCCAGGAAACTGGCCTTCTGTCACCAGCTTGCTGAGTGACCTTCAAGGGCAGGGGGAGGGGGTCTCAGCTTCTCTGATTCTTCATTTCGTCATCTTTAAAGTGCACTTGTTAGAATCTCTCTCGTCTCTGACATTCTAAAGTCTAGATGTCTTTGGTCTCCCAGAGGCAGAGAGTGTTCCTTAGCTTGCTACCCCGGCTTCCAATCTGTTTATTTGTGGGGTGCTATTGTGATTATGACGGACTTTGTCAACTTTTAGTTGTAATTTCTAGATTCTACTTAGCTCCAGGAAAAATGATGGTTATGTTTATTAAAGTCATCACCATGTCTTCTTACAGAAGAATTTTCATTTATAACTAAAAATCAATTGATGTTTTGGGTAGTGGTAACTTAAGAGGAAAGAAAGATACATGAAAAATACAAAATTATTTGAGAAAAAAATAGGACTTCACGTTTAAAGAAAGAATGTTTCACAAACCACTTTCAAGGTGACCTACATGTTTAGTCCAGTTTCTGGCAAGTAGTGGGTGCTTAATACATGTTAATTGAATTGAAAATGTGTAAATATAGTCTATCATCAAAAAACAGTCTATAAATGAAATTTCTTAGCCCTAGCAAAACCAAAACACCCCCCACCCCACAAAAAAAAACAAAACAAAAACCAGTGCACAAACCTAAAAATATGATCTGGATTATGAAATAGCAAATCTGTTCCAATGGACTAAGAGAAGCTTTTTATACATATCCAGCATTTTCTTAAGCTACTCATCTCTACCCCTCCCTGTCACTCCTAAAAGCCCTACTCCATGCCCATACTCTTGACATGCCAGGATATGTCAGGATAGCATGGGATGGGATGCAGTCTCCACCCCTCCCTGTCCTGTGGCTGACTCACTATCACCCCCAACAGAAAGTAAACACTCCCAAAGAGCTCTTTGGTGTGACTTTTTTGAGTGAGAAGATGCTGTCCTTAAGAAGAGCAGCTGTCTTTTTGTGTTGGTTGGAGAAAAAGAATTTCTTGTATAACACATAAGTTCATGCTGCTTCTATGAGGGATTTGTATTTAAAAATAAGAGAAATTTAAATTCGTTAAAGGATAATAGGACTGCATAGCAAGTCTATATAGTAGTGCATTCTTCAAATCCAAAATCCCTTTATAACAGCCCCTTAAGATGGGACTGTGAGAAAAAAATACTGCTTTGTCTCAGCCAATTAAATCCTTTTTTGAATCCCAGTGTGCAGTAGATCTCCCTTTCCTCCTCAGAAGAGCAAGGCAGCCCTTTTTTTTTAAAAGACCAGGGATGGCCTTTAGTAATGTTAATGGCATTTAAGATCTTCCCCCCATTAACAGGCCTCATGTGGAGTCTATTAAAGGAAGCTTGCTTAGGGGAGGCTTACTTGAAGGAAGGCTTTCACACCTTTTGCTAATTTCTAATCAGGCACTGAGTCATGAGGGTTGTCATGCCTTCTAGCTCTGATAAGTGTATATGTACTCTGAGTTGTCATTTTGCTTTGGGGGCTCACTTATGAGAAGGTTCTTGTTTCCCTGGTCAAGATGAGTGTCCATATGTTCAGAGCTCCCTGCCTGCTCAGATGTAAAGGCTCTCTCCATCCAGGGATGTATGCAAAGTGTATAGTTGATTCAGGCAGTCAGAGCCCTGTCTGTTGGTCTTTCTCTGCGTATATTTTCTCTGTTGTGTTTTCTCTGAAGTTCAGGGTATTCAGGTACTTTTCCCCTGAATGAGTGAATGTAATTCTGTTTGTATGTCTGAAGTTCAGGGTGCTGACTTTTCCCCTGAGCAAGTGAATATAATTAAAAAAGATTGTTGACCCCTTAAACAGCTATCTGTCCTAGTAAAGCAGATCTAAGAACCTGTGCTAGCAGCCATCCTGGGTATGCCAATGTGGTTGCCTGCTACACCCTCTGAATAGTCTAATTCTAATATTCTATTTAGCTTTTCACTAGTAACCTGTGTTTTGGGTCTTTAGTTTCTAAGTAACAACAAACAACAACAGCAGCAGCAACAGCTAGCATTTAGATATCATTTTAAGGTTTGTAAAGCACTTTGCAAAGTGGCCCTGATGACAACCCTGTAAGGTAGGTCCTATTTGTCATTGTTGACTTGTTTCAGTTGTGTCTGATTCTTGGTGACCCTGTTTGGGGTTTTCTCAGTAATGTTACTGGAGTGGTTTGCCATTTCTTTTTCCAGTTCATTTTACAGATGAGGAAACTGAAGCAAACAGGCTTAAGTGACATGCCCAGGGTCACAAAGCTTGTGTCTGAGGCTGTGTTTGAACTCAAGTCTTTCTGACTTTAGGCTTAGCACTTTACCTATATCATCACTTAGCTGCCCAGTTACTATTATTCCTCCATTTTACAGATGAGGAAACAGGCTGACAGGAGTTAAATGTAGCTAGTGAATGTCTCAGGTCGTATTGAAGTTTGGGGCTGCTGAGAACCCCGATGATACAGTTTGGGGTTTCTGGGAACCCTAAAATGTCAGAGTACAGGGTGAATCTGCCTGGAAAGAATTCAAGGACTCAAGTCTTCTTTCAGTCAAGGGATAGTTTATTGTAGCCAATAAGTGGGCAGAGTTCCTAGTGAATCTGCAACTCAATGGGGATGAGACTGATGCTCATATACAAAAAGCACAGTGAAAGGAATCTGGATGGAATTAGGGAATGTTAAATAGTCTGGGGTGGGCCAGGTAAAACAGTGAAAGGAATATCAAGTAGGGTAGCTAGGTGATCTAGCTGGGATTAAGGAGTGATAGGTATATGCAAGTAGTCTGGGATGGGCCAAGAGCTACAATGAAAGGAATGTCAAACAAGCAAATTAGGTGATCTAGGTAGGCTGGAGTGGGCCAGTTGCCTTGGGCAAAGGCCAGTGATCTGGGTTGCTGAAATGTATGGGAAAATTCAGAGACTGGGTTGCTTTCAAAGATACGGTCTTTTCCTTTTTGGGGTCTGGGTCCCATCACCCCATCATTAAGAATCTCACCCATTCCTATTGGCGTTACAAGAAAGCTTGTCATTGGAAACTGGAAAAAGATTTGAGTGCATGAATTCTTCCCAAGAGACTTGCCTTGAACTCTGCCATTTTGGGGTACCCAGCAACCCCAAACTGCATCATCAGGCTTCCCAGAAACCCCAAACCACATTATCTGGATTTGAATTCAGTTCTTTCTGACTCTTTCCTTCACTCTCTATAGTATAGTATAGTAGTGATGGGGTACTGGCTCTGGGAACCCACTTGAATCTTCCCACTTGATGAAGAATTTGCCTGAAGTCATAAGCCTTTCATTATTCCCTAGGCCCAAATCTCTGTTACTTTTAACCTAGCCTAGCCCTCCACTGTCCAGCTACGTCCCACCCTGGATCCTATCAAAATATCTATACCCAAATCTGTTACCCTTAAACTAGCCTAGCCCTCCATTGCATGTCGTCTCCAGGTAGCCTTTAGCTATTTCCCACCTTTAATTCCATTCCTGGAGTCTGACCTCAGTCCCCTCAAGATCGTCCTTAGACTCCCCCTTAAGATCTCCCAAAGGCCTCCTCTAGACCACCCCCTAGATCCCTCCCATAGTCTTTCTGTATATAAGATCCATCTTGCCTCCAATAAAGGTGCTGAGATTCAATCTAACGCAGACTCAGTCTGTGTCTGTGTTCTGGCCTGCTTGTCCAATACAAGCGTCACAAATACTTAGGCTCCTTAAGGGTCTACCCATTATGGCAAATCTTTAATAAACTTAATTTTTCTTTGGCTTAAAGAAGGTTTGAGTCAAATTCATTTGACAGGACCCAGGGTGTTGGTATTTTGGGGTCTGAGCACCCCTAAACCCCAAACCTCAACAGTAAGTTTGAAAAGGGTATAGTTATATAGAGTCCTTCATTTATAGTATGGTATTTGAAAGACAACAGAGTCCAGAGTGAGGGGGAGGTAGGGTCCAAAGCCCTGAGCCTCAAGTAAGCAAAGGTGTTTTTGAATCCTAACTCTCCTATTTATTGTGTTACTTTGGGCAAGTCATTTAACCACTCTGAGGCTATTTTTAAAATTGGAAAAATAATATTCACATGACTTGTCTCATAGTGTATGAGAAAAGTCAATTCCACAAGCATTTATTCAGTTTCTGCCAGTGGCCAGGCAAACACTTTTTAAACCTGAAAGTTTGATAGAAATGTGAGATGCTATCTTTACTTAGAAGACAAAGTAGTTAATACTGACTGTATAATTTTTCCCATAGGAGAAATTTGAAATGGGTTTTAAAAGATTAAATTATATGCCAAAATAAATTTCTGTATTATTATGCAAGAGGTCCAGTGAGAAGTTGGACATCACCTGGTGTCCCATAGGCATCTTAAGTCCAACATCTCCAAAGGAGAAATAATATTTTCCCGAAAACTCACTTTTAGGACCTTCCTCCCAGGGTTGTTGTGAAGATCAAATGAAATGTTTTAAGTGCTTAGCACAGTGCCCACCACATAGTAGATACTTAATAAATCCTTATTTCCTCCCCTTCTCCTGTTCTGTGAGACTTTATCATTTCTGTTGATGGTACCCAGATGTAAAATCATGACATATTCCTAGACTCTTTCCTCTCCTTTACTTCTATAGCCCAATCAGCTGCCAAGTCTTGTTGATTCCAACTCTGCAACTTCTTTGGCACCTGAGAAATGATTTTTAATAACCAATTATCGGGAAGATCCAGCCTTCCCCCTTTTTAATTTCTTTTTTTTTGGAGGGGGGAGGGCAGGGCAACTGAGATTAAGTGACTTGCCCAAGGTCACACGGCTAGTAAGTATAAAGTGTTTGAGGTCACATTTGAACTCAGGTCCTCCTTGTGCCACCTAGCCGACCTCCCCCCTCCTTTTTCTAAAATCCTCAGCCTCTGAAAGACAAGACTGATGATAGTAGATAGGATCTACATTCTCCTCAATCTAGGTATTGCGACCCCACCCAACTTTATAAGGAATTTAATCTAAGGTGAAACTCGTGTCCCATTGTTTTCTTCTTAGGCTTGGGTAGGGGACATAGATTCTTTGTCTAGATTTCCCTGGGGAAAATTTGGAAGTGTCATAATCAAAGTTACATCCCCAGCCCCTTATTAGAATAGGTTCACTTATCATTGTAATATTCTTTCTCCTCATGAATTTTTTGCTGGTCAGAGTTGTTTGCTACTTGCAGGAACACCCACTCTTCCAAGGGCATATAAACTGTGAGCCCCACTGCCATGATTGGTATTTGGCATTTCAGAGTTCATTGACCCTTTTATTTTTTATTATTTTTTATTTTTTAAATTTCTTTGCTTTTTGGAGGGGGGGAGGAAGGGCAATTGGGGTTAAGTGACTTGCCCAAGGTCATACAGCTAGTAAGTGTTAAGTGTCTGAGGGTGGATTTGAACTCAGGTCCTCCTGACTTCAGGGCTGCTGCTGTATTCACTGTGCCATCTACCTGCCCCTATTGACCCTTTTGTTAATAAAATGTTAGCATTATTAATAAAATTATTAATTTCCCAGAAATTATCTTTCAAACTTTCAAAATGTCACACACTAGTCCCTTTTGTTTTCACTCACATGGTCTCTTGTTATTATTATTCAGTCATTTCAGTCCTGTCTGACTCTTCATGACCCCATTTGGGGTTTTCTTGGCAGAGATACTGGAATGGTTTGCCATTTCATTCTCCAGCTCATTTTACAGATGAGGAAACTGAGGCAAACAGGATTAAGTGACTTGCCCAGGGTCACACAAGTAGTAAGTGTCAAGTTGGATTTGAACTCAGATCTTCTTGATTCCTGGCCCTGTACTCTATCCACTGTGCCAGCCCATAGAAATAGGCAGTTCTAATCTTATTATCATCCTCAAGTTGTAGATAAAGAGACTGAAGTTTAGTGGGGGCAAGTGATTTGCCCACAGGTCACAACTGATAGAGAAGGGACTTAAACCTAGGTTTTCTGACTTTTCTTTCCACTAAATCACATATTCTCTCTATCCAAATATGAATGAACTATGTAAAGAAGTCATGCTAGCCTTTGGAAAAAAGTTCAAAGCAAATAAAATTTGTCTTACCTCTCTTTTCCATCTTCCCATTTTTACCACATCCCAAAACCTTCTCATTTCTCCTAATCATGAGAAAGGATTCAAAACATTCACACTAAAGTGGAATGACTGATAGCAGCTTAACTTTCCTGGGAATATGACTAACTGAGGTCAGAGCTTTAAGCCAAAAGAATGAGGCTGCCTTCTTCTGGAATTTCAGGCATCAGCCGGCAGGTGGGGAAGGTATTTGGCAAGCCTCCAAACCTTCCTATGGTTTCTGAAAAGTCGTTCTTGTCCAGACACATTTGGCAATCTTACTTTCTAAAGCATATTCCAGGATTAGGAATCAATATTTTATACTGTCTCATGCAGGTCATACTGTAAATATGATCCCAGAAGTTCCTTAAAGTCAAACATTTGGTTTCTGATATGTATATCCATTTATTCTTCAGTATTTTTTTGAGTCTCCTTTAGCAAACTATTGACTCATTTTTCATGATTTTCGTACATCATTCTTATTTCTCTTCTCAAATTTTCCTCTACTTCTCTTACTTGATTTTCTAAATCCTTTTTGAGCTCTTCCACATTTTACGATCAATTCATATTTTTCTTGGAGGCTTTTGATGCAGGAGCTTTGACTTTGTTGTCTTCTTCTGGTTGTACTGATATGTATATCCTTTTTTAAAAACATAGAAAAAATTGATGGAGACATGGAAGGGATCCGAGTGATAAAACATTCTCAGACTAGCATGATAATCCTTCCAGTGCATGGCAGGAACAGTATGCCATTTTGATATATATTATTCTGAGACAGTTCATGTATGGTGCTTTAGGAGCCTATAAATTGTAATCCTAAACCTTGGGTGAGTTGAGTATTTTTTGTTGTGTTTTTTTTTTCTGGCTCTACCTTGGGTAGTGAGAGTGGGATGTTGAGTGAATGACTTAAAAAGAGATTCTGCTCAGTAGCAGCACCCAGGTATCTTTTAGCTAATCAGGATGTTACTAAGCATGTAAATTCATGGTTCTCTACTTTGAACAGGTATTGAGATGCCCAACTGGATGAAAAAATAACAACCTTGGAGTTATTGGATAGTGGGTACATGCAGCGTGTTTAACCTTCACAGTTTGCAAATTTCCATATTGGTTCCCAGTATAATTTAGAAACTGTGCTTTTCTTGAATAGAGAAAGTTAGCAAACCTTAAAAAATTCCCACCCCAAACATACAGCCAAGGTATATTGAGATTCCACATGGTTAGTGAACATGGTTTTCAGTCCCATTTTTGCTTTTTATTAGCAATATGACTTTGAGCAAGTAATGTTACCTCTCTGGGCCTCAATTTTCCCATTTGTAAATGGAAAGGTTATTGGAGGAATAGATAGCAGGCCAGTATCGTGCAACCATGAGCAACTCATTTAAACTTCTCAATATATCAGACAAGACTATATATTTTAGAGGAATTCTTGATTTAAATGGTAGAGGAAGTTTCCATACCTGAAGTTTTCTGCATTAATCAAATCATACATTTGGACAAACAAAACTAAACAAAAATCAGGGGATTAGACTAATTGATTTCTAGTCTGTATTTTTAACTCAATGACTTTACCTTAAGGAAATAAGCTAATTCTTGTAGAACCTGGCCTCTGAGCCTAGAAGTTGGTGAAATCCTATTCGACTTCATGCTGGCCACTAGATTGGATGCCAGGGCAGTGGTGGTGAAGGGAGGCCAAGTAGGGCTACTCTCCTTCCCTAATCTTGCTGCAAGTGTCAGGAGCACAGGTTACTTGAGAGCCCAGTTCCATCCTCACTGAAGCACTGAGGACAGAGCAGTGAAAAGAACGTCCTGAAAGCCTCAGTGGGTTTGGAGAGCCAGAAAAGGATGTTATCTCATTCAAATCGCCTGCCAGTTTCAGGCTTGTCACTGAGCACAGCCCCAAATGAGGGCACTTGGGAAGAACTGCTTAGGAAATCCAGCTTGGAGCAAGGGAAACATTTGCCTGCTCCCTTCTACTCTCCCTTTTGCAGGCTGCAGGCTGGCATGCAGCTGTTCCACGCCCTTGAAACAGCTGAGCTCTCTTTGTTTCAGCCACTGGCAGCAAGCTCATTCCTTTACATAACTCCTCTTAACAACAGTGACTGGACAGGCCAAAGAAACATTCAGCTGGCTGTTTAAATTCCCATTAGCCTGGTGTACGTCTCAATGTTTTGTTTTGTTTATACTAACTTGAAATAGAAATGTCTCATTTTGCTAAGCCTCTTATTTAAAAAAAAAAGAGCATAGAATTCCCCTTTTAGGCTTTGCTGAGAATTTTTTTGGCCCTCTTCTGGGGAGAAAGTTCAAGGAGAACACAGGCAAGAAGTGATATTTTTTTCCTTGAAGAACTCCTCAACCTTCGAAGTTGTCTCAAGAACACTTTAGTGGCCTTTTGTGGTGTCAGACATCATACTTGGTAGCAGTTCATTTTACTTTCATTGCACTGTTCTTACTTCACCCTCTGCAGTCCTGGAGAAAGGAGGAGAGAGTGTCCACAACTGGAGAGTCATGGCCTGGAAGAGTTGGAAGAGATTTTAGCCACCATTTAGTCCAATATTTTCATTTTATAGCTGAAGACACTGATACCCAGAGCTGCTTAGTGGTGTACTGGGGAGTGTCTGACCTTTAACCAGCTTGCTCCCAACTAATTTTTTGCTGACATGTTCCCATTAAATGGGCAGAAAATACTGCATTAAATATTATGTGAAGTGAAGAACTTGATTTTTGTCTTTACTCAGTTTATGAGAAAGAGGGAGCTGATGAGGATTTAGGGTTTATATGGTGATTTACAATTCTAAAGAAAGTGTGTTTCATGAAACATGATCTCATTTGTTCCCTAAACACTCCACTAAGAATGGCAGTACTAGAGGCTTATCTCCATTTTAAGAATACCAGCCCAGGCTGATCCAATGCCTCACTGCTGACATAGTGCCTTTCCCAATATAATTCTGGGAACTTGACCTAATGACTGTTATTATCCCCTTTGGATAAGTGAGGAAACTGAGGCTCACAGTGGTGAAGGGGGAAAAAAGATGGATCCAGAACTCGACCCTGGCTTCCTCTCAGAGCTCTTTCCATGACCCGGAACCGCCTCTGTTTTTTACTGCATGATGTGGTCTGTGCTCACATTACAGGTTGAGCTATGGTTTCTTTTATATGGTTTCTTTGTTAACCTACAGGGAAAAACAAATTCAATGATTCTGGTTAACAAAGGACATCAATTTTTTTTTTTACAATTTCCTTAATAATTCCCTCCTTGGGGACACAGGATTAATGGTGACCCCCATTCTTTCAGTGTCTGCTATGTTGTGGAAGTAAGTTAGAAAACTTTGGATCAGGAACACAGTTGGGACCTTAGAGGTCACCTACTCTACTCGATTCATTTTGTTTTATTGATAAGGAAAGTGAAACCCAGAGAGATTATATGATTTCATGGTTGCACAAGCAGTGGTAAGTGACAGAGTTGGAATTTGATCCCAAATCTCCTAGACTCTATTCCTTTCCATTGTACTGCACTGTGGAATTTTATGAGGTGAAGTAGTCAGTCATTTGCCTGACTCTGGCCTGAAAGACTTCTTGTAATGTCCCCAAAGCCCCTAACTTACTTCCAGGGAATAACTTGAGAACTAAAGACTTAGCAGTTGTAGTATCCTTGGTTAAAAAAACAATGACGACCTTCATTTTGAGGCAGGAGAGCCAAAAAACGCTTGTTCCTGACACTTGCTGGCTGTGCTAAGAGCAAGCATCAAATACTTACTTATGTCAGGATATTTCATCCTGCCTTCTGCCAGAGGAGAGCCTTACACACCTTAGTAGACAGCTTTTATGAGTTAGTGTGAGCAAAACAATTCATCACTGTTTTATTACTGCCCGTGTTACAGCTTGTGGTGGATAGTGTTCATCTCCCTGTGCCCAATATGTGTTTTTCCACTGTCCTTTTGATTCCTTGCAATTTTGATGATTCTTAGCTGCAACTGGGCCAGTAGAAGGCAGTGTTAGTACGGTGTCTTTGGAATCAGAGGGTCTGGGTTCAAATTTCATCCCTGATGCTTATTGCCTTTGGGACCTTGGACAAGTCACTTAAACTGGAAGGAAGAAAGGAAGGAGGGAGGGAAGATGGAAGGAAGGAAGAAAGGAAGGAAGAAAAGAAAGAAGAAAGGAAAGAAAGGGCCTACTATTTGCTAGGTACTGTGCTAAGTATGCTTTTTGTTTTTTTTTTACACAAATATCTCATTTAATGCTCACAACAACCCTGGGACATAGGTGCTATTATTATCTCCATTTTATAGATAAGGAAACCAAGGCAAATGGTGACTTGCCTAGGGGTCTCATTGCTAGTAAGTGCCTGAGGTTAGACTTTAACTTCTCTTCCCAATTCATCACACAGTACTTACTCTACATATACTATGGTGCCATGTGGGTGCCAGTACATATCTAAAAACTTTTCTGTTCTGAGAGGCATTTAAACACTTGAAGGGAGTGGCCTTGTCTCATTCTTAGAGTGTTCTTTTCCAAGGTAAATTTCCTCAGTACCCTGAACTGATCCTTTTATAACATGAACCTTCACCATTCTGGCTGCCCTTGTCTGCACATTTTTCTTTTAAATTTCACTAAAATGAGGCACACAAATCAAATATCGTATTTCAGATATGGTTTGACCAGAGCAGAGTTCAGAGCGACTATGACCTCCTTGGTTACACATACAATTCTACTTTAAAAGATCATCTTTGGGGATTGTTAGTGCATAGTTTTTATATGTTGTCCTTCCCATTAGACTGAGAATGCCTTAAAGGCAGGGCTATCTTTTAACTTTGTAACGCCAGGGCTTGGCAAAGTACCTGACTCATAGTAGGCGCTTAATAAATGTTTATCAACTTTAACTGTCTCAGTGGCCACAACACATAGTTGATTCATATTGGACTTGCAGTCGACTAAGAACTCAGGATCTTTTCCAAATCAGTTCTTGTCTGGCCATATTTTCCCCCATTTTGTACTTGTGAAATTGATTTTTAAACCCATTTATTATCAGTTATATATATATATATTTTGCTACAGCAAAAGGAACTTTTTTAAAAAATAATTTTTTGACAGACATGGGTGCATGGAAAAAGTTCTTTAGTTGGCTATGTATGGGAATGAAAAAGAATTAATAAATAATGCTAGTATAATAGATTTATAATAAATAAT
The DNA here is from genome assembly GCA_028627135.1 of Pseudochirops cupreus. Lineage (NCBI taxonomy): Eukaryota > Metazoa > Chordata > Mammalia > Diprotodontia > Pseudocheiridae > Pseudochirops > Pseudochirops cupreus. The sequence goes on from CM053582.1 coordinate 508,208,678, forward strand.
ACTAGTATAATAGTTAATATAATATTAACAATGCATTGGCAAGTAGGCTTAACCCCAAATGAATCTTTAAGCTGTCCTCGATTATATGTATAGTTATTACATCTTATCTTAAGACTCTCTGGCTTTTCCCCTTCTGCCTGACCTTGTTTTTATTAATGCCTGCACCCCTCCATAAAAAACAAATCATTTAATATATTCTGTTTTCCTTCTAATGGTTAGCACGGTGATGGACACACTGTAGGTGTTCACCAACACTTGAGTTTCAGCTGCCGTCATTATTCTTGGAGGGGGCACTGCAACTTTAAAAGATGTTTCATGACTAGGAGATTCTATTTTAAATTGGTTTCCCATGGTTTTTACTCTCCTAAGAGTGTTGTTGTTATTGTTCAGTCACGGCTGCCTCTCTGTGACCCCTTGTGGGGTTTTATTGGCAAAGATACTGAAGTGGTTTGCCATTTCCTTCTCCAGTTCATTTTACAGATGAGGAAATTGAGGCAAACTGGGTTAAGAGACTTGCCCAGGGTCACACAGCTAGTATGTGTCTGAGGCCACATTTGAACTTATGTCCTCCTGATTCCAGGACCAGAACTCTATTCACTGTGCCACCTAGCTGCCCCATAAGATTTAATATTTACACTGTGCAATCTGATTGTGAAACCCTAACAATTTCATAGCTTACAAAATACTGGCTAGGGTTCTCTGTGGTTTTGGTTTAGAAGAGGTTGCCTTGTTATGTCTTGGTGAAAAGAAAAATCCTTCACAACTGAATCAAGTGAACCACACATGGGGATAGACTGCAAAGCCCAGTCTCTTCCTCCTCCTCCTCCTCTTCCTCCTCCTCCCTCTCCTCCTCCTTCTTCTTTTTCTTCTCTTCCTACTCCTCCTTCTCTTCTTCCTCCTCCTCTTCCTTCTTTTCCTCCTCCCCCTCCTCCTTTTCTGGGGGGGAGAAGAAGTTTAGGGACAGTATCACAGGAATGCTACACTATTAGAGCTGGAAGGGGTCTTAGAGGTCTTCTAGTCCTATCGTACTGCTTTACAGAGGAAGAAATTAAAACCCAAAGAGAAGTGGTGAGTCTGAGGTCCCCCTGCTGGGGTAGGGCACCACCACAATAGCAGAAAGTCATTTTGTGTGTCTAAGCTCATGGTTCTTTTAGAGGACTAGCTACTCTCACATTTACTGGGTAAGCTGAGTCACCTTGACCCTTAACCCCTTGGTAGTTTCTATGAAAATGTCATAAAAACCGAGTTGCTTTCATAAGGAAGGAGCAGGTTTTTACCACAACCAAGAGGCGAGAAGCAGAAAAGGCTACACCTTGAGAAGTTTGTCAGAAGCAAATGAAAATGAGCTATCTAGGAGCCAATAAAAACCGCAATAATAGAAACCAATAAAAACACGTGAAGTTCACTCACCACTGCCCTTCTCTCCTCTAACCAGTGCCTCATCAAGGCTGAAGGGATTTAAATTTTTTTCAACCATTCGGAGACTACTACTACCCTGCTTTTTTCTTGCTGATTTTTGATCCTCTGTCTTTGGTTAAACCCCTGAAATCCTGTATTAGTTCTTGGAAAAGGATGCAGGAAGAAGATAGTTAAGACCACTGGCTAAAATAAAGCTTTATTGTTTGGTGAAGCTAGGTGGTACAGTGGACTGGGAATCATTAATATGACTTCAGACACTTACTAACTGCATGACCCTGGGAAAGTCACTGAACTTTGTTTACCTCTATTTTCTCATCTGTAAAATGAGCTAGAAAAGAAAATGACAAACCGCAGCAATATCTTTGCCAAGAAAACCCCGAATGAGAGCACAAAGAGTTAGACACAACTGAAAAAAGAAGACAATAGTTTACATATTTTCCTGCCTCTGTGTCTTTGTTCAGTGGTTATATGTGCCTAGAATGTGTTTCCCCTCCCATCTCCTTTGGGTGTTGAACTCTTTTAAGGCCCAATTCAAATGCTACCTCCTCCTTGATGTCTCTTCTCCTCTTCCTGCCCCTGTAAAGTTGGTAATGACTTTCCTGCCCAGACTTTGCATCTGTCTTGGGTATTTCTATGCATTCAAGTTATTTGAATATATGTATATTTTCCTACTAGACTGTAAGTTCTATGAAGACAGAAATCATACCTTACTTAAATCTGAATTTCCCTCAGCAACTTGGTACAATGGGCCACCTAGATTGGGGGCTAAATAAATGTTTCTTCAGTATTGAATGCTTAGTGGAGAAGAGAAAGGATGGAGTTTGTGGCTTGAGTATTGAGAGGTCCAGACAGAATCATTAATACTTTCAGATTTTGGGAACTACTTCTCCCACCATTTAGTTGTTGAGTGTTAACAAGTATTCCAACTTTGACCTCTCAACTGTATTGTAGTAATGCTGGGCACTGTGTCCCTCATGAGCATCTGTGAGTTGAAACTCAATTTGAAAATCTGGCCCTGAGCCCTCTAGTGTTGCCAAGGTCAGCAGAGTTCCCAGGCATCCTCTGCCTGAACAGTGTTTGGACAAGTGAGAGCCTGTGGATTTTTAATTGAATCCACTTTGTCAAAACTTTTGAAGACCATTACACATGAGTTCCTCTCTCCATTAAATATTATGGTCTAACTTTTAGCACACAGAAATTTTCTTGGTCCTGCCAACAGGGCAAGATTTTTTCCCTTCTCTGGCATTTATTTTAGGGGATGGAGCTCATACCCTGATGTATGTGTTAACTGAAGGTAAACATTTGTTCTGTCAGTCAAAAATATACACTAAGAACCCCATTGTGAGCCAAGCTCTCAACTAGGTCCTTAGGAAAATAGTAGAGAAATAGCATGTAGATGGGCAGCAGGGGGCACGGTAGATACAGTGCTAGGCCTGGAGTCAGAAAGACCTGAGTTCTAATCTGGCCTCAGACACTTATTACCTATATGACCCTGGGCAAGTCACTTAACCCTGTTTGCCTCAGTTTCTTCATCTGTAAAATGAGCTGGAGAAGGAAATGGCCAACCACTCTAGTATTTTGCCAAGAAAACCCCAAAGGGGGCCATGAAAAATCGGCAATGATTGAAACGACTGAACAATAAAAGTTTATGTGTGTAGTCTTCTTAAGATCCGGCAGATCAAATCCATGAAGGATATCAGGGTGTCTCCATGACAAGGCAGAATTAATAGTACAGCATATGATTTGACTCGAAGGGGCCTGAAATGACCTCCTATCTCAAAATATATCTGAAATGTATATATCAATCACTCCTTAGTCTTAAAGAAAGGGGTCAAGGTGTGTAATGGAGAGATGATTGAGAACCAAAAGATGTAGTGGGAGCCCCAAATCTCTCCTTGACTAACTATGTGGCCTTGGACAAGTCCCTTTACCTCTTTGGGTCTTAGTTACTCTCTCTGTTAAATGTGGGAGTTGGAATAAACAGAAGGTTTTTAACCTCTTTGATGTTTTGGTCCCCTTTGGTAGTCTCTCAGAATAATGTTTTTAAAACATAAAATTAACTACATAGGATTGCAGAGAAAACCAACTATATTGAAAAACAGTTATCAGAACATAAAAGAAAATTACCCCACCAAGTTTATGGACTGCAGGGTAAGATCCCTGGAACACAGGATTTCTGAAGTTCTGTCTCCATTTTAATATTCTGATTAAAAGCCCTTGTTGGATGGTACCTTTGGAAGAAGTCACACATTAAGCCATTTATCAGCCATTAGCATCCTAGCTCAAACTGGTTTTCACTGGGCTTGGTTCACTCAGCAAATTTCTGATATAAAGATATTTGATGGACAAGTTTTAATTTGGAGGGTGGGGAAGAAACAAGAGTGGGGGTGTGGAGAAAGAAAGATCTAGAGCATGGAATTCAATTGAAATTCAACAAAGATTTATTAAAGACTTATTGCACATAAGGCGGGAAGCAATTTGATGGAGTAGAAAGCTGGCCTCAAAGTAAAAAATGGCTTGTATTCAAGTCTTTCTCGTGATGGATTCTGGCTGTCATTTGAGGTCATTTGGGCAAGTCATTTGAGGTCTCACCAATAAGGTGTTCATCTGCTTTGGTGGTTGAAGTTCCTCATTGAGAGAGCACCCTATAGGAATAAAATAGTTCTATTTCTTATGAAAGGCACTGAGATTTACCATCAGGAAGGCCCATTGCCCCCATTACAACCACAAAATAGATTGGGTAACTAGATATCCAATTGAAGAGAGAATTTACAAAAGATGAGTTCACATTTATAAGAAATTAAGATGAATTTCAGTTGATCAAGAGGAGGAATGAGAAATGTGCTTGTTTTAGGTGACTGCTTCTTTCAGTCAATTTCTGGGGTCTACAATCTAGTTCTTCTGCTGTTGTTTTATCTGTTGGAGTCTGGAAAACTTGGGTTCCAGTCTAGCCTCTCATAACTAATAACTGGGTGACACTGAGAAAAATCACTTAACCTCCGTTTGCCTCAGTTTCCTCATCCATTAAATGGGGATGATAATAGTACCTCTCTCCCAGGGTTGTGAAGACAAAATAATTGTAAAATGCTTAGCACAGTGCCTAGCACAAAGCAAGCGCCATTTAAAAGTTGTTGTTATTCTTCATCATCATCATCATCATCATACCTCTGTGAACATTGGCAAAATGGATATAATAATACCTCTAGAATGAGGCTCAAATGTTCAGTTAGTCATTCAGTCATGTCTGACCCTTTGTGACCCCATTTGGGGTTTTCTTGGCAAAGATACTGGTTTTTCATTTTCTTCTCTGGTTCATTTTACAGATGAGAAAACTGAGGTAAACTGGGTTAAGTGACTTGCCCAGGGTCTCACAACTAGGAAGTTTCTGAGGCCAGACTTGAACTCACAAAAATGAGTCTTCTTGATTGTAGTTCTGGTGCCCTATCCACCGTGCTACCTAACTGTCCTGGCTCAAAGGAGATAATGTATGCAAAGTACTTTCTATACTTGTAAGCTGCTATTACTATTATTACTGCATACAAATGTGAAAGGCAGCAGCATGAGATGGTAGATGCTGAGGTGGCCTAGAATCCCAAGTCCTGCCTTTGACACATACTGGCTGTTTCACCCTAAGCAAGCTGCTCTCCACTTAGTGCTCTAGACGACTTTTTAAGACTGTTAAGTTATAGGGAAGGTGATGATATCCTTTGGTAGATGGAATTTCCCCATTAAGGAATTCCTTATATCAATAAAATCAGAAGTCTAGCCCCTGACTCTACATACACATACACACACACACACACACACACACAAACATACATACATATAGATATATATATATATTAACCTTCAAATTGACCAAAATCCTCATTTCTAATAAATTTTCTCCTCTACAAAATGAGGGCTTTGGGCTACATGTTCTTTAAGGTGCCATCTAACTCTATTTAAATGTGATGATGCTAGTTTTACTTCCATATTACTCAACTGTACAAAAAAAAATTTGTGGGATTTTATTATGTTATCAGATGTGCTTATCATGAGCTCATATGTAAGCTAATTCTAGGGATAAGTTTTATCTTATTCTAGCCTGGAAGACTTGTTGAAAATGTTCATGCTTGATCACTTGTGCTCATGTGTATGTTGAGAATTTATAGTGAGAGCTTGGGGTATTGTGGGAAAATGGCAGAGTAGGTCAGAAATTTCTGAGAAAACCCAGAGCTCTAGTCACCAGTCCTTTAGGAATGAATCTCTCTCTGTCTCTGTCTCTGTCTCTCTCTCTTTCTCTCTCTCTCTTGTTTCTATTCAGGGTAGTTTTGAGGCTCTTTCCCTCACTTTTCACAATTGAACTGAAAATTGCCTATGTTGCCAGTAGTCTATTTTTGCTACTGGAAATCTCTGGTTACTCCCAGCTTACTTCCATTTATTATAGTGGTATTCTGATTTCATGCAAAAAGTTTGAAGGATGTGGTCCAGTCCTTGTATCCTCACAGACTTTATTCAGAAAGGGAATCCATTGTAAAGACTGAATGCCTTCCATTGTGATGTCTGCCTGGCCCACAAGAGTGCTCGATTTTATTCTGTATAATGTCCTACCAACTTGAACATTGAGTCTAACTCACAGAAGCATAAAAGGACATTTTGTGGACTGTAATTAATGCACAGACTTAAACAGATTAGTTCTGAAAAATTTTCCCCCCTGGCAAATCTGCTACTAGTGAGTGGCTTTTAATCTAGCTTTGACATAAATAGCTATTGAGACAAAACCGAGGAAATCACCAGCATCCAACTCATATGCAAGAAAATATGGGTTCTTTTTCTTTCAAAGTTGTCCATTTACTGGCATGATTGTGCCCAGATAATCTCTGATGGTGTTGCATAACTTTTCAAGGTTCTAGAATGGAGTAAATATATAGCCTTGTTCCTTGTTTGCGTCATTTCAGCCAACCTTGTCTATAGCCATTTACCTTCCTCAAGTGGATTTCTGGCAGAGCAATGGAAGTGAGTAGTGATTTGGCTTAGTTAATTGCCTATACATTTCATGGGCTGGGCTATATTTGGATATTTATTGGTTAAAACTGACCTAAATGGAGATATTCCATTTCTGAGTTACACATGGTACATCTCATGAACTACTCAACTGTTCAATCATTAGTTTAATGAATAGGGTGTAATTAAATTTGTAATGCTTGTTAAGATGAAAATTCATGAGCTGAGATCAAAGTGATTTAATCTGTAGAAAAATTCTTAATAAATAGACAGTGCCATAGAGAGGAAGATAGAATTTCATGGAAACCTTGTTGATTGCTCTAAGCCCCATTGGGACAGTCTGGTCCAGGGTTCTTAACCTTTTTTTGCTTCTTGGTTCCCTTTGGCAGTCTGCTGAAGCCTATGGACCTCTCTTCAGAATACTGTTTTTAATTGCATATTTTAAAAAATCCAAAGTTACAAAAGAAATCAATAGAAAATATTTTTTAAAAATTCATTGACCCCTTAAAATCTACCCACAGAGCCCTTGGGGTCTATGGACATCAGGTTAAGAATCCCTGGTCCAGTCAATAGCAACTTCTCAAATGGTTAAGGGAGCATTTGCCTCATGTGAAGGTTAGTAGCTTCCCCTGGGGTTCTTCTTTCCTTCATGATTATTTTGGAATATAAGTTATTCAACATAATGATCCCAATCTGATTCTTCCTCCCTTTCTCTTTCTGTAACTCATTTTCTTTTCAGTTTTATTGCTGCATTAAAGAATGCTAAAATGGCAGACAAAGAAACACTCTTCTCTTCCCTTAGCACTTTCCTTCCTAAAAAGTAATGGGTAGCAGTGCTTGTGACAAACAATGATAGTATTAGAGAATGTTAGGAATTGAAAATTACGAAAGACCAAGAAAGAAAATTACTTGTCCAAGATCATACAGAATAAGGATAGAGCCCAGGTTCCTTGATTCCCATTACAGGGCTTCTTTTTTTCCTATGACCTATACTGTAATTATGAAGATGTGGGACATAAAAAGAAACACTATTATTCTTATTTGAACGTACGTTACAGGTTAGCTTCTATATTTTGGACATCACCATAGAAAAATGTCATTTATGTATAGAAATGAGTATACAATTTGTGT
>CM053582.1:508216713-508231191 GCA_028627135.1 Pseudochirops cupreus
CTTTGATCAGAGAGCTAGTGAATATCAGCACCAAGTCTCTTGACTCCCCATCCAATGTTCTGCCAGCTGTGTTAGGCAGGACCTCAGGTGCTTCATCCATAAGAGGAGGATAATAATTCATTTCAAACTTATTCCTCATATAGCTTTTTTTTTTATCTGTATTTTTTGGTTTTATTGGTATGGGGAATTCCCAGCATGGAGACTACTTCTCCTGATGAAGATAGGTGAATGTTTAGTCTTAAATAATTATCTGGCATAGGGTAAGTGATTTGCCTACGGACATACTGTCAGTATGTGTCAGAAAAAAGACTTGGTCTCAGGTCATCCTGACTCCAAGGCTAGCCTCTATCCACTATACCGTGCTGACCCTCACACAGATGGATATTTGTTTTAAAACCTGATTTTATGCACATGGACTTTTCTTCTAATGTAAAAAGAAGTATGTTTGAGGATATCAGACATGCAGCTGGAGCTCAAATTGTGCCTCATAGTTTGCTTTCTGAAGTTTGAATCTGATTTTTGTGTTTTGGGGTGTGTGTGTGTATGTGTGTGTGTGTGTGTGTGTGTGTGTATGTGTATGTGTAATGTCTGTCTTTTTTGTCCCAGCAAGGTAGCTGGATACCCAGTTCCCTGAGTTTAAATCCAGTTTCAGATACTTACTAGATATGTGACTTAACCACAGTTTGCCTCAGTTTCCTCAACTGTGATATGGGGATAATAACAGCACCCACCTTCCAGTGTTGTAGTGAGGCCTGGCACGTAGTAGTAGGCTTTAGATAAATGCTTGTTCTCTTTCCTTCCCCGTCTCCCACCAGCTACTGACTAGCATAAGGCAATGTCAGAACAACATAGCTGAAAGTTTCTGCATTAGTTATTGCACAAGAGGGAGGGCATTTTTAATGGATGGGGGAGTGTCGTACAGTGGCAGGATTCCTGTGAGTCAGGTGAACTGGGTTCCTGTCCTGGTTCTGCCCCAGTTCATCTCAGTGACCTTGGGCAGGTTCCCTGGTCCTTAGTTTCCTCATCTCTGAAATGTCCAGGGGTTATACTGCCTCACTAAGGACCCTTCCAGCACTAACACGCTGACATCTATTCTCCACAATAAGTCTGCATGCATGGGAAGAATGACTCCAACACCTAACATGTTAGTTGTTGTTTTTGGGTGGGGTGGGAAATTTTGTTTGCTGTGCTCTTCTGTCCTCAACGATAACGAACCAATGAAACATTTCCATTGTTGGCAGCATCAGTCATGGAGTCACCAGTGGCTACACAGTGGAGGGTGCAACCAACCCCACTTCATGTGCTGTGTCTTTGGAGGTGATTGGACAGAAAGATCTCCTACAGGAAGACCAGAAGACGATATCCTCGTCCCACCCAGCTGAAGGAACACAAGAGAGCAACATCTCTGTCTCCATGCCTTTTGCAGAACACATTCAAGATGTTATCCAAACAAATCAGACCTTGGCCAGTGAAGACGGATTCGTTCTGCATGGTAACTTAGGGGAGCCCATGCCAGACACTCCAGAGGAAGACCAAGTGGGACTTACCCCAGTGATAAAGAGCAGTTTGGAGACTAGCCTAGTCACTACTGTTGTTCCTGTTGATGATGGAAAGAATCAACCAAGGGAAGGGGGTGGGGACTCTTCTTCTGATCACGTTACCTTGTTACAAAGGGATCCAAAGACACATTCAAGGATACTGGAGCCATTAAAACCAATGGCACAGCTGTCTGGGAAGGGCGATCCACATGGCAGCTCCTCCCCCCCTGGGAAAGAAGACGGAGATTATGTTACCACTCAAGAGGCCCCTCAGAATCCAGAGCCCCTGCAAACAAATCATGAGGCCCCAGCTGTAACCCAGAGAGGTGAAAAGAACACAGATGGGGTAGATAGTCTGCTGTTGAAACAGGAGACCCGGTCACTGAATGACATTGCCCCAAGCACATCAGATGGAGAGGAAGACAAAGTGCTTGTGAAACCTCAGAATTTGGCTGATGATTCCAAAGTCCTCAATGACCACTGTCAAGATTTTAAGGATGTAGAAACTGCCCAAGAAACTAAGGCAAATTCCACTCCTTTGGAATATAATCAGGAGCCACGAGCAACTAATCTTCCCCTACCAAATTTACCCCAGAATCCTGTCCTGGATCCAAAGGCCAAAGGTGCTTTAAGGGAATCTGCCTCCATAACTGATGTTCAAAACCCCCTTCAGAGTGGGACACAAGAAACATTATCTGATAATCTAGGCCTCAGTGCTGAAGGAGATGGGCTTAAACCTGTACTTTCCCAAAGAGAGGAAGTATATCTGATTTCCAGTATGGGTTCAGAGAATACTCCAAATCCAGCTGCTACTGTTGCGGAAATAATACCCAATTGTTTGGCCACAGAGATTCCCGTTGTCTTGGCTACTGAGACTCTTCCAGATCCCACAAAAGGGTATCCCATGACAGATGTAGGAATGGTACCAGAGAATTTAGATTTAAGTGATGAGAGCAAAAGTCCTGAGATGAGGCCTAAGGAAGATTCTGTCCATTTAACTAAGGATGAAATAGAAGTTCCCATGAATGAAGGAAAAACAGAGAGAATGCAAGGAACAGTCCCCATTGTGTTTCCCAGTGGGTTGAATAAAAGCATGGGAGGAAAACTGGAGCTGAATGATGAAAGCCAGGAACTTGTTCATGCTGAAAATCAAAATGGCATTAAAGAAGAAAATCAGAGCAATAACTCTCAAGAAAAGAAAGTTTTTGCACAAGATACCAAATCCACAAAATCTGTGCATTCAGAGGAGGAGACTTCACTTGATTCCAATCAGGGAGTGAGTGAAGCAAACCCCACAAATCTGGAGCCCAGATTGCTTCACCATCCAGACTCAGCACAGTTGCCCAAGGACATAGGTCTTGTGGAGCTGGAGCAGCCTGAGAGTCAGTCAGAAAACTCAGCGTTGTGCTCCATGGCTTCTGAGATGACTGATAGAATTGGTGCTGTCAGTACATGTGGTTTACTGCCTGTGCACTGTGGGAGCACTAATGTTCAACCTGTTGAGCAGGATGGAGATGATGGTCAGGCTACTTCTACAGAAACAATTCTAGAGGGTGCAGGTCTAAAATCTGAGCTCCCAGATACTCTTCAAGGTCCTGAAGGAGGGGAAAGAATGGAATCTGTTCCTGTGGCAGAGCCTGGGAAATCTGGTATGTGTGTCTCTGCAGGAAGCAATGCTAATCCTGAAATCCAGGAGTCTGAAAGTAAAGGACAGGAGAACCAATCAACTAATATGCCTTGTAGTAAGGATGCTGAGGACCTGCTGGTACCTATGGTTGGACCTTTAAGTGCTCCTGCAAGTGAGGATGTTGGACAAGAATTCAATCCAGATGTGAAAAACCATCCTGATAATGAGACTGTGACTGAAAAAAGCAGAACAGAGCCTCAGGGGCCAGTGCAGAGTCAGCAGGGAAATGCATCATCTGCAGGTAACAGCAGGCCAAAGATCACCCAGTTAGGAAATCCTGAGCCATCAGCAGAGACTTGTTTCCAACAATCTCACTCATGTTCAGAATCTTCTGTCTCAACCAGCTTCAGTTATAATATCTCTCTCTTGGGAAGTAGGAAAGAGATTGCTCCAGATGATCTTGAAGGGGTGAAGACCAGAACTGAAGAGCTCTCAAAAACCTTACCACTCCCAGAACTTGGAGAAAACTTGAACCGTCTTCCTCTCTGTAGTGGACAGGAGCCAAATCCAATGCCAGAATTCCAAAATATGCAGTATGAAGAAAGTCTGAACGATATCCAAAGTTCAGGTACATGTAATTCTAAGGAAAAAATTTTGGACAGTCCTTCGACAGAGGTGTTGGGTTTATCAGCACTAACAAGAGAAAAGTTGCCTCTAGTGATGGACCAAGAGAAGCAATGCAGTAGTGATCAGACCTGCAGTATTTCTTCTCCTGTTGTGGTCAATTTGAAAGACTTTTCTCTTCCAGATAACTTAAATGTTAAAACAGAAGAAAGTTGCTGCACTGGGCAGATGTCTGACAAGCCCCAGCAGGAGAAGGAGGATGTTTTGATCTTAGACACTCAGCATGAAGAAACATGCCAAGAAAATGGGTTTTCTAAGGCTGCCGATGTGTGTGCACAGCTCAGTGGCTTAGGTAATACAGAAGACACAAGTGAAAATGAGTTAGGGGCTCCGCCTTGTCATCTAGGTGTACAACCACCTATTAATGTTGTTTCTGACATTCAACCTGCTCCATCAACTGCCAGACTCAGCAGTGTACCTCTTGATGCCCCAGAGAAGGTGACTGATGATACTTCAAATAGCAGTCAGCTTCTATCAGACACGCAAGAGGAAAGTGAGCTTCCAGCCCCCTCAAACCAGGAGATTCAGAGGCATCTTTCACTCAGTGGCAAAATCAGCCCCCAGGAGGACCATGTCAAACAGAATTTTGAAAATGTATCTGCTGAGAGAGGAAAGAATGTTGACCGAGAAATTCTGGCTCCAGGTCTGGCAGCACACAAGCTTGAAGAAGCTGTTCCAAACAAGGATTTTCTTCAGACTGAGTGCAGTCCTAAGGGGAATGCTGAGCCAGCTCCCAATAGTGGTGAGAATGAAGCCACCTTTGTCTCAGGTAGTCTCTGCCAAACTGGGCAGAAGTCTGGCAGCTCCAAGAATGACTCATGGCTCAAAAGTGAAATGGGTGGAATTGTCAGTAATGTCTCAAGTGCTTTGGCATGTCAGACCTTCTCAGACAGGGAACAACCAGAGCTGCCGACTGCTGGGCCCTCCGGGCAGCCATTAGAGGTAGCTCCTAAGAATCTGAACCTCAGTATAAACAGTGCTGTTGGAAGAAAATTGGAACAGAGCAAAACAAAGACTGATTCTACCAAAGAGCTGAGTATTTCTGGTGAAAGTTCCCATGTTGAAGGACAGTCTATGTTCACCTGTAAGAAGTCTGCAAATTTGTTTACAGATTACCTCTCACCCATGTTGAAGCCTGCCCAGGCAAGGGAGGAAATATCTGCAATTAAATCCAAAGAGATACAAAACAAAGGAAACTTCAAGTCCCAGCCAAGGAGTTTTGAGGAAAATATTCAGAAAATGGCAGATGTTCCTAGAGAGGATGTAGAGAAAAGTAAGGAGAAAGCAGGAGATACCACCAAGGTGCAAAGGGACACATCTGACTGTGACAACTCTGGTTTGGGACAACCTGTCATGATGGCTGGATTTCCTGATTTCAAGGCACACATCAGCAAAATATTTGAGAACTCTGTCCTCGGTGCTTTGACCACTGACCGTCCACAGCTTACATTGCAAGAAAATGATGGGTTTGCATGGAGCCCCATGGGAAAGGACTCTTCGGTGCAGCTAAGCACAGAGAAGCATTCACATCATGGTCAAGGAGGAGACTACATCATGATTTCCCCTCCTCGTGTTGGACAAGGGGTAGACACAAAAGGTAAGGAGCAGGATTTGACTCTGGAGATTGTCTCCTGCCAAACAAATCCAGACAAGTTGACTCATCAAGAAGGTATAGTCACAGAAAAATCACCAGGCTTAACTGCTCCCACCATGAAACAGAACCTGCTAGATACCAACTTGGAAAAGAATGGAATTGCATCTGGTGTCTCACAAAAAGAAAACAAAACAGAAAACTCTGAAACAGCTGGTGAGAAAGATACAGGGATTACATTTGAGCACCAAAAACTTCAGGGAGGAGAAAAGCAGGGATTGGTTTCAAGTCTCCCTTTAGACATTGCTGTGCAGAAGACACCTTTGGGAAATGCCACCCTCTCTAAGGGTGAGGAGTATTATGTCATCTCCCAGGTCCATACAGAGATGCCTTTATGTCAAGAGGGTCTGACTCCTCCAGGAAGCCAGCAACAAGAAAAACCTCTCAGTAGAAATGCACCCAAAGATGATGAACTCTATGCTTCGATTGGCACTGAGGAAATGAACAACAACCCAGGACTTGGGCATGTCCAGGAAATTTCCCCTCCACCCAGGGATATTCCAATCTCTCCAGCTGCAAACAGTAAGGAGCTCAATGCTAGCATGCCAAGTAATGAAAAGAGGCCCCAAGGTGGTGACAGTGCTCATGATGACTCAAGAACTTTGGACAGTCCAAGAACAGAGCATGTTCTGGATTTACCAAAACCCAGTGGGCTATTGACACACTCCATGGTTGATAGCTTCAAACAGGAGTTAGGTTTGCAGGGGCTCCAATTAGATGTCTTACGAGAACCTGGCCCAGTGATAGAAAAAGCTCCAAAAGCAAAAAGTGAAAATTCTTTTACTGAAGTAGAGTCAGAAACTCAGACCTCCAAGGATCAGCCCTTAAAAGGCAGCCCTGAAACTGGTGCTTTGAGAGTGTCATTTAGCCCAGGTTGTGACTCAGCTCTGCAAATGAAGCACCCCAATCAAGGCTCGGAGGTTCAGTGTGGCTCCTTGAAGGCAGTAATGGGAATGGAGGAGAAGGATGCTTCTCAATGTTTAGAGAACCAGGCTGGGAACCAACAGACTGACCAGCATTTTGAGCATGAATTCACACCACCTGACAATGATGACAAGTTACCTGTCTGCTCACCTCCTGGGCCAGATAAAGGACAAGTCCAGAAACCCCAAGATGTTGTTTCAGAAGAGAGACTCACAGAAAGGTACTTAAAGTCAATTAATTCTTGTGGGGATCATCATACCTCTTATAAGATTCATTAGAGATTAACCTGACTAGAAAAATCAATAGAGCATCTATATGGGTGGGCTGTTAGGGAATTCTGTCCCCTTTATCCAACTGCCCAAATCCTCATCCACTAACTTCTTCGAATTGCAACAACTTAGACTTAGAGCCTAAGCAACTGAGGAGGGAAATATTTGGAGAATCGTGACAATTACTAATTTATCATGTGTTTTCTTCAGTTCTTTCAGTTTAATTTAAAACTTTTTTAAAGTATGAAATGTTTACTTTATGCCCTGTGGATTGTAGTGCCATAGGTTAGCAGTCATTCATAGAGTATGGTTTTGGTTCAGATGGGAGTTCAGATACATGTGTTTTCTAATCTGGATTTGTTTAGGAGGACCATATTTGGGGTGGGGGGGAGGGCTGATATGCTTCAAACATCCCTCAGAGTTGTTGAGTGAATGAATTTAATTTTTTCTCGTGCATTTGAGTTCTACTGTAGCACGAAGCTGTCATTGGAAAACATGTGTTCATTCAAAGAAACATAGAGATGAAAACCAGCTGACAGATTATACTTGTTGCTTTCTTCCATTATCTCAGAAAGAGCTTGGAGCCTGATCATTCTCTTCTCCCTCTGGTACCTGAGAAGGATGCTCTAGACATTACAGCCGGTTCAGCCAAATCCAACAAGGATGACAGAGTAGAAAGGTACAGTGACAGACCTCAGTTATTTGGAGAATCATGGTGCTGTGTATAAATGTAAACATTCTAGATGTCTTAGAAAAGAATGCAGATGTCCTGACTTTGGGTTTTCAGAAAAAGAAGAAAGTAGCCACTCTGTATGCTTTAGCGCTTATGCTAGTAACACAGTAATAGAAAAAAACCAAACCAAACCAAACCTCTTTTGTTCATTTCCTGGGATGTTAAAAAGGAGGTTTCTTTTACTTTTTAGCCCATTTAAAATTTGAGGCAAATTTGCTGAGCATTGGTCCAGTTTCTCATTCCACATCCATAAGTCCACTTACTCGTACAACTCTTGATCTCCCAAGACCCTCTCTGGACCTTTTCTCATTCTTAAAATGAGGAGATTGGTCTCGATAGAATAATTTGTAATCTTCTTTGCATGTCTAAGTCATATGGATCTGTATAGATCTTGGAGCAAGAAAAAAGACTCTGACCTTGGGCAAGTCAATTAATCTCTCTATGCCTTGGTTTCTTTATTTTTAAAATTAAGGGATGGGACTTGATGGCCTCTAAGGTCCCTTTCAGCTCCCAATCTATGGAATCTCAGAATTCTAGGAATCTCAGACTTTACCATCCCCCCACTTCACACACCCCCCACCCCCAAGTTTCTCTTGGCAGCTACATGGAGACTCCACCTCCACCCCCACCCCCCAGGACACCTTTTCTAAGTGAATCGTCACCTAATATTGTTGAAAAGATGCTTCTTTAAAGTGGTTTCCTTTGGGATTTTCTGGACTAGGAATAGAACAGTACAAAGTTAAGATATATTTGTGAATAGACTGTGAAATTCTTTTAAGACTTTAACTCTTTTTGTGGTTTTCTGTGTGAATATGTGTGGCAGATATCAGACTTTAAATTAGTACTTGTGGCTGGCAAGATGCATTGTACCAAACAGCTGCTGTCATTTTATAAACAATTTGATAAATATTTTGCACATGCTTAAAGAATGTACGATCACCTGTTTTTTGAGTCTGAACACTTCTGCCTTCGGAGCCAGCTGCCTTCAATGGCCGACAATAGCAACTCTATTAACTTGGTGCCTGGGTGTGCAGGTGCCCAGCAAGATGAATGCATATTCTCCATAAACATATGTAAAATTAATCTCCAATTGGCACTTGTTTCTGCTACTGATTTGTCATACAATTCCCTAGGGCCTTTGGTGGTATGTATTTATCACATTCTTACTTAGGGCGTAGGAAAATAGTTGCTCAGCAGGACAAGAATAGGGTTATTGTTTTTCTTTTTCACATTATTATTATTATTAAGCTCATCTTCCTGCGTTCAAATCCAGCCTCAGACATTTACTAGCTGTGTGACCCTGGGCAAGTCACTTAACCCTTCTTGCCTCCATTTCCTCATCTGTAAAATGAGCTAGATAAGGAAATGGCAAACCACTCAACTATCTCTACCAACAAAACCCTAAATGGAAATACAAAAAATTACAAAAAAAAATTCTTGCATATGGACACAACTGAAAATGACAACAACAAATTATAGTCATGTATATATATGTGGACACATATATATGCATGTATATAAGTATTTCTGATGCTTGGTTTTTCGTTAGTCTGTGTTTCACCATTCTTTAGGGAAGCATGGGGTCCTGCAGATAGTAGGTATTTAAATATGGGGAGGCATCATGTTGTAATGGAAAGAGCTTAGGACATGGAATTAGAAGATCTTGATTCAAGTCTGGTTCCCTTACTGTCTGGCCATATAGCAATGGGCAGGTCATCTGGCCTCTCTAACCTTGGTCTTTATGATGAAAATGACCCATACACCATGTGCCTAATGGTTTTTTTGTGAGGAAATAATTTTGTCTACTATAAAGTACCATTCCAACATGAGATATTATGCATGCACTAAAGATGCTGGGTGGGTCATGATGATGGACAACAGATGGACTGCCTGACTAACAGATTGGGTCCCATGTGAATACAAAAAGCTGAGAGCCTGAAAAATTGATGGGATGAGCTAATAATCTGTTCCTTTGCAATGTGATGGAAACATGGGTCTTTGGTTCTCATTTGCTGCGAATTTGTATCATTGAATTGGTTTGAATATAAAATTAGTGTTATAATTACCAGTTTTTCAATTCAGACTTAGGTTATCAGATAATTTGGGTCAAAGTTCTTTCAGTTTACAGATGGGAAAACTGAGGAAAGAATGAATGTAAGAAATCTTTTGAAAGAAGAATAGGCAAGATTTGGTGAATAATTGGATGGAGAGAGATAGGAAGAGAGACAGAGAGGCAGAGAGAGACAGAGGCAGAGACAGAGACAGACAGACAGATAGAGAAAGGAGCCAAGGACAGCACTGAGGTTTTGAGATGGGAGAATAATGGTACTATTGACAAAAAGAGGAAGACTTCAGTAGGGTAGTAGGCTTTAAGAAAAGGTGATGAGTTTGGGTTTAATTATGTTGGATACAATACTGTAGATTGCTGTATGTGGCTATTGATTTTTATAACTAGACTTTTTTGTCTTTATCTAAAAATCCCTTACGGTCTGAGGATAACAATTGTTTGATGAGGCAATGATGATGGATGCTGGTCCCAAATAATATGGAATAATGTGTTTTAACTGTGCTTTTAAATTTTGCCTCTGAGTCTTATTGTTTGTGTGACCATAGGCAAGTCACTTAAGGGAAGGGAAGGGAATAAGCGTTTGTATAGTGCCTTCTACGCACCAGGCACTATGATAGGCACATTTTACAAATATTATCTCATTTGATCCTCAAAACAACCCTGGAAAGTGCTATTATTATCTCCATTTCACAGTTGAGGAAACCAAGGCAAACAGGTTAAGTGACATGCTCAGAGTCACACAGCTAGTAAGGGTCTGGGGCTGAATGTAACTCAGGTCTCCCTGATCTGGATACCTGATTACTCTACTCTGTGCCTCAGTTTCCTCATCTGTAAAATGAGCGTGTTTGACTAATTGGTCTATGGGTTATCTTCCAACTCTAGCTCTCTGATTCTGTGATCCATGATTTTTGCATATGTCCTGATAATGGAAGAAAAGGTAAGGTGTGGGGCTTGAATTATTCAGATGGATAATTGATAATTTATTCCTTTGCAGTGGATTGTGAATATCTGGCAGGAAAGGAAATAGCCCAGTTGGGTTAGAGAATGAATTTTGGCTTTCCTTTCTTGCCAATGTGGTCAGCTCTGGCTTGGTCCTCCCAGTGAGAATTATTATGGAAAATTCTTCAGAGGTTAGTGAAGGGGCTTGAAGGTAGGTGTTAGGAAATCAGAGAAGGAAAGGAGGAGTCTTGTGGCATTGCCCTTTCTGAGTACATGCAGTATTGTGCCCTGTATTGTCATTGGGGCAGCTAGGTGGCACAGTGGATAGAGCACCAGGCCTGGAGACAGGAAGACCTAAGCAAGTCATTTAACCTTTGTTTGCCTTAATTTCCTCATCTGTAAAATGGGGATAATAATAGCACCTACCTCCCAGGCTTGTTGTAAATCAAATGAGGTAATAATTATAAAGCACTTAGCAGAGTGCCTGGCACACAGCAAATACTATATAAATATTGGTTATGATTATTACTCCTTAGACTGATTCACGTGTCAATGACCCAGCTATTGGCATCACCACGTTTTCCTGTATTCTCCGGAGCGTCGTCAGATCTTTTCTTTTTTTTTTCCTTACCTTCCCTTTTTCTCTTTTTGAGACTGGGTTTTACCTCTGTTGCCCAGGCTGGAAGTACAAGCAGATACTCAAGGGATGCTCCCATAGCTGATCTGCACAGAAGCTTTGACTTGCTCCAGTTCAAAGCTGTCCCCTCCCCACCCCCCCCTCCTTGCAGTTCACTCTACTGCTGCCAGATTAATGCAGACACCCAATCACTGCCCTGCTGAAGCTCACAACTCCCAAACTCAAGCAATTCACCAGCATTATTCATCTGGTAGCAGGCATGCACCACCACGTTGGGCTTTCTGATCTGTTTTCTTTTTTTTTTTTTTGGAAGGCAATTGGGATTAAATGACCTGCCCAAGGTCACACGATTAGTTTTTTTGGTGTGTTAAGTGTCTGAGGCCGGATTTGAACTCAGGTCCTCCTGACTCCAGGGCCGGTGCCCTGTTCACTGTGCCACCTAGCCACCCCCAGATCTTTTTTCAAAAACATTTTATCTCCTTGACTTTCTTTCACTTAAATTTATCCTGGATAATGCTCAGTATGGACCCAAGCTTATCAGTGTTTTATATCTGTGCATTCTGTGAAATCTATATTTATACATTTAATTTAGAATCTTTTAGGCTCAGGATTTAATTAGTTCTCCAAACAAACAGTTTGGATTATTGAGTTTAGATGCTGAGAGAGAGTCCATTGTATTCCCAGAGTCCTATGATGGCATAATCAAAGGTCTCTAGAAAGATACAGATAGAGACCTCCTTTAATTCCCTTTACCCCAAACCCCCACAGAACCAAAATGGGAAGTGATCAGCAAAGGTCCTGAGAGGAAGGTCTATGAGAGGTCTATGAGAGGAAGTGCATAATATCCCTTGGGGAAGGGACAGGACAGGAGGGATGGGGCAGAAGTTTCGTGTGATACCATTTAGCAAGATCAGGAAATGTAAATGCCAAATCTAAGAGAGTTGTCTAGGGCAGAAACCAAACACTGTTTGCCAGTCAAGGCAGGATGTTAAAGGAGCCCCAACTGTATGAGGGTGTGTGTAATAGGAACACCATCACAGAAAGGCCAGGACTTAGAGACTAGGGAGAAGTCAGAAATACAGGGACCACGTCTGGAGTTACAGGAGAAATGATGGACTCTATGCCTGCCTGTCCAGAGGTGGAGAGGGCTGATTACAACAACCTTTGTATCTTAAAGGAACTAATTACTCAGACACAAGACACCACAGGCTTCCGTTGTCACCTTCCACTGCTGAGTTAAAGAGGAACCCAGCTGGCTGTTGAAAATAAAATGACTCTGGGGCGGCTAGGTGGTGCAGTGAATAGAGCACCAGCCGTGGAGTCAGGAGGACCCGAGTTCAAATTTGGCCTCAGACACTTAACATTTACTAGCTGTGTGACTTTGGGCAAGTCATTTAACCCCAATTGCCCTCCCCTTTCCCCTCTAAAAAGCAAAAAAGAAAGGAAGGAAGGAAGAGAGAGAGAAAGAAAGAAAGGAAGGGAGGAAGGTAGGGAGGGAAAAAGGAAGGGAGGAAGGGAAGGAGGGAGGGAGGGAGAAAGAAAATAAAATGACTCTCAGAGATCACCACTGGGGCAGTTTGGCCAATGGAGTCTCTCACCTGGAGAAATCATAGGCAAAGGTGTCCTTCCCTAATCTAGCTTGTAAGAATTGGTGCAGCGCTTTCTGGAACAACGTTATCCTGCCATAAGGAAATTGACTCGATAGCCTCATGAGAGTTTGTCTACCATCTTGCAACTTTATGTGGATAGCTAAATAGTTTTTCGAGTTCCTCTCTAGGCAGAGAGAGAAGCACCAGTATTCCTGTGTTACTCAGGGCTATGGTATTTGTACTAATGACGGTAGGTGGGGCACATATTATTACTCCAATACCCAAGAACCTATGAAGTCACTGATCTGGGAGTTCCCTCCTATGATGCTGACAGATTATAAACCCTCCCTTCCCATCCTGGGCAACTGCTATTCATGTTTTCCTAGAACACCCATGAGACACGTGATAATAAACTGTTGTTTAAAAAGTGCTTTAGTTCATTTTGTTAGTTGATCCTCACAGCAATGTCCTGGCATTGGCAGTGAAAGTAGCATCACTGTTTTAAAAATGAGGATATTGAGACTCAGGTCATGTGAATGCCCATGATCACCTAGCTATTAAGGGGCAGAGCTGGGTCTGCCTTTAGTGCAGTCCTCTCTTCACTTAACGTGTTGCTGAAATTGAATGGCATAGTTATGTCTATCAGGCAGTGAAGGTAGGAGTCTCTAGATGTAAACTGAGTTCTGCACATGGTTCTCTCTTCTTTCTTTATATAATCAATGTTCTTTGTTCCCTCCCTCCTTCCTTCCCTCCCTTCTTCCCTCTCATCTTGCCTTTCCTCCTCCTTTCCTTCTTTTTTCCTTTCTTTCCTTCTTCCCTTCCTTCCCTCCCTCCTTCCTTCCCCATTCCTTTCTCCTTCCCATCTTCCTTCCCCTTCCTTCCTTCCTTCCCTCCTTTCCTCTTTCCTTCTTCCTTCCCTTTTCTCATTTCTTCTTTTCTCCCTTCCTTTCTCTTTCCTCTTTCCCTCCTTTCTTCCCCTCCTTCCTTTTGTGGACAGGCTGATGATCTGATCAACAATCCGTTACAGATAGAATTTTTTTTTTCCATGATCTCTATCTGTGTTCTTAAATGACCAAGCAAGCCCAACTGAGACTGGAAGAATTTGCAAGAGTGCAAAGAGAATTAGGCACGTGTAGAAGTTTTGTATTTGTACACCATGTGGAGTGTGGAAATATTCATGTGTTATTTCTTATATTATTATACACCACTTCAAATTCATTTGGCATAATCCCAGCTGGCCCTCTGCAGTCACCCATCTCATTCCCTACAATGACTATTCCAAACTTTTCCTTTGCTCCTACTGTCCTTAATTTCATGTCTACCCTAAACATTTAGCAACGATTAGCCATGAATTCAAAGGACCCTTGACAAAGCACATTGCCCACCTCCTGATATATTGAGGGTACAGAAAGAGATTACATATTTGGACATATCCATTGGTGTGGATTTCTTTGATCTGATTATGTTTGTTATAAAGTGTTTTTTTTAACAAGGGGAAGGAAATCTGAGGAAGGAAGGAAAATAGCAATAGGGATACAAAAAACAAAGAAGAAAAGAAAAAAGTAGAGCCATTGAAAAAATTTTATATGTACAGAAGAGAACAAGAAAGTTCTGAAAGAAGCACAGATGAGGACAGATTTGAAAGTAACATGTTGAATTTACTATAGAATTTTGTTTTGGTAGTCCAATAATTTTTAAATTGTCTCTCCTAGATCTATTTTCCAGGTCAGTGGTTTTTTCAAGGAGATATTTCAATTGCCTTCTATTTTTTCATTGTTTGGATCTGTTTAATAGTATCTTGATTTCTCATAAAGTCATT
>CM053582.1:508231291-508285757 GCA_028627135.1 Pseudochirops cupreus
TTCCCAATTTTTCCTCCACTTCTTTTATTTGGTTTTCAAAATCCTTCTTAAGTTGCTCGATGGCTTGTAATCCAATCTACATTTTTCTTGGAAGCTTTTGGTACAGGAGTTCTGACTATATTGTCTTCCTGCCATTCCATTCTTTGATCCTTTTTGTCCCCAAAAAAGAAATCTAAAGTTGGATTGCTGTTCTTACTTTGCTTCCTTTGCCTGCTCATGTTGCCAGTCAATTACTTGACTTTTTAGCTCTGTGGAACTCTGCTTTCAGAGGGAGAGCTTTGTCCCAAATTGCTGGGGTTTTCACAGCTGCCAGAGCTATTAGGAGGCTGCTGCAGCCCCCACCAGCTTTGGCTCACTGGTCATGCACCTCAGAACCACCACCCAAGACCACAATCCGGATCCAAGCAACTTAAGGCAAGGGCACTTAGGCTCTGAATGATCACTTGGTCCCCCTGCAATCTGCAGGCCAAGAGCTCTGAAGCAGCCACTTGGAGGTGGCTACAGGGCCCCTTCCCCTCTTCTGCTGCTTTCTTGCCTTGGAGGTGGACAGCCAGACTGCTTTTCTCCCCTAGATTTAGCCAAGTTCCACTGACCTTTCACTTAGTTCTTGTTTCTTATGGGTTGATAAGTCTGGATATCACCACAGCTGCTGGTGATCCACTCTCCTGAAAGCTCCAGCTGTGGCTTGTCCTGGCCACCCCGGGGCTAAGCTGCAGTTTCAGGTTTGCTGGTTTTGGCTCCCAGCACACTACGATGAGCCCTTCCTGTCCCGCCTGCCAGGCTGCCTTCAGTGGGAGCTTTGTTTCTCTATACTTTTGTGAGTTCTGGAGCCCTAAAATTTGTTTAGAGTCACATTTTATAGGTATTTGAGGTGCTTATGGGGGGAGCTGTGGTGTTTTCCTGCTTCTTCGCTGCCATTTCGGCTCTGCCCCTCCTATAGAATTTTTTTTTAAACTATATAAAATAAAGATTCACAGTTTCATTTACAACTCTCTTTTTACATTCTACTTTGTAGACAGAGATGCTAATTTTTAGGTGTTAAGTTTAGAATAAAAAATGAAGTAACTAAAAACAAAAACAAAACCAAGACAAAATTAGGAGCATGTTTATAGTCCCTTACACTTATATATTTATAATTCTGTGATCTTCCCTCCTGAATCTGTTCTGCCTCTCAACTTCATAATTTCTGTCTGTGGTGCTGGTCAGCTTGTCATAATTCAAATTATAGGAAGTGGTTTTAACTTTCTTCTTACTCTCTCCTATTCATCATTTACCAGGTCCTGTTGATTGCATTTCTACAACATCCTTGGTATTTACTCGTTTGCCTTCTATTTCCATATCTGAATGCAAGCACTCATCACCACCTGCCTAGACTATTACGATAGCCCTGTATTAGGTGTTCTTGCCTCTATATTTTGCCTCCTCCAATCTATCCTTGGGCAGTTAGATAGGTCAGTGGATAGAGCATTGGGCTTGGAGTCAGGAAGGACCTGAGTTCAAATCCATCCTCAGACACTTACTAGCTGTGTGACTCGGGACAGGCATTTAAACTCTGTTTGCCTTAATCTACTGGAGGAGGAAATGGCAAACCATTACGGTATCTTTGCCAAAAAAAAACCTCATGGACAATATGGTCCATTAAAAGCTGTACTTCTGTTGATGTCTTTTGTTGTTATATCACATCGATTTCTAAATGTATCCCTCCCCTGCCCCAACCCATGTAGCCATCCTTTATAAATATATATTTTATTTCCCCCATTACATATTAAAACAATTTAAAACATTTTTTAAGTTGTGAGTTCCAAATTATATCCTTCCCTTCTTCCCTCCCCTTCCCCTCCCCTGGGATGGAAAGTAATCAGATTATAGGTTATATATGTGCAATCATGTAAAACATTTCTATATCAGTAATTTTGTACAAGAAGATCTGAATTAAAGAAAAAAGAATGAAAGAAAGTGAAAAATAGCACACTTCAGTCTGTATTCAAACAATACCAGTTCTTTCTCTGGAGGTGGATAGAATACTTCATCATTAGACCTATGGGACTATCTTGGATCATTATATTGCCTAGAATAGCTAAGCCATTCACAGTTCTTCATTGCACAATATTTCTCTTACTATTTACAACATTTTTCTGGTTCTGCTCACTTCACTTTGCATCAGTTCATGTAAGTTCAGGTTTTTCTTAAAGCACAACAACATTCCATTATGATCATATACCACAGCTTATTCAGTCATTCCCCAATTGATGGGCATCTCTTCAATTTCCAGTTCTTAGCCACCACAAAAAGAGCTACTATAAATATTTTTCTACAAATCAGTTCTTTTATCTCTCTCTTTTTTTTTTTGATGTCTTTGGGATGTGGACCTAGCAGTGATATTTCTGAATCAAAGGATATGCACAGTTCTATATCCCTTTGGACATAGTTCCAAATTGCTCTCCAGAATGTAGCCATTCCTTTCAACAATGATTAAAGAAGAAAAAGAAAAAAAAAAGCAAGTCAGCAAAACCAACTGACACTGTCTATGTCAACTCCAGTATCTGATACCCATAGTATGTGCTGTGAATGTAATGAATCCTTTTAAAGTCCAACTCAGCTACATCCTCCATGTAGACCTTCTTGGACACTTTCTAAGCCTTAGTTAGTAATGACTCTCTGCTTTGAACTTCACTTTCTGAAATCTTCTGCCTTCTGCCTTCACACTTGTCTTGTCATGTACTATATTATCATTATTTCTCTTCTCTGCTTTTCCCCCTTCTACTCTGTGAGCTCCGCAAGGATATGGGTCATTTTTTTTTTTTTGCTTTTTGGAGAGCAATTGGGGTTAAGTGACTTGCACAAAGTCACATGGCTAGTAAGTATGTCAAGTATCTGAGGCCAGATTTGAACTCAGGACCTCCTGACTCCAGGGCCGGTGCTCTACTCACTGCATCACCTAACTGCCCCCATGGATCATCTTTTTATCTAAATCTTTTATCGTCCCCTAATATCCAGAATAACCTTTACATACAGCTTGTATTTGCAACAAATAAATAATACTGGTTAAGTGAATGAATGCATGTCTATATCTTCATGTAGGATGGAATTGAGTCATAGTTTCCCATGATACTACATAAAACCCTAGGATTTTAGAGGAATGAGGCAGTTAGATCAGGTGACACAATAGATCGGTTTTTTTTTTCTCATTTGTTCTTAAGGTGGTCATTGAAACCCTTTTTTTACTCTTCTTCCATCCTTTTCTTCTACTCTCCCCTTCTTGTGTCCATTTCTCCCTCTATTCTCAATGTCTTCTATAGTTAATTGATTAGAACATAAATTTTACTGATGTCTTTTCTTTTTTTAATATCACAGTCGTTTCTTTACCCCTCCAGGTTGAACCCTCCCTTGTACCAAAGGAAAAAGGTTAAGCCAAAACCCCTGGCACAAAAACTGCTTCTGACAGTGTATATATACAATGAGAGAACAGTAATTGTTTGGGGAGCCTAAAATTGGAAATTTTGTTTATATTTCTGAGCCAGAAGAGCTTCTCTCACTAAACACGCTTCTAGATTCTTTGTCTCACCAATTATGGCCATGCTGGGTCTATCACCACAGAGAGTTTTCTCATTTGGGAAAGTGGTGAAATTAAATTATGTCCCTGAATTTAGAGCAGTTTGAACCGCTAGTGCTCTGTGAGCAGCTTGAGTGCTTACAGATACTGGCTTTCCTTCAGCATGACCCCAGACTAAACTATCTGAGGAGAAAAAACTGTGAGGGGAGGGAAAGGGGGAAACAGATGGACTGTAATTAGCTGAAAAAATCCAGGGTTAGTTCATAGTTTTGAGACCTTGTTCTCTTGCCTTCTAGTTCTTTCTCTTTCCCTCTCCTTTTCCCCCTTGTTTCTCTTTCCCTTTTCCTGTCACTGCCAACTGCATTCTGGAAAAGAACTAGCTATAACACTAGGATTTACAGTTTGAGAATAAGTTTTTATATCAGATTTTGGTCACAGATATGTAAATTAAAGGAGAAAATACTAACCTTTGCAACTCTGCCGAGACCTTAAAGCCAGGTTATTTTCTCAGATAGTTCCAGACAGTGTCTTCCTTCAGCTTTTTGTAGAGTTCATGGCATATTCAAGAGTAGGATGAATTTTAAATAATCTCTTTAATAGAATGGCAGGTATTGTAGAAAAGAAAAGCATATGTTCAAATTCTGGCTCTGTTTATTACATGTGAGACTATGGGCAAAGGGAGCCATATTAGGGAATTCTTGTGCCCAGGGTAAATTCAGGGGAGGAAAGGGTCAGAGGAAGGATAGTATGCTCTAGGTGCTGGAAAGGGGATAATCTGTCTTCTAGAGAGTCTAGCCTGTAGCTCCAGAACCTGGTTAATAGTCCCTGATCACCCGACTACAGAAGGTAAAGAAATTAAAGAAGTGGCATCAGGGGAGAGGCTAGGAGGTAGAGGAAGGCAGGTACCCCTAGGGCGGTACATCATGATAATGACGTCTTGGGATGGCAGCCATTGGTGGGGTAAGGAAATGTGATTGGCTATGCAACATGGATTTGGCCAGAGGACCGCCATATGGCATGAAAAATGAAATGTGGATCCCTTGGATGTTCACACCCGTGGATAAAGCTCTAGTTATTCTGCCCTAATTATGCTTCTGTGGGCAAGTAATTTAACTTTATTGACCTTTAGTCTCTTCACTATTTAAATGGGGGTAGTAATATTTGTACTACTTATATCAGAGAGTTATATTACATCACATGCATGGCATTGAATGGCAAGAAGATGACCAGGGTGAAATGTAAAGCATGGCTGGGGCCATGTGACACATTTACCCATCAGGAGAGCCCACTCACCTCGGGGTTGGGAGATGAAAAGCTGAGAGGGTTAAGTCACCCAGGACGTTGCCCTAAGAAACACTGATTAGAGCCCCATATAAATGTGAGCTATAATCTTGAGATATGCTATGCTAGAAGCATAAACCAATTCTTATCTTTAGCTGTTTCTTAACCAAATGTATTTGTTCACACATTTACTGAAAATTAAATCATAGGATTGGATCCCTTACTTAAATCTCAATTTAGACCCTCTCCGGACTAAAAAACAAGAGTCATGTCTTTTAGTTCAGTCTCTTCTACTACCCAGTTATGTGACCTGGGTCAAGCCTATTGACCTCTCTGTTCATCAACTGTATTGTCTATAATGTGGAGATAATAATATCTGTTCTATACCCCAGAGTGGTTATGAGAACAAAATGAGATAATAGAGAACAGTACTTGGAAAAATAAAGCACTGTACAAATGGTATGTATCATAATAAAAGCCTTGCTTCAAAACAGATGTCACATTTTTGCAAAATTATCTCTAGGTCTCAGAGATCTTTTTGAAATGTAGCTATATTATAACTTTTGCAATCAGTAATTCATTTTAGAATATTCATTTTAGAATATTCTGTGTGTGTGTGTGTGTGTGTGTGTGTCTTTTGGAAGGATCAAAGGTCACAGAATCATAGGTTCAGAGCTAAAAAGAACCATTGAGGTCATCTAGTTCAAGCCCTTAATTTAATATATGAAGAAACTGAGTCCAGAATGATTAAACTGCCCAAAGTCCCAAATCACTTAGAGGTTCTAGACCATTTTTTAATTAAAGCTTGGTTTAAAAAAATTTTTTTTTGTTGATTTTTTTTTTTTACTTTGCCTAGATTTCTCTGAGTCCTTTCTTCTTTGTTTTTTGCTTTTTTTGGAGGGGGAAGCTAGGGCAATTGGGGTTAAGTGACTTGCTCAAGGTCACATGGCTAAGTTTTTTGTGTTAAGTGTCTGAGGCCGGATTTGAACTCCGGTCCTCTTGACTCCAGGGCCAGTGCTCTATTCACTGCGCCACCTAGCCACCCCAGAGTCCTTTCTTTTATGCTCCCTAGAAATCAATCCCTCATAACAAAGAATTTTAAAAAAAAAGAAAAAGGGAAAAAATTAATTAAAACTGATCCATACACTGAAAAACATCTGATGTTAGGTGAAATATTGCACATGCATGGATATATCTTCTCCTATCTCTTCTTTGCATCCAAGCTTGGTTTTTATAATTTTACAGCATCCAGTTCCAATTTTTTTTGTGGTTGTTGTTCATTTACATTGTCAGAGTCATTGTATATATGGTTTTCCTAGTTCTTGATTTTGTGTCAATACACATTTTTCCATGCTTCTTTGTATTCATCATATTCATCCTTTCTTATGGCACAATAATATCCAGTTACATTCCTAGACCACAATTTATTTAGCCATTTTCCAATTGGTGAGTATCTATTTTGCTTTTACTTCCTTGCTACCATAAAATGTATTGCTATAAAATTTTTGGAATTGTAGACACCTTATTTTTGTCAGTGAGCTCCTTGAGGGATAAACCCAATGGTGGAATCTTGGATCAAAGATTATGGACATTTCAGTCCCTTTATTTGAATAATTCCAAATTTTCCAGAAAGGTTGTACCAATTTATAGCTCCACCAACAATGCATTAGTATCACTGTCTCTCCCAAAATCCTCCAACATCGACTCTTTCCATCTTTCGTCCTCTTTACCAGTTTGTAGGATATGAAGTGTTTGCTTTGCTTTGTATTTTAAAAATAATTAATGATTTGGATCACTCTTACGTGTGATTTTTAGTATTTTGCTGTTCTTTTTTAGAGAATGTTCGTGTGTTTGACTCCTTTTCTATTGGAGAATAACTTTTGTCTTTATTAATTATTTAGTACCTACTGAACATCTATAGAAGGGGCGCTACTGCTTTCTAGGGGAAATGCCATGATGATCTGGGCCTTCAGGCTCATCAGGGATCTGTCTTACACTACTTGGTCTTTTTAGCAAGCCAGCATGGGAGGGGAAGAGTCTCCAAGAGTCATTCAAAAGTCCTGGGGGAGTTTAGAATTGAAGGTGGTAGTTACCCAAATTAAACACGGACACATCACTCCCCTCTCTCTTCTGGAACCTTTAATTATCATGACCTGGTGGAAGCTCTGGCATCAGGTTTGGATGCAGCCTTATTTTTAGCAACAATATTTTGGCATAGGTTATTATTTAGGAAAGAAATGGCCTCCACAGTGGACTATGCGAATCTAAGTATTTTGGGTACAAGTGCCCATTTTTTTTGCCACTTAAAGAGTAAATAGAATAAATATGCAGGAGACTCACTGTAATGGGCTAGGCACTATTGTTCACTATATGTAGTATGGCATAGATTACCATTATAAGTTATAGATTATGGGATAGTATGGCATAGGTTCATAGATGTATAGAATGTTAGAGCTAGAAGGGCCCTTGGAGGTCATGCAGTCAAACTGCTTCATTTTACAAATGAGTTAACTAAAATCTAGAGTGATAAATAACTCACCCAAGCATTCAGGGCCCAGGGAACAGAATGATAAAGATGATAATACTAAGGATAATAAGGGTAACAACATTCATCTTAGGCTTTAAGATCTGTGAGGACTTTATGTAGATTAAATTATTTGAGCCTCACTACAACCTGGAGAGGTAGACACTATTATTATCACTATTTTACAGTTGAGGAAACTGAGTCACAAAGAGGTTTGCCCAGGTGGCACAGCTGGTAAGTGTCTGAGACCCTCAAAGTGAGGCCTTTTTGACTCCAAGTCCTGTGACCTAGCTATGGCACCACCTAGCTGCCCCCAGCTGGAGGAGGGTGTTATTGTTGGAAGAACTGGGTAGAAGGCTGCTTCACCTAAAGGTGGGCTTCTTGAAAGCAAGGCCTGTGTCTAGTCTATCCTCAGCATGCAGCACAGGATCACACACATGCTAACTGGACTGCTGGTGTTTGTTGTATTATCTTGGCTCTTGTATTGACTTGTATTGGCTGTTGGTATCAAAGTATAATTAGATTTCAGGCTGGAAAGTGGCATAAAGGGCAACGGAATGAATCTTTTTTGTTGTTGCTGTTGAGTTGTTTTTCAGTCATGTCTTCGTAACTCCATTTGGGGCTTTCTTGGTAAAGACACTAGGGTGGTTTGCCATTGCCTTCTCCAGTTTATTTTTCAGGTGAGGAAACTGAGGCAAACAGGGTGAAGTGACTTGCCCAGGATCACACAGCTAGATTTGAATTCAGGAAGATGAGTCTTTCTGACTCTATGTTTGGCATTCTATCCACTATGCCACCTAGCTGCCCTTGGAGCTTCTAATGGAATCTAAGAGATCATCTTATCCAACCTCTTCCTCTTACAGATGAGGAAACTGAGGCCTCAGGATCAGGATTTGCCTCAGAATCACACAGGCTGTGTTTAGCAGAGCCAGGGTTGGAACCTAGTCTCTCCCAATCCAAATCCAGGGCTCTTTCCACTGTATTCCATCACCTCAAACAGCGCGATCGTTTATGAGAACTGGCTTATGACGAATACAGTCCTCTGAATCACCTTTCTGGTCAGGCTTATAAAGAATGTCCCTCGTTTGCCTCTGCATTAAGTGGTTTACTAAATAAAAGTCCAGAACAAAGATGTGGTTTTTAAATTGATTTCCTTGTGCTGTTAATGTTCTAAGACACTTATTGGTGGGAAAAGAGCTTGAAAAGTAGCTCATTGTATAAAAGTGGCCTAACTTACCAGGGGCCTGGCTTGACCTTTTCTTCTCCAGGCATAGTAAATAATCCAGTATTAAATATTTTAACAGGTTTGGTGACTCAGGTATGGATTTCCTAACTCTTTCCCTTTTTTAGGCACACATTGGAGCAGGATCTGATTACTGATACTTTTAGGGCCCCTTAATCCACTTTCCTTTGGGAAGGTTGTTATTTGGAAAGAAAAGTCTCCGGAGGGTAGCCTGTCTTTCTTGGAGGGGAAGTGTGTGTGTGTGTGTGTGTGTGTGTGTGTGTGTGTGTGTGTGTGTGTGTGTGTGTGTGTGTATTTTGACCAGCTGCTGTATAGATGCTGGGACTCAGTATAAAAGATTCCTTGAGGTGTGCCAGTGTGGTTTAAAGGAAAGCTCCAAGGTTGAGGTCAGAAGAACATGTTCTTGACTCTGCTGTGAATTAGACGTTCAATACATCGGAAATGAAGTTTCCTGACTGGTTTGCCACCTTCTAATCTTTGGAATCCATCCTCACCACAATTGTCAAAAAAATCTTCCCACAGGCACAAGTCTGATCAAGTCACTCCCCTGCTCAAAAACCTTCCATGGCTCCCTATTGCCTTTAGGATTTAAAGAGAAACTCCTTACTTAGCCTGGTATTTAATTAACCCTAGAAGGACCAAGAGCATCAATTGGAGCAAAAATATGTTTGGGCCTTTGAGGTAGTCTTGAATTCCAGTCCTTCTTTAAATCTTCCCACAAGCTGGCTCCCCTCTACTTTCTAGCCGTATTTCAGATTATTCTGTTTCATGCACTTCTAGACCATTACTGTCATTCTCTGATCTTAGTCTGTTGTCTTCCACCTCCACGCATTCATATAGTTTGCCCCTTCATGCCTAGCATGTATTCTCTCCTCATCTCTGCCTATTAAAAGTTCTTTTTCTTCAAGCACTACCTTTTCCATAAAGCTTTCCCAGACCATTCTCAGGAGAATGTACTTATTCCCTAAGTTTTCCTGAAGTATTTTGTCTGGCTCTCTCCTTTCTCTCCATCACATAATACAAGTATTGTACTTAATTGGTGCATGCATAGAATTTCCTCCCATGGGGAGGCTAGGTGGCACAGTGAATAGAGAAGGCCCTGGAGTCAGGAGGACCTGAGTTCAAATGTGACCTCAAACATTTAACACTTACTAGCCGTGTGACCTTGGGCAAGTCACAACTCCAATTACCCTGCCTTCCCCCCTCCAAAAAGCAAAAACAAAACAACAAAAAAGAATTTTCTCCCACCCCTAATCTCCATTACCCCCAGTAGAATGGGAGCCTTCTGCAGAGCCTACCACAGTGTCTTGCCCATAATAACCCCTAAGTAAATGTTTGTTGAATGGAAATGAACCCTTACAGAGTATCCATCCATCTTTCAACAAACTTTTTTGGGCTCCTACTCTGTGCTTACTTAGGTGAAAGATACAAAGTAGTTGAAGTCACTGCCCTTAACCATCAGGGACTTTAGATTCAATTGGAGTAAAAAGACTGGCCCTTGTGAACAGATACTGCAGAACAGGATAGGACTAAATTATGGGCAATGGACTGTTGTCCAAAGTTTAGAAGAGGGAGTTCTCTAAAGGCTGCAGTGATTAGCGAAGGCTTTCTTGAAGAGACAAGGCTTAATCTAGGCTTTGAAAAATGGTCAGGGTTTTTGGAGGGGAGAGAGGCAGGAACTCCGGGTAAGGGAATAAGCCATAAAGACAGGAATGAGCATGGCAGGGAAGAGAACAAGCTTCAGGGTCAGTGGGAGTATATGCAGTTGTTGGCTTTCACATAATCATACAGCTTCTACCAGTTACACCCATTCCATTACCCATACACTTAGCACAATGCCTGGAACGTAGTAGGTGTTCAATAAATGTTGATTGATTCATTGATTCAGGAGTCCCCTGTCTTCTGTCCAGACCTCTGAGACTTGGATGGCTTCCCTTCTACATAAAACCATGCTTTTCAGGGTTTCCTAGGTTCTCCTCTAGTTCACTTCTAGGGTCTACCGGATATTTCTTGGGGATCTCATAGCTCCTCCTTCCCAAGAATATTTGATATAAAATTAAATAGAACTTCTAACCTCTGTTATTATTTTTCTTGTGTCTAGTTTAGACAGAACAGCCTTCATTCTTTCTACTTTTCAAAGTGATTTCAGTACTCTCTCTCTCTCTGTGTCCTCAAATTATATTGTATTTATCTGATAAAAACATATATCAAGAGTAGAAAGAATGTAAGCCCCTTGAGGGATTATTTTTTTTTGTTTTATCTTTCTTTGCTTAGCACCTAGTACAGTACCTTGGACAAAGTTCATGCTAAATAAATGCTTGTTGTACTGTGTTTTAATACTTTCTGTATTGAGTTGTATTTAATTTAAAATTGAATTTTAAGCACTCCAGCAAATTTATAGTATGCAAGGTAAAGGAATATCATTTATAGTTGATAAAATATGATGGTTATGACCACATGGAATGAGACAATAAGTCAATAAACAGTTTGACATATTGGTACCTCTCCCTGCCCCCCACCCGCCTACCTGCCAAAATGAAAATATAATCCAGAAAAACACCTCTGACACATTGAGAGGATCTTTTATGGAAGATTTCTGAAAAGATACATAAGTATTGTGCAAGATAAGAAGGTGTGAAGGGGTTTTCAATTTGCATTAGTGGAGGGAGTTTCCACACCATGAAATTATGGATTCATCAAAGTATAATCACTTTTGTTAAAAAAAAAAAAAGTTAAGTGCCAAAATTTGATTAGGAAATAGACCTCCTAGAAATATTTCTATAATAAATTCAAATTTGACATATATCATTTCAACTTATAGCACATTTTCTAGTAAAATAACACGCTTTAAGTTTCTGAGACAGGAAATATAAGGTTGACTAGGGAGAGCAGGTCTTAGAAAACATGCCATTGCTTAGGACTGTCCAACTAAAAGGTAGGACTGGCTACAAACTGCAAAGCATAAAAACACATATGTATGCAGACCAATCAAGAACCACACATGGCAACAATTTTGTTTAACGCTATTCCCTGGTACTTTCCTGGTATAGAGCTAATGCTAAATGAATCTTGGGCTTCATATATCATAAGCTGCTTCTCACATCTTGGGATTTATAGTTTTGACCCTGATTCTGGTTCTAGAAAAGGAAATGGCAAACTATTACAGTATCTTTGCCAAGATAGCCACTTGGACTATATGTTCCATGGGGTCATGTAGAGTTAGATACTAGTGAGTGATTGAACAACATTTTGGTTCAGGCTGTACCTTCTTACACTGATCCTTAGTGCTTTGACTTATCTGTTTTTTTAAAAAAAAATCTTATTGATATCATGATTTTGACACCTACCTATATGGGAACTTCTCAGTAACAACCCTCTCCTCCTTAAACCTGAGAGGATTCATCAGTACCATGGTTTTTCCATAAGAGAAGAAAGTGGATACATCCTGGCTATTTTGGTGTTTGGGTAGAGGTCT
The DNA here is from genome assembly GCA_028627135.1 of Pseudochirops cupreus. Classification (NCBI taxonomy): domain Eukaryota; kingdom Metazoa; phylum Chordata; class Mammalia; order Diprotodontia; family Pseudocheiridae; genus Pseudochirops; species Pseudochirops cupreus. Next base: position 508,243,368 of record CM053582.1, read on the forward strand.
TTTGTATTTTCTGTTGGACTAAACAAAACCAGTTCAATTTTTGTGTCTTATTAGATTGAGAACTTGCATAGGAATTCACTTCCTTTTTAGGGAAACACGTAAGGCATAGTCTGACATTCCCAGGGGAAACTCTGGGAATGAGTTGGGACATGGCATGGGAAATTCAGATGTTATATGGGGAAAAGGGGAAATACAATCCAAAAAGATTGTGGGACACTCCAAAAGTTGTATATGGTTGATGTGAGTCCAGAGTTACTCAGTTTTGTGTCACCACAAGGTTGACAGAACCCAATCCAAGTTCTTATCAAGAATATACTCATGGGGCAGATTTCTTCCTTTTCTATGGACCAAATGGATCCCAAATAAATGTCACTCGTTTCATTAAATAATACATTCTTTGATCTTTTGCCTTAGATTTTTCAAACTTACAACTAGTATCTTATGACTATATCAATCCCTAGAGGAATTGTCCTTTTGATAGGAAAGTCTGATAATGAAATCATCGTCTTAATCATAGCATTCAAAGTGCAGGCCATGTAAGGTATATAGAATGCTTTACATTTATTACTTCACGTAATGTTCACCAAAATCCTGTAAGATAAGTATTTCTATCCCATTTTATAGACGAGGAAACCTAGGGAAAGAAAAAGTTACATGACTTGTCCATATCCACATAGCTACTAACAGTCAAAAGTAGAGTTCCAAGTCTTCCTGGAAACTAGTGCTTTAGCCACTATATTCCACTCCTTGCCATAATTCTCACTACATGTTCAGACTATGGTGGAGTTCTGTGAAAGATGATTGACTGTACAGTCTATATACAGAATGCCTTCTCCTCCTAGCAAAATCAGGACTTTAGGGTTAATGTCCCAAAATAGATATCTGTAAAGATGCCCAAAGTGAAATTGGTGGTGGGAAGATGCCAGGGGTTTGTTGAAAAACCAATAAATCTTGCTGTTTGGTAACATGCTCTAACTGCATTTTATTGGACAAACTCTGCCTCCCACTACACAAGTGGAAGTTCCTGAGCTGCTGTCCTTTTGTCAAAGTACCCAAATGACAAGCAGGGGGATGGGGGTAGAAGCAGTCAGACCCTAACGTTGAGGCATAGAAAATAAGACTCTTCAAAAATAATGAGCTAAGGAGATTTGTCTGGGCAAATGACCAAGTGGCTGCTGCATAAACATGTGAGACCACAGTTGGCTGGAAAATGAGAATTCTGAAGGGGAGTGCCAAGCGTGGGCTTATTTTATCAGCTATAGGGCTGCCTTTGTGTGTTATCGCTGGAGGACTTTAGAAACAGCCCCCATAAACTACTGCTAGCCTTGCAAATATCTCATCCTCTGAGCCTGGCTTACCTGGGTAATCATTTGATCGTGACAATCAAGAGCTAAGGGAATGTGGGTATGACTGGCCAGTGACTGGTATCATTGACAGAGATCATTTTAACTATGAAGGCTAGTGGATCTATGATGGCAGAATGGATTTCCTTGCAAATTGAACTTAAATTTAACTTTCCCCACTTTTCCTTTCCTTTTCCCTTCATTTTGTCATTGGATTTTATCTGATGAGCAACACATGTGTTCAAGCTAGTTCCTGAGCCTTGTGGAAAATGAATTAAGCCTCTGCTTTTGCTCTGAGACAGCTCTGAGTTTCTTTTGCAAATCACCAATTGCAGCACCCAGAGACTGCTATCAATATCAGGCATATACTGCTTTTAGGTTCTCAGTTTTGCCATCTGGGATAGTAAGAGTCATAGATCCATGGAGACAGGGAGGGACCTTAGAGATCTCTTAGAGGCCATCTAGAGAGGGGAGGTGACTGGCCCAAAGCCACAGAGGTGGTTTTCCTTGCTGTTCTTTGCACAAGACATTCCATCTCCTGACTTTGAGGACAATGGTTGTCTCCCATGCCTGGCCAACTAAAATCCCATCTTCTACAAGGAGCCTCTCCTGATCCCTCTTAATGCTAGTGTTTTCTCTTTGTTGATTATCCCCAATTTACCATGTCTATATCTTCTTTGTTCCTATTCGTTTACCTGTTGCCTCCCCCATTACACTGAGAGCTCCTTTTGAGCAGAGACTAATTTTGGCTTTTCTTTGTATCTCTATTGCTTGGCACACCGCTTAGAACATAGTAGGTGCTTAAAAAAAATGTCTTTTTGCTGATTGACTGATGTAATAGAGCCTGGATTCAAATGTAAACTTGCTGATTTCAAATCCAGTGCTCTTCCCACTGCATTACATTTATGAGGAAACCTTGGCTCATAACCAATTCAAGTCTTCCCATACTAGAGTTTTCGAACCCAAATGATTTATGAGAAGGCATCTTGATATAGTTAAAAGAGCACTGGATTTGGCATCAGAGGACTTCAGCTGGAATTCAGGTTCAGTGTTATTTTGAGCAAATCAGCTGCTCGGAGCTTTTGTTTTGCACATCTGTAAAAGGAAGAGACTGGATGAGATGGTCCTAAGGTCACTTTGGGGCAGCTAGGTGGAGCAGTGGCTAGAGTCCCAGTCCTGGAGTCAGGAGGACTTGAGTTCAAATTTGGCCTCAGACACTTACTAGCCATATGACTCTGGGCAAGTCACCTAACATGGTTTGCCTCAGTTTCTTCCTCTCTAAAATGAGCTGGAGAAGGAAATGGCAAACCATTCCATTATCTTTGCCGAGAAAGCCCCAAATGGGGTCATGAAGAGTTAGATGTGACTAATTAACAACAACAGCAAGGTCCCTTCTAGCTCAAAATCCTATTTGCATGCTTTAGTATGGAAAGTTCAAGGAAGAGAAATTGAGAATACACAAGGCAGTCTAATAAATTTTGTTACTTTGATGGATGATGACAGGAAAAGAGAAATCTACCCTTCAAGCTTTTGTGGTTTCCTTCTAAGTGCAGATGGCTAGATGCATGTACTAGGTACCCACTCGGTATGAGGCAAATGCTTGCTAACTTTAAAATGGGCACTTCATACTTTGTAGGAAAAATGCTTCTCTTTGAAGAAAAGTCAAATTATAATGGCCTAAAAGCTTTTTACCCAACCTTGCTTTGTCGTCTGTTGAAATCTCAAAGTCCACATTTTTTATATAATGTTTAAAATTCTTTGCATCACTGCCACAGAGTTACTTGAAAAAAGTGCTGTTCTTCAAGTCTGCCAAAGGGTACTTTAGATTCTTTGTCCTAAATCCTTTTCCTTTAGCTCAAAAGAGTAAGACAAATGGGGGAAAAGTTGGGTTAATGTGGGTAAAAAAAAAACCTAGAAGTTGACAGATATTTAAGACCAGGAACTGCAGAAGTAAGGTTCTGATTGTTCTTTTCATGATAATGCTAGATGGCATAATGGACAGAGCATGCATTATGGTCAGGAAGACCTGAGTTCAAATTTGACCTCAGAAACTAGTTGTGTGATCCTGGCTAAGTCACTTAACCTCTATCTATTTCAATTTCCTCTACTGTAAAATGGGAATAATTATAACACCTACTTCACAGGGTTGTCGTGAGGATCAAATTAGAGAATATTTGTAAAGTGCTTATCACAGTGCCCAACACACAATAGATGCTTAATAAATGGCTTGTTTCCTTCCCCTTTGCTTTTTCTTTCCTCCTGTTGATCATGTGTTGGACCTCTTACACAGCCTTATATGTAGTATGCAAGCTTTGAGTGAAGAAGAATTTTTTAAAATCATCTCACTTATATAGTGCTTTAAGTCTGACTAAGCTCTTTGCTCTCAACAACACCGTAGGTGTGAGTGGTATAGTAGCTCCATTTTATGGATGAAAAGAACCAAGGTTCAGGAAGTTTTGGTTCTTATCTAAGGTCACACAGCTGGTATCTGGCAGATCCAAGACCAGAGCCCATGTTTCTTCTCTTTAAGAACCTTACTCTTTCCACCACACTGGTGATTCTTTCTCTAAGAGTAACTTTGGAAACCATCAGCCCTCCACGTGAAATGTTGCCTGAACATTCTATCTCTTTGCCCCATTTCATATGACTCGATGAGCTCATTTCAGAAATGTCTCAATTCATTGATCAGTGCAGGAACTGAACTGGGCCAGTACAGGCCCAGTCTTGTCAGATTGAGTAGGTTTTTCCTGACACAAAAATAATCAGATGATGAGTTCAATTAAGTGAAACAACTGGCTAACTATGTTGGAAAAAAAAATTATTCAAACTGATCAGTTGGTATAACTGAAGACTAGAAAAAAAAATCCTACCACTTTAGTTCTCTGAATTTCTAACTTTTCAACCAGTTGCTTTGCTGTCATGTGGATTGTCTGACCCTACTTCTTGGGAGAGATCTTTTTGCTTAAGGAAGCCAGGAGCAGCTGTGGGTTTTTGCCTAGGCAAGTTAATCTTGCTTCCTTTGTTTGAATGTTTAATATCAGGGTTAGGTCAGGTTCAAATGACTAGATATTCTTGCTCAAGTCTTTTCCTGGGCCTTTTGAATCTGAGTCTCTAGGAGGGCAGTGTGAAGAATGACCAGTTTTACCTAGTCAAAAAATAATATCAATCTGGGAGGGGAACACTCTCAGGGTTTCTGGTCAAAACAGAAACAACTGCTATTTACATTCACTCTGAGCAATCTGGGCCCAGACCATGACACTGTGGGCTTGGGCTGGGACCTATTATTGGCCAATCAATGAGGTTTAAGGCATGCTGTTTAAGAAGGAAATCTAGCTTTTAAACCCCAAGATACCTTGCAAGGTTTCAGTGATCAGAATTTATATTCCTCTGAGCAGATCACCTGCAGGTTAAGTGTATGATACTTTATGTGGACAAAGGGAGAGGAAGGAAAAGAGGAGAGGACAGAAGAGAAGAGGAAGAAGAAAGGAGCTGCATGGTTCAACTGGAATTGGCCACTTGGGTCCGCATTGGGGCAGCTCATGCTACTTATAGGTTATTGTTTGTCCTTCCTTCTCAAAGAGGACCATGACTTCAGGAAGGTGATGCTATGAATTGTAAGTGAATTGGATTTAAGTGAAGGAGGGCTTTATCTTAAACCAAATCACTCTGGTCCTCTTTCATTGGTCAACAATAGGTGCCAACCCAAGTGCACTGGGTCATTGTTTGGGTCTTGGTTACTCAGAGCCAAGGCAAATAACGATTATTTCTGTTTTAGCCACAAACCCTGACAGTCTTCCCCTCCCAGATTGATTTTTTTTTTTAACTAGGCAAAAGAGGCCATTCTTTGCCTCATTTCTTACCCAGCCTTGATCATTGAATGGTGTTGACTCAGTTAAACTGAGACCTAGGAAAGACCTTAACTTCAAAAGACCAAGGTCCCCTACCACATCCTGGGCCATCTCCAAATGTACTAATCTATATCTGGCCACTGGGCCCAGATGGCTCTGAAGGAGAAAGTGAGCATGGTGACTTTGCACAGCCTTCCCTCACTTAAATCCAATTCACTTGCAAGACATGGCATCACCTTTCTGATGTCATAGCCCTCTTCAAGAAGGAAGATCAAACAACAACAGGAGGGCAACATACTTGGAAGTGTTGTCAGGTATACTTGGTTTTCCAAATAAAATGCTTTGCTGATCAAGTAAGATTCCAGGCTTCCCTGGTGAAGTGTTTTACTCATAGAGGCCTTGGTGTGCCAAGTTGACTTTGTCTTTGAGAACAGTACTCTCAAGGAAAATTCCAACACTGTGCCTGGAAAATCTGGGTGAGGCTAAGACACCACATGGAATACTGCCCACACATTTTTCTGCGTGTAAATTTGTGTCCAAGCTGACATTTAGTTTTAGCATGGGTGGAGATAATGGCTGAATTTTCTGAAGGCCTGAGTCTAGCCTATAAATATTTCTCTGTATTTTTCTGCCATCCTCTCTTTCCCCCTCTCCCCCTACAACATAATAGTATCTGTTTGTTAGCTGAGGTTTGCCATGGAACAATACTGGACTTCACCTTGCTGTCCAGGAAGGAAGAATTGGGCTGTATGTACAGATTATGACTCTAAATAAGAGCATGCTTTTGGAAAATAGTTCCACTAAAAGTTCACTAAGAAAAGCATATGAGAGAGCTATAGAAAGTGGAAATCAGGCTTTTATTAGCTAATATGAGGTTGATCCAAAGTGACAGAGCCAAAGTCAGATGGACATTCCCTAAGCTTCTCAAGCAGTATGCTTTTTACTGATGTAAAAATTTGAAATCATGGGTATTCTAAGCACATATAATAATCACAAGAAGTTTAAACCTTAAAAAAAACCAAATTATTTTCAAGCTTTAAAAACACTCTTAAAAGCGTGAATCATTTTGACTTGTAGTAACAGTAGAGGGTAGGTTGCTATGTGATAGTGTGATATCATTTTTCATGCTACCAAAAGTGTTTGATGACAACCCGAAGAAGCCAAGATGGCCATTTTACATTTTTTATTTATTAAGCACCTATTATATGCCAAATACTGTGCTAAGTGCTGGTGCTGCAAAGGAAGGCAACGCCAGAATGAAACAAGACAATAAAATGGTCACTGCTTTCAAAGCTCTCATATTCTAATGGGGAGGATGACATACAAACTTATATGCATACACAAGATAGATTGATGGCAAATGGAGGTAGTCTCAAAGGGAAGACACTAGTGGTGGGGGAGAGCAGGGCAGGACAAGACTTCTAACTAATGTTGTTGTCGTTGTTATGAGCTACCCCATTCCATTTCTATATAGCTCTAATTGTTAGAAAGTTCTTCTTTATTCTAAGTGGAAATTTATCTCCCTCTATTTTCCACCCATATAATAGAGGGAATGGTGACTTAGTATTGATGGAAGGGCATAGGATGGGGAGATAGTTAGTGGGCCTACCTTTGGTGCCAGCTCTGCTACAAACTGGCTATGTAACTTTGGGTAAATCCTTTTGCTTCCCTAGGCTTCATTTCTCCTATATTCAGTATGAAGAAGTTGAACTAAATGATTTCTAAGATCCTTGCTAGGTCTAAGATTATACGATTCTAAAATAGTGTGAAATCCATGACTTTATGAGCAGCATGGATACAATGAGTATTCTTTGTTCACCAGATCAGAGAAGGCTAAGATGGGTTTATTTGTGTGATGGATTCTTAGCACAAATAAGGGAACATTTATTATCTCAAGGACTGAGACTGGCATGAAATATAAATAGATTTTTAAAGGGTTTGGATAAGTTCTTAAGTGGCAGAGCCATACATGACTATTAAAAGCATCCAGAATTCAATTCAATTGAACTTATGTTGACTGAGCGCCACACTTTGCAAGGAATTGTATCTGGGGGCTCTGGGAGATCCAAAGATGAGGAAAATTCAGCCTGTGCTTTCGAGGAATTTACAGATAAGCAAGGTTGGAAGTAATACTGCATAGTGCTGTGGTCCTTTAGGTTTCCTTATAACAACCCTGTGAGGTATATTATATTCTAATCCTTGTTTTGCAAGTAATGGGAGGGAAGGAAGGAAAGAAGGAAGGAAAGAAAGAAAGGGATGGAGGGGAAGAGGGAGGTAGAAATGGAAGGAAGGAAGGGAAGGAGAGGGAGAGAGGGAGGAAGGTGAGAGGAAGGGAGGAAGGGAGAAATAGAGAGAAAGAAAGAAGGAAGTGGGGGAGCTCACAAATGCTATTACAAAGTATAACAGATGAATCTGCTTGTGTATACATCACTGGACGCAGTTGTTGGTGAGCATTCTTGAAATCTTGAAAATAGCCAGCTGTTGTTTTGGGAAAGAATAAAGCAAAAGGAAACATACACTGTAAATCCATCAATTGATAACTGTCTCTTTGATGTCCCCAGTGGTGCCTAGCCCAGTGTCTGTACCAAGAGATAAATGTTAGAGGCAGCTGGGTGGCACAGTGGATAGATCACCGAGCCTGGAGTCAGGAAGACATGAATTCAAAAACAAACTTAGACACTTACTAGCTGTGGGACCCTGGGCAAATTACTTAGCCTTGTTTGCCTCAGTTTCCTCATCTGTTAAAATGAGCTAGAGAGAGAAATGGTAAACCACTCCAGGATCTTTGCCAAGAAAACCCCAAATGGGATCACAAAGAGTCAGTCAGGGCTGAAACAACAACAGATACCTCCTATAGAACAGGCCATTCCTGATCCCCCCAATGATCAGTGCTTCTCTCTGAAATTATTTTATATTTTTCCGTTCTGTGTTTTGTGTTTACTTATTTGCACCTAGAAGAGTGTAAGCCCCTTGAGAGAAGGGACTATTTTCCTTTTATCTTCTTATCATCAGTCCTTAGCATAACATCTGACACATAGGTGCTTAATATATACTGGTTGAATTGAAATGAATTGGAGGTATGAATGGATGGTAATCTATACCAATTGAAAGAATATTCACACTGATGAAAACATGATTTCATTGAAGTGGATCAGGGATAGGATGGTGGACCTGGAGTCGGGAAGAGCAGAGTTCAGATCCTCTCAGACACTGGTTGAGAGACCTTAGGCAACTCACTTTAACCTCTCTGTATTTTAATATCCTCTTTTGTAAAATGGGGAAACAATAGCACCTACCTTATAGCGATGGTGTTAGGATCAAATAAGATCACGTTTATGTGAAATCAATTTGTAAACCTTAAAATATTTGCTATATAAATTCTGCCTATTATTTAACATGAGGCAATATCATTTACTATCTTTGTGGTCAAATTAGATGATAATTCTAAAGGTCTTAGCACAATGTCTGGCACATAATCAGCACTATATAAATGTTTGCTATTATTAGTGTAATGGCAGTAGTTTGCATTAGGCGACAGTGGTACAAAAACATGCTCCATGTCCTCAAGGGGCTTGCAGCCTATTTGGGGAGATAGGATATATATGTAAGACAATAAATTACGACTAAAAATACCCCAATGTATGATAAAGGCCAATTTCCTGTTGAGATCAAATAAGTAAGGGTCAAAAGTTCAAAAGAGGCAGCAATCTCTGTGGATTAGGATGATTTCAGAGGATGTGGGATTTAAACTAAACCATAACAGATGAGAGTTAGCCAAGGCCATTCCAAGTAAGGTGGAGGGAATGGAGGAGGAAATTTGCACCATGTATGTAGAACTTGGGAGGGAGCAGAGGTTTGGTGATGGGGAAAAGTCAGACAATGAGACTGGAAGACCTTGAAAGCTAGATTAAGAAGTCTCAGGTCTTTATCCAATGGACAATAGGATGCTGTTGAAGGCTTGAAATTTTTTAGTTCCTGTCTCTCCAAAGGAAACTAAACCTAAGGGAAGAGAGTGTTCCTTATACTTGACATTTCCCAAAGCTACCAGTACAGTTTTGTGCAAAAGCAGGTGTTCAATAAAGATTTGTTCAGTGTACGAACAAAGGCCTCAGTTTACCAGTAGGATTCTAATCTAATGCAATGAGCATTTATTAAGTGCCTACTGTGTGCAAGGCATTGTGCTAGGTGATGGAAATTAAAACAACAACAACAAAGTTCTTTTTTCCAAAGAACTTGCATTCTGTTACTGTTCCTGGCATATAATACACGCTTACTACATGTTGATTGATTGATATTGGTTTACAACATGGAAATAGAGAAGTGTATGTTTGCTTTTGGGAGAGAAATTAGGGAGTTTAGGACATGTTTCTTGTAAAAGGTAGCCCATGAGAAGCTTTGATGAAAGTTAGGGAGTCTAAGAGTTGGCGTGGAAGAGGAAGGGCATTTCAACCATCGGTAGACAGCCTGCACAAAGGCATGGAAATGGGAGAATAGACCTTTGAGTTAAACCAGTTTGGTGGCATTGCATTGGTCTATCTGGGCATAGGAATATAGACTTGTAATTCTCTGAGCCCAAGGCATTCAATGCTGGGAACCATGCTTGACACAAATTCCCTTCAGGTATTTTTCAAGCTACTTCCCAAGACTACATTTTATGGAGTTGACCTTATACCTACCAGCAACCAGTAACCAGGCAGGTTGCTAATACGTGATTTTTGTTTAGGGAAGTGCCATACCTCAATCTCCTGTGTAACTTGTTTTCTATCAATTTTTCAGTGATTTTATATGCAAGTTTCAAACCTCAGTCTTTCACTTCCAATACTTTTCCTTCACAATAGTAAAATATTATTCCCCATTTGGTAAGGTGGTCTAGTGCTGAGGTTAGAGATATGAGAAAGCGGGGATTAGTGGTAGTTAGCTGAAACAATTTTTCCTGTGACTTTAGCCCATACTGGTCTCTTCCTTCTCTGCATTCCTATTTCAGTTTTGATTGTTCATTGCTGTAGCTTACCATATCTTTGTTTTTTAAATATTTTCACCTATGGTTGTCTTGTGTCCCTTTAACTGGATGCTAAATCCTTGAAGGCAGGGACTCTATGACACCTTGTTCATTGCTGGCCAGACAGCTAGGTGATCAATGAAACTATGTTGGTGATTTGATTGATTATAGTCAGTTGGATACAAATACTCACAAAGACTGTTTATCAATTATTCTACAGTCTCACTACCTGGTTGGCTTGCCACCTTTTTTCAGTCATATGTCGTTCATATATCACTTCAAAATTTCAGACTAACATCTCGATATTAGTAGTCAATATTCCTAGTTGATATTTTCATGTTGCTGGGAAGTTCCTCTTGCTTGTTAGCCCATTTAATATTTGATCATATGAGCTTTGAGACATTTTCTCTTCAAGACCCATGTTTAGAATGGGCCTCCCAAAAGGAGCTATCAATGTCAAAATTGTCTTTAGTGTGGAATTGCTGGAAAGGGCCAGAGACTATTTTACAATGGCTAAAGCCCAGAAGAGAGGCTCAGAAAATCATTATGCCTGCAGGGATTCAACCAAACCACCATTAATTAGTAATGTGTGTCCCCTCCGTTCCATTTATACTCACATTATTGCTTTTTTTAACTCATATTTCCAGTTGGAGAGTAGATGCATGCATGTTCCAGTTAGAGAGGAGACATATGTTCTATATAGTAATAATGAGTTTTCATATGAACTTGGAAATAAGATCCAAGGCTGGCATTTAAGCCCTGACACAATTTGCTTCCACCCTCTCTTTTCTTACCCTCTGTGTAGCAGCCAAACTGGACTTCTTGCCATCCTCCCTATTCATTCCAAATTTTCTTGCCTTTGAGCCTTTGTTTTCACCTCTCCCTATGCCTGACATTCCCTTCCCCCATATCTACTTGTAGACATTTTGCAGATGCTTCAAAATCTAGTTGAAATACTACTTCAATTCACCAAATAGCCGTTAAGTATCTACTATGTGCTAGGAACGTCACTAGATACTAAGTTATTGTGGATACAAAAAGAAAAATGAAACAGTTTCTACCCTCAGTAAGCTTACATTCTGCTAGAGTTGGGACACAATATGAACATAAATAAGTTGATGCAAAATTAACATGAAGGGATTTAAGGAGGGTGAATAGAATGCTACAGCCGGGGACACCAGGAAAGTTTTCTTGCACGATAAGAGATAATACTGAAACGTGAACCTTGAAGGAAGCTAGGAGTTCTAAGAGGCATAGGTGAGCAGTATTGGGATTCAAGGCACAGGAGGCACAAAATAGAAGACAGAGTCAGGTATGAGCAATATCTCATCGGTCAGTTTGATTGGAAAATACAATGTCGGAGAGAGAGTAATTTGAAATTTGACACAGTCTTTCTTGATTCTTTTTTTTAAATTAGAAATTGTCTTTACCTTAGAGATTTTACATAGTATGTTGTTCGAACTGATCTTAAACAATTATCTTATTTTGTTTTGCATTCTATTTATCCAGGTACATGTCTAAACACCCCACCTAAACCAATCGATCTGCATTTTTTTTTCATATTTTGTTTTTAATGAGCTTGACAAAAATCACCATACATGGGATGGCTAGGTGGTGCAGTGAATAGAGCATCAGCCCTGGAGTCAGGAGGACCTGAGTTCAAATCTAGCCTCAGACATTTAACACTTACTAGCCATGTGACCTTGGGCAAGTCATTTAACCCCAATTGCCCTGCCCTTCCCCCTCCAAAAAACAAACAAAAAAGAAGATTAAAAAAAAATCAACATACATAAACATTTCAACATATAAGAATAGAAAAATGTTGTATATTAAGTCATGGATTTATTAAGAATAGATTTTTAAAAGTACATATTAAATTTTACATGATAGTACCAGTACTGCTCTGCTTGTCTGTGTCTCCTTCTGAACCTTCTTCTTCCCTCATGTATATTTTAAAAATATTTAATTGACACTTTTTCCTTTGTTTTTTTGTCTCTATCACTTCCCTACAACTCTACTCTCATCCTAATAAAATAATAAATAAACCCTCCCCTATAATGAATAAGTACACCCAATAAAAACAAATTCATCTATTGGCTATGTCTGAAAATGTATGTCATGTTCTGCATCCTGTCTGCTAAGAGATGAGAAGCATGCTGTCTCATCAATTTTCTGGAGTCATCTCTGGTCTTTGCATTAGTCAGATTTCTTAAGTCTTTCAAAGTTGTTTCCTTTATAATATATTGGTTACCATATAAATTGTTCTCCTGATTTTTCTTACTTTAATCTGTATGAGTTCAAATAAGCCTTCCCAAGTTTCTCAGAATATACTCCTTTCCTCATATCTTAAGGTCCAATAGTATTTTATTGTGTTTATATGCCGTAATTTGTTAAGTTGTTCCCCAATTGATGAGAAGCCACTTTTTTTCCTGTTCTTTGATACAACAAAAATTGCTGCTGTTGTGTGTCTGTGTCTGTCTGTGTGAATACAAATCCTTTGTCTGTTCTTTTCATCTTTTTGGTGTGGGAGTGGGAGGAGGAATGGGGAGGATAAATGCCTAGTGGTGGTAGGGCTGAATCAAGTATATTGTACAGTTTAGTGACATTTAGAATACTGTTCCAAATTGCTTTCTAGAATAGTGGGACCATTTCACAGCTTCACTAAAAAGGCCTTAATGCGTTTTTCCTCCCATATTTCTTCCAATAATTGCCATTTTCCACTTTGGTCACCTCTGCCAATAGGAAAGGTAGGACCTCAGAGTTATTTTCATTTGCATATCTTTTATAAGTAGCAGCATTTTTTTCCATATGGTTATTGATGGTTTGCTTTTCTTCTTTTGGGAACTTCCTATTTTTAACCTTTGACCATTTATCTTTAGGATAATAGGACTTATTCTTATATAGTTGTGTCATTTCTTGTCTTCATCTTAGATATCAAACACTTATCAAAGAAATTTGCTGCAAATGTTTTCTTCTGGCTATTTGCTTCCCTTCTAATTATAATTGCATTAATTTTGCTTGTGTCAGTCAATAAGTCTTTATTAAGTACTTACTATATGCCAAATACTTTGCTAAACACTGGGGATACAAAGAAAGGCCTGTTCTCAAGGACCTCACATTCTAATAGGGAAGAAAGCAAGCCAAAAAGTCTTATGTACAAGGTATCTAGAGTGTAAATGGAAGGTAATCTCAGAAGATGGGAAAGATGTTCCTAAGAAGGAGGAATTTGAGTTGAGTCTTGAAGGAAGCCGGGGAAGCCAGGGGTAGAGGTGAAGAGGGAGAGAGAGCATTCCATGCTTTATGGACAAGTAGTAAAAAGACACAGAAACCAGAGAACGTAATGTCATGTTCAAAGAACACCAAGTAGTCTACTGTGGTTGGATCATAGAATTGTTTGGAGGGGAATAAAGTAGAAGGAGACCTGAAAAGTACTAAAGATTGTGAAGGGTTTTAAGGGCCAAACAGAAGTTTTTATATTTAATCCTAGAGTTAGTTGGGTTAGGAGTTTATCCAGTTAGAGTAATGATAAGGTCAGACCTATGTTTTAGGAAAATCATTATGACAACTAGGGGGAGAGACGATGTAGGAATGTCAATTTGTTGGATATTGTGATAGTGTAGGAAAGAGGTGATGAGTACCTGAACTAGGGTGGTAAACATTCAAGTGGAGAGAAGGGGAAGAATGAGAGATGTTGTGTAGGTAGAAACAAGGTCTGGTAACTGATTGCAAAATTTGAGAGTTAGAAATGACCCCAGAGCCCATCTGGTCCAAGCCATACATGAATTCCCAACATAACTCTCTTTTCCTTCTCTTTTTCTGGAGTACAGAGTTGCAGAGAGCAGCTTTATTGTTTACCTTATCTGTGAAGAGGCCTTTTCTAGAGCAGAAATTGTGGGTTGATAGCCTTTAGAGGGCTCTGCCCTCTGGGCTCTTTTCTTCTCTCTATTCTCAAAACATGGAGCCAGAGGGAACATTTCTTTGGGGGTGGGGAACAGGGCCTTCTTGGCAGAAAAGCCTGGCATAAAATGTGTTTGTTATCTACCTGACCTTTCTATATTGGTGGCTGAGGACAGGGTAAGGGTGCCAGGCTGAGGTTTTTGATTGTAGATATGTCCTATCATTTGCCAGGATTTTGTATCTAATATTAGCTTGTATTTACAAAGCACTTTAAGGTTGGCAAAATGCTTCACAAATATTATCTTATTTTATACTTTCAGTAACCCTCAGAGGTAGGTACTATACTACTATTGTTCCCATTTCACAGATGAGAAAACTGTGCTCTGCCTGGGTCACAGAGCCAATAAGTGTCTGAGGCTGGATTTGAACTAAGGTTTTCTTGACTCCAGGTCTATCCACTATGCCAACTAGTGGCTGCCTAACTTCATGTTCTATCTGATCTTATGGTGGTGGAAGATGCCATTGTAATAGGATCTTGAGTTCACCTCCATGTAGATCTATTTTTTTCTGCTAAATTGTGGCCACTGAGCAGATTGAACGTTTCCTTAAAGCTATGTTAGGACTGACCACTACCAGTTCCCTGTTAGGCCTTAGCCTTGGGATTGGTGCAGTCATTCCTTCTATAGTCCAGTTATTTTTATTAAAATTTCAGACTTTGAGGGGCGACTAGGTAGTACAGTGAGTAGAGCACCAGCCCTGGAATCAGGAATATGTGAGTTCAAATCTGGCCTCAGGCCCTTGATACACTTACTAGTTGTGTGATCTTGGGCAAGTCACTTAACCCCAATTGCCTTGCCTTCCTCCCTCCAAAATAAAAATATCAGGCTTTGCCAAGGGTATGGTGGTACCTTCAGTATCAGTACATAAACAAATTCCTTTGAAAATGTTCGAAGAAAGAAACCAGTGGGACTATGGGAAATTAATATTTAAAAGACATGGTAATAGGAAGGTGTCTATGAGTGTTTTAAAGTGGTCTCCTTTCATATGTGAGGAGGAAGAAATAGGGAGTGGTGATCACTCAGATTTTTCTTGGCTTTTTACCCCTGAATGGATGAATGGTGTGTGTTATGTCTACTGCATCCACATATGATGCCTCCAAGGTAGAACCTCCTAGGCTCCTGGATTCAGAGTCAGAAGTGATCTTATATGTTGTCAAATCCAACACTTGAATTTTATAGATTAGAAATCTGAGGTCTAGAGAGAGGTTGTGTCTTGTTCAAGGCAGTAAGTGGCAGAATGGGATTCAAACCCAGTTCCTCTGATGTCAAATCTCATGTCTTTTCCACTGTGCCATGTTACCTTCTCAACCTAAATGTGCAGTATATGCCATGCTGCATTAGGAGTTAGAAGATTTAGGTTCTACTTCTACCTTCAAGTAGCTGTGTGACCTTGGGCAAATTAATTTTCTGCCTGTCAGTTATTTCCTAAGTAAAATAATCCAATACTAGTTGATCTTTACACTTCCTTCCAAATCAGGGCATCTCTGATCCAGCCTATCCAGAGGTAGGGACAGTCATTTCACAAGGATTTCTTACAGCTCTAGGTCCTAAGATTGATTGATGAGCAAGAGACTGAACTTTATCTTGAAAATATTCCATTGATTTTAATATATTAATGAGTCTGTGATCTCAGTATGACCTTGGGCAAGTCACTTGGACCTCTGTGCACATCAGTTTCCTCATTTGTCAAATGATAGGGTTGGACTAGATGAAATCTAAGGTCTATTATAGCATTAAATCTGTGATTCTTTAGATATCCCCATCACCCAATATCCATGATGAATATTGCAAATGATCTACACCTTGTCATTCAGCATCCTCTCGCCTTAGACTTCATGATGCTCCTTGGGTACCAAGAGAACAAATGGATTCTCCATTAGTTATTTCTCACTCTCATTGTGACTGTTCCACCTCCTTTTCTGGTGATGTTCCTCTTTGAGAGTATCTTTCATGTTGCTTTTCCTGTGTAATGCATTGTGGTTGATATGCTATAGTCTACTCACACATCATACATCTCTGTACTGCACTTTGAGTAATCTACAATCTGAATCCTTTAGAGACTGTGGTGTTCCATAGCAGACAGCCATATAGTATCACTGAAAGAATATTGGCATTAAAAAAGGTAGGTCTTTGTTTCTAGGAGGAGCTTGAGCTTACTAAAAGTATTCTTTGAAATATTAAGATATTTCAATATTTTGTCCTCTCTTGGCTTCTGGAATTAAAGTCAGGGGTGACCTGGGTTTGAATTCTTTCTCTGGAGCTTACTAGGTACATGATCATAGGAAAGTTATTCCACTTTGTTGAAAGTCAGTTTTCCAGTCTATAAAATGGGGAATCCCTAGAGTAACTATTCCATAAAACTGATTTGAGATTTAAATCAGATAATTTCTCTTTAAGTCCTTTGTAAATCCTACTAAAGTGCTATTTAAATGTCAGATTTTTCCCTTATCTCTTTTGTTGGTTGGGTTTTTTTCTTTGCCTTTTCTCCAGTTTTTCTTTCTTCTCACCACTTAAGTAAACCTTTCCCTCAGTCTTCTTTCTTCTCTCTGTGCATTCTCTCCCTTGACTGTCTTTCACATTTAAGCATCAGTTGCACTCCTGTGCAAATGACTTTGAAGTCTCCTTCACTGTCCCAACATTTCACTTGAACTCCAGATCAATATTTCTACGTGCTCATTAGAGATCTCCAGAGTGATTTGGTTTAAGGCACAGCCCTTCCTCACTTAAGCCCTCCTTCACTTAAATCCAATTCACTTGCAAGTCATGGCATCACCTTCCTGGTGTCATTCTGTCCAAAATGGAATTCATTATCATCCTCTAAAACCTACTCCTCTTAACTCCTTTATTAATGGCACAGCCCTTCTTCCAGTCTGACTCCAAACCTCACAGCCATCTTTGACTGTTCCCTCTTCCTCATTCTCCTTGTTTCATTAATCACAACCCTGTCAATTCTCTCTCCACAATACTACTGGCATCTACTTCACTCTTCCATCCCCTTTGCTACTACCCTAGACAGGCCTTCCTTACTATTTATCCAGATTACTGCAATAATCTCCTATTACATCTCCCTGACTCCAATCTCTTCCTCCATCTGATCCTTCCTATATGCTGTTGCCAAATGCATCTTCCTAAAATGGAGATGTGAGCAGGTTGTTGTCTTGTTTAGAACCTTCAATAACTCCTGATTGTCTAGCAGATAAGATCATAAATCTAGCTTGGCATTCAAGGTCCTCCACAATCTGGCTTTAACCTGCCCAGTTTCAAACTACCACCCTTCACCTATTCTATACTCTAGAGCAGGGGTTCATAACCCTCTGACATTCTGGGAAAGCCTGTGGACCCCTTCTCAGAATAACATTTTTGATCTAATTTTTCAACTAGAGTTTAGCAAAAATAATGATTTTTTTCCCATCCAAGTTCACAGATCCTGTGAAATCTATTCACAGAACCCCTTGGTGTCTATGGAGCTGAAGATAAGAATCCCTGCTCTAGACAAACCAGGCAGCTTGCATGTGATCAGCCTCTGTGGTCATTTTCCTACCTCCACACTTTTACTCACATTAGTTGTTATACCAAGAATGCTGTCCCCAACATCTCCACTGGTTGAAATCATACCAGTCTTTCAAGACAGTTCAAATGCCACCTCTTTCATTAAACCTTCCTCAGGCCACCAAATGGAACTGATCTCTCTTCTGAAATTCCATAGCCACTCTGAACTCTGATTCATATTACATTCTCCTTAGGGTTGAAGGTGTGTATGTTAGACTGCACCTTTTTGAGAGTAAGGACTGCGTTTTATTCATCTTCTACCCTTTCCCCCTACTTTGTCCCCCCTTTTCCAATTGTCTATCTTGGGGTCTTGAACCTGAGAGTCGTGAACAAATCTCTGATTTAGGCTTGCATGGGCAACTGACTGTGAGCTGCTGCTTTAAAAGGAGGAAACAAAGTGTTGAATCATTTATGAGTCTTTTGCCCTTTGGTCTCTGAGTGTGCAAAATATCCTGGGATTTTTTTTTTTTAAACTTAAATAGGCGTGCCTCTTATGTCCATAGAACCTTATGGGTACAGCCCTACAAGTTAACTTCCTCAAAGAACAACAGTAACTAACAGTAGATAAGTTCCAGGTGGCAGAGGGTGGGCATTAAAAGAGTTAATTTGGTCAGTATGTTAAAAAAACAACAACAACTCAGAAGCCTTTGTTGATTGGGACCTTATGCTCTGCTTATCTCACAGGGCCTTGTAGTGGGAATGAGGACAGGACTTGCAGTCAGGAGACCTGGCTTTGAATCCAAAATGTCCCCAACCGCTTACTCATTAGGTGACTTGGAACACCTTTTCATCTGTTTCTTCATCTGTACAATGGAAAGGATAATATTTACATAGCCTGCTTCATGTGATTGTTGTGAAGCTGAGCTTTATTCAGTGCTATAGAAGAGATGGCTATCTCTTTGGTGAAGAAAGGACTGGATATAATTGGGCAAGAGGCAAACAAAGCTATTCCAACTAGCCCTTTGGGATCCTTTGTGCTTGACATCTTCCAGTGTAGCTGCTCCCATCCCTTAGCCGAGGCTCTCAAGTGAAATTGTAACCAGCATACAGTCTGCATAGTTTGGCCACCTGGTTTGTTCTTTGCTGTTTTAATCATTTCACATGTCAATGTCCTCATTGACTTGCCTTGCCTTGCCATGCCCAGTGGAAAGAGTTGTGGAAAGACCCAAACAGCTATCAACTTGTCATGACTCAAAAAGTCCTGGAAGGGCCGCCTGTAATGCACTCAAGAGGAAAAGAATGAAAACCACGTGTCTGTCTCCTCTCTCTCTCTCTCTCTCCCTCTCTCTCTCTCTCTCTCTCTCTCTCTCCCTCTCTCTCTCTCTCTCTCTCTCCCTCTCCCTCTCTCTCTCTCTCTCCCCCTCCCTCCCCTTCCTCCTTCCTCTCTCCCTTTTTCCCTACCTCTTTCCTTCTCTCCCTCCGTCTCTCTCCTAACTTCTTGGCAGCCCTGTGGGGTAGGCAGGGAGTTTCATCATTGAAGAGACCCCTTCCTTTGGGCTTTTAAGGCAAGTTGGAGTTGTTCAAGAGGAAAGGAAGGGATGGGGGGAGCAACCGCAGCCAGCCATGCCGCCCCCAGTTCCTCCCGCCAGGAGCCAGATCGGATGCCTCTGGAGCAATCTCCTGTTAGTTAGATACAGCCCTCTCCTCGGCTTGCCTCGGGGGAGGAGCCTTTGACCGACGGCTGCCGTTCTAGAGTCCTTGCCCTTTGTGCATTTTCACTTCCAAGCCGCCCTTCTTCATTCAGAAGGGGAAGCGCTCGGGAGACATGCAGCCCCAAACAGCGTGGAGCTGGGGGACGGGTCCGGAGCTGGCTGGGACAAGTTCGTCCTTGCTCAGGGTTCTGCCGTGAAGGCTGGCAGCGGGCAGCGTGGGAGCGCCCCGGACTTCGGAAGTCTCCCTTGCAGCAATGGTGGCTTTGTAGAAGTCACCTCCCCAAGGAAGGAAGGAATTGTATCCGTGCGGTTAATTTCCTCCCGTTTTGTCCTGTCCTCTCTCCTCCCCTGCCGGTGCAGGGTGATGGTTCTCAGCTTCAGCCCTGGGCACTCACCTACCTTGACATTGGTAAGTGTACTGTTTGCGAGGGTGGCAGGGACAGCAGTGAACTTTCCTACTGTATTTAGGGACAGGCAGACGGGCAGGCAGACAAGGTAATCTCAGTTACCAAAGCAAACCGGAAATTTAGGAATGACACGATTTTTTTCAAAAGAAAGTATTCAGTTGTAATAGTGATATTAAACATCAGCAACAAGAACGAGTAGGCTGAATGCCCATTAGTCTAATAAGCTGGGCGTTCCTAGGTGGTCTGAAATAACTGGCCAGAACTTTTAAGGAATCCTGTCGCCCCCAGATGTGGCTTAATGTTTGTTGCCGGTAGCTAAGAAGAGCTTGTTTTGTACTATGGACATAGACAGAAGCCGAGTTTTTGTTGTTGTTTTTCCTAACTTCTGGCATATTCCAGCGCACCTCAAACTGTTCCAGAGAACCCGATGTTCTAGGTGAAGCCATAAAACTACTGACTTTCTCTTAGTTAGGGGACTTAAAAATTCCCTAATAATTAAGTCAGCAGGGCTGAGTGTAATTCAGGGTTTCTAGAGGAGCATGTGACCTTCAGTTATCTTTTCTTGGTCTGTTTGCCTCTAGTTATGTCAACGTTAGGAGCATTTTATCAATTTAAAGAGCATTTCATGTGGACTAAGGAATCAAGGAAATCAGATGGTATAAACTATTTTATTTTTATCGCTGAGACTGAGGGCAAGGTTTGTGGGAAAGCTTCTGGCTATTAGTATACAATTTGTTTTATTAATGTAAAGCCCTTCATATTTTTATTTTTAAAAAATTTATATTCTTTTAGAATGGCATTTTAAATATCTCAGATTTTGTCTCTTCTTTAATGAGAAGGCAGTTTTCCCATGTTGTAGTGTGATTTAGATGGACAAGATGAGAACAATGTGTATAAAAATAGAAAAAAAGAGATGGAAGGGTAGACTCGTGGGGGGGGGGGGAATGTAGGTGAAAAAGGAGGTATGTTTTGATGTGCTTAGAGGTCAAAAAAGAAGTTGAATCCCTGGAAGACATTCAATAACATTGCACTGTGAAAGGAACACTGAAAACTGACAAAATCTCTCTAGTAAACATATGTTTGTGGTATCTACATGTGGGAGTATTTCCATACTTTGCTTCTGTGACAGAATTCAGAATTTTAGAATTAGAAATGGCCTTTGAGCCAACCCTCTCATGAAGATGAAGAAACTGAGGTCCAGAGAGAAGGGGCTTGCCCATAATATGCCATTCCTATAACAGGAAATGACAAATCAGAGTCTGACTTTAAACTCTACTTAAGAAGTATGTTCAAGATAATTGCCTCTGAATCAAAGGTTCGGGTCTATTTAGTCAGCATGGGATATTGAGATTCTGGTTTCTCTGTGACTGTAATAGGCAGTTTGAAGAAGGTGTTCATGTTTTATTTGGAAGCAACTTTGTTTGGGGCTTGATCTTTAAACATTCTGAAAGCTTCCTTTCATAGGGAGTTTCATTCACCTAGCTAAATTATAATTGACCTTGCCTGGTAGTCAAGACACCTGCGATCTTATTCTTGCTGTGCTGCTGTGACTTTGAGTAAGTTTGGGGAAATCATTTCTATTTCTCATGCCTCAGTATCCTCATTTGTACAGTGAAGGGTTTGGAATCCATCCCCTCTAAGGTCCCCTCCCTTCCAGCAAACAGTCTATGACTCTGATTTCTAAATTTGAATATCCACCATGCTACTGACTAGAGCTTTCCAGGCTGTATCTTGTTTGACAGCTGGAAACTCTATAAAGGGAGGGAACCTGTGGAAGGCTCTTCTGGGAGTCAGTGACTGAATTGGAGCTCAGAGCTCCCAGGTTTCCAGTTCTACCAGACACGTTGCCTCCTCTTAATAAATGAGGCTAGTCTTGGCAGTAGAGGGATGGAGGGGGCTGTCCCCTTGGGGCTCCTTCTTAAAGAAGCTAAAGAGGGGTAGAATGTCCCCAGAGCATGTGTTCAGTGAAGAAAATATCTTCCAAGCATGACTCTTTCAGACCATGCAACATTTCCTTATAGGGAATGTCTTTTTTTTTTTATGGCTTTTTGGAGGGGGGAGGGCAGGGCATTTGGGGTTAAGTGACTTGCCCAAGGTCACACTGCTAGTAAGTGTTAAGTATCTGAAGTCAGAGTTGAACTCAGGTCCTCCTGACTCCAGGGCTGGTGCTCTATTCACTGCACCACTTAGCCGCCCCTACTGTTGTAGGCTGCTTGCTATCCATACTTTGGAGTCAACTCTCAGTTATCCAAAGTGGTAGAGCAATAGATATTATACTGCAGTTTGGAGTAAGGCAGACCTGAGTTCAAATCCTGCCTCAGACACTTACTAGCTGTGTGAGTCTGGGCAAGCCACTTAACTATTCCCAGTCTCAATTTTCTCATCTGTAAAATGGGAATAATAATAGCACCTATCTCACAGGGTTGTTGTGGGAATTAAATGAGATAATGTTTGTAAAGTGCTTTGCAAGCATTAAAGTGCTATATAAATACTAGATATTATCATTAGGTATTATATTATTATTGCTAATGTTATTATGGCAAGCAGGTGGCACAATGGATAGAGGGCTAAGCCTGGAGTCAGGAAGAAAAGCTCATCTTCCTGAGTTCAAATCTGGCTTTAGGTCCAGGGTTGGGGAACCTGCGGCCTTGAGTACACATGTGGCCCTCTAGGTCCTCAAGTGCAGCCCTTTGACTGAATCCAAGCTTTACAGAACAAATTCCCTTAATAAAAGGATTTGTTCTGTAGAACAGACTCCGTCAAAATGCTGTACCTGAGGACCTAGAAGGCCACATGTGGCCTCTAGGCTCCAGATTCCCCACCCCTGGAACGTTTACTAGCCGTGTGACTCTGGGCAAATCACTTAACCCTGTTTTCCTTCTCCAGATGAAGAAATTGAGGCAATGGCCAACTACTTCTGTATCTTTGCCAAGAAAACCCCAAATGGGGCCACAAAGAGTCTGACAGGACTGAAGTGACTGAACAACAAAATTATTGTTATTATTATCATTATAGATTGTCTATGGCCCCTTGCCCAACAAATCATTTTTGAACACATGTAATATGTCAGGCATTATCTTAGGTATTATAGGGAATATAAAAAAGTACAAGGTAGTCTGGCTGCCCATCCGGGAGTTTATAATCTAGTTGGGGGAGATAAAAAATATATGTATATATGGCAGGTCAAAGACAAGAAGTCTATAGAGTTTAGAGTACCTCCCTCACAACTGGAGGATCAGCTGATTATATTCACTTAACCTTTCTCTGCTTTACTGAGGCTGGTGCAAACCAACCTTCTCCCTTATTGAGGCCCTAATCCTTTGTTTACACCGTCAATAACTATTTCCACAGCAACTCCTTGTAACAGCAAAACACATCTCTGGGATTATGAAATCTTATGGGAGACAGGAGAGTAAATAAAAGGAGGAACCATAAAGAAACAAATATCCACAAGAAAGTTCTTTTCCAAATGTAGAGTAAAAAAGAGGACTGGTGAATTGATTCGATATTTGAGCAATTTATAAATAGAGATGTTATCTCAGTTATAGTTTACCTCTTTCCCAAAGTATATACGGGTGCATTTTTATTTGGTCTCTCATTTTTAGGTAATTATAGAAACCAAAGTTTAAAGGTCTTGTAGTAGTCTACACTATAGAATGGGTACAGATTGATTCCATGGACAAAGAAGACAGTTGGGCTGTAGTTCTGGCTTGGTGACTTTTTAGCAGTGTGCCCTTGGGCAAGTGGGCAGCTAGGTGATGAAGTAGATAGACTATTGGGCCTGGAGTCAGGAAGACTCATCTTCCTGAGTTCAAATGTGTCCTTAGACATTTATTAACCATGTGACCCTGGGCAAGTCACTTAACCCTGTTTGCCTCAATTTCCTCATCTGTAAAATAAGCTGGGTAAGGAAATGGCAAACTACCCCAGTATCTTTGCCAAGAAAACCCCAAATGATATCAGGAAGAGTTGCTAATGACTGAAAAACAATAGAACAATAAACTTGGATAAGTCTTTTCTCTAGGCTTTGTTTTCCTCCTCTGAAAAATGGGATAATAATTCTCGTACTACTTATATTACAAGGTTGTTGTGAGGAAAGTGCATTGTATTCTCGATAACTGAGTTGTTATTTATTGATACTTTATTATTATTTCAGCATTTGGCTTGTCAATTGAATTAGATATTTAAAAGAAAATAAGATCCACCAATAGATTCTCATCCAAACTCCACCTCTCTTATAATGGAGTTTTCTCTTTTCCTGAAGGTCTTTCTTCCTAAGGCTGCGGTGGATAATTTTTCCCCTCTTTAATTCTATTAAGCAAACATTTATAAGGCCCTCCTTTGTATAAGGTGCTGGGAATATTTAAAGACAAAACCAAAACAGCCCCTGCCCTCTTGAAGCTTGCATTCTCCTTGGGGCAATTTCCACATGCAAAAAATAAGCAAATATAAATTGTATTTGAAGTAAAAATAAAGTAATTTTAGGAAGAGAGGAGCTCACTAATAACAGGGGAGCAGGAAGAACTTACCATTTGAGCTGAGCCTTGAAGGGAACTACAGTTATAATATACCTGTGTCAGATCCTGAACTCCGAAGGGTCAGGTTCAATTTGAGGAGGTCTTGTCTAGTTATACTCTTGAAATCTCCTGCCATCACCCAGGGTTCCCTCAGGAACATCAGAATCTCACTTGTGTATTTGAATGAGCCTCAGTTCTTCAATATAACAAAAGTATTAAATACTGTGAGAGGTTTATCAGCTTGTGTCTGGGTTTTGGCAATAGCAAACCCATCCCAGTAAGACTCATTCACAATTGTGGGTCCTTTGGCTTGTGCAGCATTTTAGTACAAGGTCTTTCCTCAGCCTCTTATGGGTCTGTGTGACTGGGGCCAAAGGCAGTGACACCTTTGTTCTGTTCTATGCATTGTCACATTTCAGCGCTTTCTGTCCACTGCTAGGCTCTTGTCTCAGCCTCTTAGCATAGCACAAGCAGGATGTATATGGCATGACATCTATCCCCCAGCCACTTGAATCCATGTTGGCTGGCTTTACTTCAACATGGTGGATAACCTGGCAGTTGTGGGTTGCTGTATTCTATACACACACACACACACACACACACACACACACACACACACACACACACATACACACCCCTTTAGGCTCCCTTAGCCTTCTTGTTGGGAAGGGAAAGGAGAGAGATTGATATAACTCCTATTGGCACATTCCTACAACATAGGAGCATATATTAAGTAGTAGTCTGTAAGTAGATACAGAGTGTTACAAAAGTCTTATTGCAATAAGCCCTTTTTAAGCTTAAAACTGCCCTAAAACTTTTGAGATACTTAATACTAATATTCTAATCTGCTTTTTTATTATACAGCTAGGCACTTAGTCAATTGTCAATTATTACAAAAGTTGATTTTTCCATTCTGTATATGACTACTTACCCAAAGAGTATAATTAAATAAAATGTCAGTTTTAGTAATAAGCAATTCCAACCAAAAAAAAAAATTCTGGCCTACGAATTAGAAAACCTGGGGATCTAGTCCTGGCAATGACTAGTTATTTGATTTTAGTTTCCACTTTCTTTTCTCAGGCCTCAGTTTCCCTATTTGTAAAATAGAGTTGGATTTATAGAATGAAATTGAATTAGGCAAATAATAACACTTTTACACAGCACTCTCTAAAGTTTGCCAAGTACTTTTTCTCATAGCCACTCCATGTGACTCATTTATAGGACAAATGTCATCATTTTACAGACGAGGAAGGAGACTCAGAAAGGTGAAGGAATTTACCCATAGTTGTCAAGTGATTTTAGTTGTGTCCTATTCTTTGGATTTTTCTTGGCAAAGATATAGGAATGGTTTGCCATTTCCACATGGCTAGTAAATATCATAGGTAGGATTTGAGTCCAAGTCTGTTCTGACTCTTTCCAACATCGTGCTGCTGAGTTCTCCACTGTAAAGTTATTTTCAAACTTTTATGATTCTATCATTGTGTGATTGTTGCCTAGAATGAGGTTCTTAAATGCATAGATTTCAGTCCCTCCATCCCAACATAACAGAGCATCCTAAATTGGCTATGGAAACACAGTTTTCTCTAAGGTTAATAATACTAAAATTCTCATCTCAGCATCTTTTATTGATCTGGGCATAGCCTGCTGGTTCTATGATCATTCACATGTGTTCTTGTGTTTAACAGAAATATAAGAGCTGGTTGAATGCCTGGTCCCAATGAGTGGAGATTAATAGATCTGTGTCCATCAAGGTCCAAGTTCCTCCATGCAGCTTTCTTTGACGCCTAGGTGAAAGTGATCTCTCCCTCCTCAGATGTCTCTTTGCCTGGCTCCGTTTGCCCTTATCATATTCCACTCTCTATTATATTAATTAACATAAATGCTGTAGTGTCCCCTTCACCCTTAGCCCTTTAGACAATAAACTTCTTGAAGGCAAAAGCTGTGACCCTGTCTTTTTTCCTTTTTGTGCCCCTCCCAGGGCTAGCACAGTGTTTCAGATATAAATACTACATTCATTCTATTGAATTGTTCATTTTAGTATCTCTAGCATCTCTGAGAGATATAGCATCTCTAATGAGCTAATCTCTAATTAGCATCTCTAATGCTGTAGGGTCCCTGTTTCTAGAAATTTTTATCAATTACTTGGATGAAGGCCTAGTTGGCATGCTTGTCAGATTTTTAGTTAACATTAAAGCTGGGGAGGGATGTGATAAATGATAAGCTCAGGATCCTTTCTGATAGGTCTATAAGTTAAGATGATGGGCCACCAGATCCAATAAGATGAAATTTAATGCAAATAAAGGTAAAGTGCTACATCAGCTTTAGCAATCAACTTTAGTAATACAGGATGGATTTGAAAGGAGGCGAATGAGTGAAAACCTGAGATGAATTGGTCTGATCATTCCAGAAAGTAATTTAGAATTGTACAGAAATGACTAATACATCCACACCCTTTGACTCATAGATCACATTGCTAGGTATGTACTCCAAGAAGGTCTAAGGCAGAAACATAGAAAGGTCTCCCATAAATATTCGTAGCAGTATTTTTTTTTTTGTAATAACAAAGATTTGAAAACGAAATAGATGGTTAAAGATTTGGGAAACAGATAAGCAAAATGTGTATATGTTAATGTAGTGGATTATCACTGAACTGTGAGAAGTGATGAATGTAAAGAATTCAGAGAATCATGGGAAGGCTTATATAGACTGATGCAGAGTAAAGTAAGCAAAGTAGAGAAAACAATGATTACAGTAAATGGAAGGAATATAAAACAAAACTGAAAACCATATAATTATAATGACCAAGTGTGTCCCTAGAGAAGAATTGAGAAAACATACACATCTCCTGGTCCTAAAGTCCGGAGGATCTGAGTTCAAATCCTGCTTCAGACTCTTACTAACTGTTTGTCTCAGTTTGTCCATCTGCAAAATGAGCTGGAGAAGGAAATGGCAAGACGCTCCAGTATCTTTGTCAAGAAAATCCTAAATTGGGTCATTGAGCGTCAGACATAACTGAAATGATATAACAACAATAACAACATACCTTCTGCCCCCTCCCTTTTTAATAGAAGAGGGGGGTTATAGGGATGAAATATTGAATATATTATCAAATATGATTGCTTTTTTTATATTAGGCCTAGGACCGGACCTAGAAAAAAAACCCCTACTTTAATCATTGTAGGCTTTTGAAGAGTAACCAGATAAGATGGAATAGTAGGATGTCATGGTACCACCTTCCTTGTTCTTTTCCATTAAAAGCAATGTTTCTTATTCTTAGCACAATGTCTGCCACCCTAGTAAGTGCTATATAAATGCATATTTCTTTCCCTTCCCCTAATATACTTTCTCAATCCCAAAGCTCCTAGCTTTAGGTTCCCTCCCCTTTCTTGTGTTGCCACTTAGAGCCATAACTAGTAATTTTTTGCCTCTGAGGTGATCAGTGGGGCAGAGACAGATGTGGCCACTGGAAGCAGGAAGCATATCCTAGGATACTGGGAAGATTATATGCTGTTGAAGGGGGAATAAGACTGCCACTGCTCCGACTGGTGGCATAGCACATTGTGGAAGGAGGAGGTTGAAGTGGGGGCCAGGTAGTTAGAGGAAGAAGCTCATCTCAGTATGGTACCATTAGCATCCTCTGTGTTTCTTTTCCGGGGCAAAATACTGATGGTTTTACCCTAGTTAGAGCTCTGCAGCATTGCTACCACTTCTGGCTTGGTTCTCCCTATTGCCCTTTCCAACCCAATGAACATGTTTGTTTTGTTTTGTTTTGTTTTTGTTTGTTTTTTGTAATCTGGCTTCAGCTGTCTATAGCCTTCTGGACCAGAGTTTTCTGATGTCTCAAGCCCTTCAGAAATTAGCATAAGGGCTGAGAATTGTATACAGGAAAATAAATGCTGAAGGATTCCTTGGATGGGCTCAAGGGGAACACAGAAGGATTGTCAAGACGGGAAACTATGAGCAATAGACAAGTTTCCTCACCCTGGGGATAAGGGATTGGGAAAGGTGGTGTTTGATAGCATGAAATAGGCACCATGGAAACCCTAGTGGTGGGGAGTAAGACCTAGGACTTTTGTCTTTTAACATCTTTAAGGGACTGACTAGACACGATGGAGAACAGTCAGAGGTATCAGGAAGAACTGTGGACTACCAAAAGCTGTTTATAGATTTTTGGAGAGCTAACGAAGTGAGAAAAGAAAAAGTAAATATTTTGTTTGGTTGTATTACAAGAGGATTAATTATGTCTCTCTTGGCCTCAGTTGCCTCAAATACATAAAATGAAGAGCTGACCGTAGAATCTGGAAGGGAGCTTAAACTCTTGTCATTTTACAGATGAGGAAACTGAGGCCAGAGAGGTTAAGAGATTTGCCCAAGAGCACACAAGTAGTCTTTAGTAGAGTTCCAAAACCAGATCTGGTGATTTCAAATAAATCATTCTTTTTGCTGTACCATGCTTCTTTCCAAGGTCTCTTCTAGCTCTAACAGTTTATGAGCCTACAGGAATCTCTGATCATTCATATCTAATTACCTCTATGCATAAGTACAATCCATAGATTCATAGAATCAAAATTGGTTTTAGCCTGAAGGGAGAAACCTATAGTGGGGAAGTAACTTTTGATGAATCTGTCCTTGTTTCCTTTTATGGCTATATATATTTTTTAAAAGTACTTATTCACAAAATTCATAAATTTAATTTAAAGGTGGGTAAGTAGTCCTGTAGGCAAGAAACATTTTCTTTAATTTATTTTGGAAATTTTGGGGGTGTGTGAGGCAATCGGGGTTAAGTGACTTGCCCAGGGTCACACAGCTAATGTCAAGTAGTACTAAGTGCCAAGCCTTTGAGGTCAAATTTGAACTCAGGTTCTCCTGACTTGAGGAAGTAACCTAGCTGCCTGTGCTTAATTGTTTTTAATAGAAGTATAAACCTTAGCAGTAGGTTGAACAAACTTTTGAACCCTAGATAGGGACATCATTTTAGAAAGCATTTGATTTTGAAATTTATTCATCCATTGGACATTTACTATGATAGATTAGAGGAGATACATTTTTTTTAGGTAAGGCATTATCCCTACCTTCAAGGGCTTTACAATCTGGTAAACAGAGAGTAAGGCACAACCACTGGTAACTAATGGCTATATTGCATGACATGTGAATATGAAAGTTATAAAGCACTGAAATGTGAGGTATGAGAGGATCTGGGATCTTCCAGATTGTTTTCCTATAGAGGCAGTTTCCTGTTTTAACTGCTTTGGCTTTCTCTGCTCTTTTCACTTGACTCTGACTTTACCTATTATATTGGAGATTCTGCTGATGTTTGACCTGAGCGGGGCAATTTTGTTGTTGTCCAGTTGTTTCAGTCATGTCTGTTTGGACTTTTCTTAGCAAAGATACTGGAGTGGTTTGTCATTTTCCTTTTTCAGTTCATTTTACAGATGAGGAAACTGAGGCAAAGAGGGCTAAGCATTATTTCATTTAAGTTAGTTATTTCATTTACAGTATACCAAACTTTTGGCTTTCAGTAGGATGCTGTGTGGGGTTTATTCTTGGGACCTAATGGAATTTCCGCAGTTACAATATGTTTATTTGTCCTTTAAAAAACAGTTACTATAGTTGTGAATTGTTTCTCTAAAGAAATACTGTGTCCCCAAAAATAGGATTCCTCCAAATATAGATGGTACACTTAACATGAAATCTTTTTGAAGCAAAGTAAACGTACAGCTATGAATTGATAACCAATTACACATTATTCTATCCCTTTTTTATTTACTGCATAATTAAAATACCTTTTCCAGTTCCAATAGTTGATTTCTTCACTTTTGTCTCCATCAATCTTCTTGCCTTTATGATTTGCATTATTCTCTAAGAGGGTGATCATTGGCCGTATGGTGTTTTGTTTAAGCCAGATTTTGGGGGTGAGGGGGGCATGGTCTTCATTCAGACCAGTTCTATACTTTTCACTTCTGAAA
The DNA here is from genome assembly GCA_028627135.1 of Pseudochirops cupreus. NCBI lineage: Eukaryota > Metazoa > Chordata > Mammalia > Diprotodontia > Pseudocheiridae > Pseudochirops > Pseudochirops cupreus. Next base: position 508,273,605 of record CM053582.1, read on the forward strand.
CATCTTCTCTTTCGACATGCCATAAAAAACTGAATAAACATTCATCCATGTGGCTCCTATTAATCCTGAAAGCCTTGACAATAATAAGATCCTTTTTTTTTTTAAGGTATACTGAGAACTGAAGTGATTTTTCCTCAAGGGCACCCAGTGAATCCAGCACACAGAAAAAGTCATGTAACCCTTAGCTTTTACCCCAAAGTTCTAACCATTAGCCTTTCATCTTTCCAGTGTGACCTTGGCTGAGTTAATTCATCCCTATGGGCCTTTGTTACTTCATATGTAAAATGTGGTGTGTCAATTGAGTGACCTCTGATGTCCTTTCCAGCTTTAACATTTTATAGTTTTATGATTTTCTATCAAGACCTAAGGAATTTGGTATTTTGTTACCATGGACAAGTCTCTGGGGTCTCAGTTTTCTCTTTTGTAAAATAAGGAAGTTAGATTATGTGATTTTTAATTTGTAGCATTCTAATACTCTATGACACACCGGTCTTAAAATGGTTATAGCCAAGCTAATAGCATCTTTTTTCTCAACCTCTTGGGACAGGCCATATGCTGTATCTTTCTTGGTACCATACTAAAAAACCTTTAAATCACCACATCCTACAAACCACAGAAGTTTCAGATGAAAAAACTGAGCAATAAAGAGCAATTAGTGATTACTCCCTCAAAAGAGGAAACTGAGGCCTGGAGAGGCAAGGCAGTTTGGCTAAGATCACAGTGCAAATCAATGACAATGCTGGGTCTAGAACTAGGATCTCCAGACTCCGAAGTCTAGTAGTCCTTCAATAGCAGGGTTCTCTTCCAACTTGTTTTCCTGTAGAGGCAGTTTCCTCTTTTAACTGCATTAGCTTTCTCTGCTCTCTGTTCATTTGACTCCAACTTTACTTGATTATATTGGAGTGGCTGCTGATATTAGACTTGAGCACTTACCATATGCCAGGCACTGTGTATTATTTCATTTGGTCCTCATGACAACACTGAGAAGTAGGTACTATCATCATTCTCGTTTTATAGATGAGGAAACTGAGGCAAACAGAGGGTAAGTGACTTGCCCAGGGTCACACAGCTAGATTCCTTTCAACTCCAATGTTCTGTGATTTTATTTAAAAAAAAAAAAAGGTGGTTTTTCCCTAGAAGCCTATGGCAGAATGTTTCTTGTGTCCTAGGCAGAACAAGGTCCACAGTTGGGCCTGAGCTAAACTACTTCACCTTCACAGGCCAAGCATATTGTTACTTACCTTTCCCAGCTGCCATTGAATTTAGGTAGAGTCACGAAGCCTGGGTTTGAATCTTTGTTCTACCACTGAGTTACTGTGGAATCTTGGGCAATTTTTTTTTTTGCCCTTTGGAGAGGGGAAGGCAGGGTAGTTGGGGTTCAGTGACTTGCCCAAGGTCACATGGCTAGTAAATATGTCAAATGTCTGAGGTCAGATTTGAACTCAGGTCCTCCTGACTCCAGGGCCAGTGCTCTATTCACTGTGCCACCTAGCCACCCCTCTTTCTTTTTTTTTTTTATACTAAACTGGTAGATTAGGGGAATAGATTTAATTCAGATTTTAGCAATATATTTGCTAGTTCTTCATGTTATTCTAGTAGAAAAGATGCAGAAATGTAGGCAAGGTAGATAGCACAATTAGTTGGATTTGGAGCTGATTGAATGTCTGGACTCAGAGAGTAGTCATTAATGGTTAGTCAGCTTGGTGTTGCAATGGCTTGAGTTCTCAGCCTTCAAGAGTTCAGGTCTGGAAGATTTAAGTTCAAATATGGCCTCAGGCACTTACTAGCCTTAAGATCCTGAGCCATAAAGAGCTATAAATCTGTGCTTACCCTTTGACCCAACAATAGCACTACTAGGTCTGTAACCCAAGGAGATTTTAAAAAGAAAAAGGACCTATTTGTACAAAGTTATTTATAGCAATTCTTTTTGTAGTGACAAAGAATTGGAAATCGAGTGAATGCCTATCAATTGGAGAATGTTGAACATGTTGTGGTATATGAGTGTAATGGAATACTGTTGTGCTATGTATAAGAAATGACAAACAGGATGGTTTCAGAAAAACGTGGGAAGACTTACATGAACTGAAGCAAAGTGAGCAGAACCAGGAGAACATTGTATACAGTAACAGCAATATTGTATGATGAACAACTGTGAATGACTTAAGCTATTATCAGCAATACAAAGATCTAACATAATTCTGAGGGATTAATGATGAATAATGTTGTCTATACCCAGAGGCAGAACTGATAGAGTCTGAAGGCAAATTGAAGCATATTATCTTTCACTCTGTGTGTGTTTGATCTGAATTTTCATTCATAACATAACTAATATGGGAATGTGTTTTGCATGATTGCACATGTATAACCTACATAAAATTGCTTGTCTTCTCAATGAGGGTGGGAGAGTAATGGAGGAAGAAGAGAATTTGGAACTCAAATTTAAAAAAAGAACGTTAAAAATTGTTTTTACTTGTAATTGAGGAAGAAATAAAATATTATTCAAAAGCAAAAAAAAAAAGATCCTGGGCAAGTCACTTAATCTCTCTTTCTTCCCCTATAAAATGGAAATGAAAATAGCATCTGCCTCACAGGGTTGTTGCAAGGAACAAATGAGATGGTATTTGTAAAGCACTTGGCACATTTTGGTGCTTAATAGATGCTGTTCCCTCCCCCTTTGGCAGCAACTTAGAGGGAGGTATCTGTGTTTGGCCCAGAACTGTCGAACTTTTAACAGTGACTTGGATAAAACCATAGATTGTATGCTTATTGCATTTGCGGATAGCATAACATTGAAAGAGATAGCCAGTACATTGGATGATCCAAAATCTTCACAGGCAAGAAGATTGTGCTAAGTTGATTAAGGTGGAGTTTTAGTGGGGATAAATGAAAAGTATTACACATGGTTCAAAAAATCAACCTCACAAGTATAAGATGGTAGAGATATATGGGGTGGTTTTTGTTTTTGTTTTGTGGAAAAGATCTAGGGTTTTTGGCAGACTATAAGCTCAGCTTGAGTCAGAGGTATGGCATGATAGCCAAAAAAAGGCTATGCACTCTAGGGCTGTGTGGGAGAGGCAGAATTTAGGAATAAGTAATAGTCTCCATTTACTCTGCACTGGTCAGACCGAACTTGGAGAATTGTGTTCAGGTCTGGATGCCACTTCTTAGAAATGACATTAATAAGGTAAAATATACCCAAAGGAAGTTCATCAGGATGGTGACCAGCATCCAGGTCAAACCATAGTAGTGTTGGCCGAAGGAACCTGCAGTGTTGGAGCTGGAAAAGAGAAGACTCAGGAAGGAGATGATAGCTGTATTTAAATGTTAGCTAAACTGTTACATGGAAAAGGGGTGACTAGATGGCTCAGTGGATAGATTGCTGGGCTTGGTGTCAGGAAGACTCCTCTTCCTGTGTTCAAATCTGACCTCAGGCATTTATTAGCTGTATGTCTTTGGGCAGGTCATGTAACCTGGTTTGCCTCAGTTTCCTCATCTGTAAAACGAGCTGGAGAAAGTAATTGTAAACCTCTCTACTATCTTTGCCTAGAAAACCCCAAATGGGGCAATGAAGAGTCAAACATAACTGAAAAATGACTGAACTATATGGAAGAGGGATTAGAATTTTTTCCTTTGATCCCAAAGAACAACACTTGGAACAGTGATTGGAAGTTAGAAAGAGATGAACTCAAACTTGATGGAAAGAAAAACTTTCTAAGAGTTAGAGCTCTCCAAAAGTGGAATGGTTTGCCTTAAGTAGGGGAAGGAGATTCTCCTTCCTTGTGGTCTTCAGGCAAAGGCTGGATGACCATTTTTCAGGTATTCTGCAAAAGAGATTCTTTAGGGGAGTATGAGTTGAACTGGATGACCCCAGAGGTCTCCTTGAACTTTGAAATTCTGTGATGTCTAATATCAGTTTTACAGGACTATTCCAAACCTATGTGCAACACTACAAAAGCAAGGGGGCAGATTGTGACTGATTGAAGTCAATGATCTCCAGTGTCATAGGGAGCATAACAGGGAGCAGACACCTTAGGTATCTCACTCTCAGTATCAACACTCATCAGACTTGCCCTGTAGGGCCTATTAAACTTTGTGTCTGGGAAGTTACATCTAAAACCAGAGCACAGGTGTCAGGTCTTCATGGATAAATGTAAACACTGTCTAAATTCTTAGAGCAAAATCTTTAAAATCTTTAACTATTCTAGATGTTAGGAGTGCCTTTGCTAGTTTCATGACATCACCAAATGTAGCCTGGGTTCACAATAATCCAGGCAAAATGATGTCATATACTATTGAATAGATCTGGGTTCCAATGCCCAGATCTCTGCCCCATGCTGGATATGGAGCCTGGGCAAATTATTTAACTTCTCAGTGCTCCAGCCAGATCTCCAAGTCTTTAAGGTGCAGTGAGTGCTGGTGTGCATTGGAAAAGAGAATTTCCTCACTGAGAGTTTCCTATATCAATGAAATCACAGTTTCAGCCCTGTTCCCTGCCAAAAAAAATCATGATGAATTTTTTTAAGTTAACACTTAACAGGCATGAACAGTGTGGGGCTGAATCCCACCCATTTTTGTAGATTAGTTTGTGGCATTCCTGTCTTAAAGGGTTTTGAAAAAATGTCATTTTTATGCTTGAGTATGAGTTTTAAAAACTCACTCTCTGAGATCTTAGTGACTCCAGATCCTCTTAGGAAAAGCCCTGGTTGATGAAAGTTTCATTTTGACAACATTCCACCAGCAAGCTGAACCCCTGGGTTCCCTGACTCAGCTTACAGTGGCTGCTTGCAGCTGTTTTTCAGCAGCTGATTGGGAAACCAGGATGGATTTTTTTGGGGGGCCTGGTGGAAAAAATACTTTAGTCATGTTAACTTCACAGCCGTCAGCAGAATTTAGCAAATATTTGTAGGAGTAGATCTACTACAGTTCTTTCCTGAATATATTTAGTCAGGTGAGAAATGTTATTCTAATAACAACCCACTTACATGGAGGCCTCAATCATCTGGGGACCAACTTTAGTGACTATTGACTTAGGACCTACTATGTGCTATAGATGAAGCTCTAATATTAAAATAGCACTTTCCACGTCATCTCATTTGATATGGATAGTGATATGAGATGGGTAACATTATTATTTTATAGATGAGGAAAGTGAGGTTGATGGAGTTTAATAAGTGGCTTGCTGGTGGTCTGAACTCAGGTCTTCCCTCCTTAAAGCCCAGCACTTTATCCACTCAATATGTAGGTGCTGCTATGAAATATGTGCTGGTAAAATATTCAACAACCAGATCTCCAAAAATGAATGGCATACTTTTAAGTTTCAACTGCATTATTAACATTTTTCTCCATCACTTTCTTAAGTTTAGACAATTAGCAAGACCCTAAATTACACCCTCATTTGTAGTGCTTGCTGATTTCTGGGGTGTAAATGCTAACACTGAAAATTTAACAATTGGCTTCCCAGAAATTTTGGAATAGAGTTCCAGGAAGCTCTAGTATATTCCTAGATGGGTCCATGCTGTCATGGAACTTACAATCTAATGGGATATCTGTGTAATGGTGGTAAAAATGTTATATAACTAACAATTACAAAAAAAAATTATGAATGACAAACGCTTATGGGATGAAAACCAAATGCTTGTTGAGGTATTGGAAGGCAAGGATTATTACTGATTGGGGGCAAGATGACAGTTTACTTCCAGAAAGACGTGATACTTGTATTGTGGTTGAACTGAATTAGGAGGCAACGATATAATTCAAAAAGCATTTATTCAGCAATCTATTCTGTGTAAAATATCATGTACAGGATTCAAAGAACCAGCTCCTAACACAGTTCTGTGAGCATAGTAGATCCTTAATAAATGGGTCAGTGAAGGAATGAAAGAAAAATGAAGCACAATCACTGCCCTCAAGAATGTTATTGTCTAACATGAGGATAAGGCAGATCTACAAATGATGCAACAAGGAAGGAAGGTGGTAACCATGATTAGAGTGATTTGCAAAGTGCCCTAGCATTCTGAGAAGGGAGAGATAACCTCTGGGCATGGTGCCAAGTTTCAAAATTTAAGCAATATTATTCTGAGTTGTGGCTACAATAATTGCAATGTAACAAAACCTTGTGTTTATATAAAACCTTAAAATTTGTAAGGGTCTTTACATGTCATATCCTTTATGATCCTCATAACCAAGTGAGGCAGGTGATACAGTTACCCCCATTTTGTAGATGAAGAAATTGAGGTTGAGAGAAATTAAGTTACTTGTCCAGGGTCACACAGCAGCTAGTCAGTGTCTTGGGCAGGATTTGAACTCAGGTCTTCTTGACTCTTAAGTTCTATGCTATGCCCACTACTCCACCTAGCTACCCATAAAAAAGATAGATCCTAAAACTTGGATACTTTATTCTGTTGGAAAGGTCCTTAATCTGTTATTCAGAGCTATACTGACAATAAATTTACAAATAACTTTAATAATGGTGTTTAGATTTCTTAACCCCCAGCAAATTAGAAGGTATAAATTATCCAAGAAGGGCTGAATACCAGCAGGAGAGAACAAATGACTGCAAAGAGAGAGACAGATTAATATTTTATAGTCCAGTAATGGTGGTAATGATGGCCCTGAGTCATTTAATCTCTTGGAACCTCAGCTTTTCCCTTTCCAAAATGAGGGAATTGGAGTAAATGACCTTTATTGCCCCTTCGTAGCTCAAAATCTATGATTCTCCATTGAGAAAAGATGACCTCACATTCAACGTGTGCATCTTTTTAGAAGGCAGGAACATATGTGTTTTTAGAGCAGAATCTTAAAAAAAGGATGCCTATAACTGTTCTAGATGTTAGGAATGCTTTTGCTGTGGTTTCATACCATTACAAAATGTAAAAAAAAAAAGACTTCCTTTCAAAACTGAATAAAACAATGTTTTAAAATATTTAAAAACAAAATATTCTGTTTATGTGGAAAATTCATCTTTGTTAACCATTGTTCCCCATTGCTGCTGGCTAAAGACAGTATTACTGGATTCTCTTCTAGTTTAGAACAAGAAGCCCAAAATTATAATCACTCAGAAAGCACAGAAAACTTTCTCTAGAACTTTTGAGGTTTCTGTGTGTTTCAGTGAACTGGGCACATAGGTTTTTATTTAAATCTGTGTAAAATTTATTTAAATTAAAATTTAAATTTGAACTCAATTTCCATAGTTTTGATCATTCTGGCTCAGTATTTCCCAATTTAATGATCTACCAGGGAATTATCGGGGTCACTACCCAACTCTTGTCCTCCTCCTCTTATTTGTTCTTAATTTTCCTGAGTTTATTTTCCCACAAACTACAGTATTAACAACAATACTATTAATACTGCCTCAAATTGTAGTACGTAAAAGGTATTTAAAGCTCTTTCACATTTATTCTCTCAGGGAAAAGTACTGCATTTCAGAGGACCTGATTTTGAATTTTGGCTTGACTACTTTACAACCTATGTGATTTTGGGCAAGACCCTTAACTTTTATGTGCTATGAAGTACAGACTTCGGCATAGATGTAAAGGCAGCAGATTCATCCTTTTTTCCCAGATGTGACCCTAGAAAAAAAATCTGAAATGGAGTCCAGTATGCTGTAATTGATTATGGTTTGACTTGGTATCATTTTAAAGCAAGTCACACACACTGGAACTATACTATAGAATGAAATTCATTATGAGGCAAGAAAGTATTGGAATGAATCCAAAGGGACTTCATTACTGACACATTTAAAGAGCTTTTGTATCTATATGGGAGGTTGCTATATAGACCTTGGAGGACAGTCTTATAGCCAATGACCTTCTTAGACTGGGATAAAATACTTGTTAAAAATAATATTACTTTTAGTTAGTAACAAACATAGTTTTCCATCTACAAAAAATAAAAACAAAAACCTAACAAAATTTGAGTGAATAGAGTGCCAGACCTGCAGTCAGGAAGACTCATCCTCCTGAGTTCAAATTCAACCTCAGACATTTACTAGCAGTGTTACTCTGGGCAAGTCCCTTAACCCTATTTGCCTTAGTTTCCTCATCTGTAAAATGAACTGGAGAAGGAAATGGCAAACCACTCCAGTATCTCTGCCAAGAAAACCCCAAGTGGGGTCACAAAGAGTTGGTCAGGACTGAAATGACTGAATAACAACAAACAAAACCTGAGTTTTGACTTCTGGTCTCTTCTCCTTATTTTTCCAGTTCTCCTGTATTAGGTGATACCATCCATTCAGCAACATTTGTTGATCCATTAGGGCAGCCTGTAGTGGTCTCTTCTCCCTGTCATGATGTTACAGTCCTGGGTACTGCTGAGCTGACTGCTTCCAGGTATGATAAGAGTCTGATTACAAGATCTGAATGATATGTGGCCACAGCTCCTGCTATTATCTATACTTTAGCTGGGCTGGTTTAAAAGATTGTTGCTATTATATATGTGTAGATAGCCTTCCATGTGGTCTGTTGTGAGGGGTGCAGGGACAGTCTCCCTGCCCAGAAACACTACCCACTCTGGTTTTTAACTAGTGCCTAAAAATCCATCATTAAAGATTCATTCCATTGTGTTCCTCTAGGCCTTTAGTAAAAGGCAAATTCCCCTGAAGATAAAGACTGTTAATAACTTATATTTCCATAACACTTTATAGTTTGACAAAGGGCTTTCCTCACAACAACTCTGTGTGTAGGTAGTGTGTATATTATTCTCATTATACAGAAAAAGATACTGGATGCCATTACATGGCCTATTTAAAGAAGCTAATGGCTTTGAAAACTGGGAAATGTGAAAATATAGTATCAATGACTCGGCTTATCACCATTTCTTAGAAAAGTTTAACTGTTATAAAACAAATCACCAATAGAACCCCGAAAATGCCTCAGCCAGAAAACATATGATCTCCTTGCCAAGGAGAGAGACATGACAGCCAAAAACAACATCAGTTTATAATAGAAGCTCGTTTGTAAAAGATTATAGAGGATGATGATGGAACAGTCACCTCACAAACAGCAATAAGTAATCATCGAGAAAAAATTAACATATAGGAACTTTGACATAAGACTTAAAAAAGGCAGATCATCTCATCTGTTTATAGATAAAATTAGGAAGATGAAAAAAAGACATGAAATAGAATAGACCTTTTAGCATTATATAGTGATCTGATCTTATGATCAGTAATGAAACAGCCCCAATTTGAACTGTGAAACCTCTGTACCTGAGGACCTAGATGAGGAATTGAAAAGACTCATAAGAAAATGAGACTGAAGAGTGACCGAAGAGGCACAAAACATGCAGAAGAAACCTATATTAAAAGTGACATGATTTGAAAAGTATTCGGGGTCAGTTAAGATAATTCAAAGAAGGAAAGATTCCGAAAGAATACAAAAGGTCACATATGGCATTATGGTTTTAAAAAAAGGCAGGGGTAGAAGTGATGGAGTGGAAATTGGGAACCTCTGACCCACATGCCCACCTTCTTATTCCTATAAAATCTTTTCAAGAATGATTTATCAGAGGTATCCTTAATGGAAAGAATTTATTTAATTATTTATTTTTAAACTTAATCAGTGTCCACAAGTAATCAAATATATGAAAAAAGAACAAAATCATAGCCTCAGAATTTGACAAAGCAGAACTTTTTTACTTGGCTTCCCTTCCTTGCTGGATTAAAAAAGCATTTGATTTGCTGTAGCAAATAACAGCTCTTTCAGGCTTTCTCCTTGGTTTCTTTCATATCTCTGTTAAAGTCATACAAGATTCATAAAAGCCAAGATCCAGAGACAAAAACAAAAAAATTGATGTGCCCTGGAGAAGCTTGGAGGCTACAACATTTGAGTAGGTAAATAAAAACACAACTTGAAGAGGAAGAGTATAATTAGAACTAAGGGAACCAGGAAGGATTTTGTGTAGGAGGTAGTAACTTGAATTGCATGTGGAAGGAGGTCAAGAATAAGAAATAAAGGTGAAGAGGGAGTACATTCTAAGCATGAGAGATAGCCTGTACAGTGGAGATGGGGAATGGAATGCCGATTTCTGTCAACAACAAGGAGGCCAGCTTGGCTCCATCATAGAATATATAAAGGGAGAGATGTTTAGATTAAGCCTGATAGGATAGACTGGAACCACATTGTAAAAGGCTTTCTGAGACTGGCTAGGGCAGGTTGTATTTTATCTTTGAGGTAGTAGGGAGATACTGAGGCTAACTATCAAGGGAATGACAAGGTCAGACCCATGCTTTTAGAAGGTTATTTTGGCAGCTGTGTGGAGAATGGGCTGGTGAGGTGAGAGACTGTAATCTGGGAGACCAGTTATGAGGTTGTTGCAGTGGTCCAGATAAGAAGTGATGTATGGTCCGGAACTAGAGTAATGACTTGTGAGTGAAGAGAAGGTACCATGTGTGAGAGATCTTATGGCTGTAGAATCAATAGGTAACTGATTTCACTTGGTGTAATGGATTGGGAGTTGGGAGTGAGGAAGAAAGAAGAGTTAAGATTATTCCAAAGACAAAAATCTGGGTGACTAGGAGGCTACTATTGAGAGAAATAGAGAAGCTTTAAGGAGAGATTAGCTTATTTGGGGGGGAAGATAACAAGTTCTGCCTTCAAATGAATTTGAGATGCCTCCAGACTCTCTCTCTCTCTTTTTTTTTTTTTGCTTTTTGGAGGGCAGTTGGGGTTAAGTGACTTGCCCAAGGTCACACGGCTAGTTTTTGTGTTAAGTGTCTGAGGCCAGATTTGAACTCAGGTCCTACTGACTCCAGGGCTGGTGCTCTATTCACTATGCCACCTAGCCACCTAGCTGCCCCACCTACAGACTCTCTTAAGTTATCCAACAGACAGTTGGTGATGGGACTAGTGTTTAAGAGAGAGATTAGGGCTCAGGACATCAATTTAGAAATCTTGCCGAAGGAATTTGCCAGTATCTCGGAGGATGTCACGTGCAGAGCAGTAAATGAACATGTAGGGAACTTTCCATGTGGAAACTTCCTCCACTGGTTGAGAATGGTAACTCCATCGTCACATAGCTCTAGAGAGCTGCCCTCAACACCATGACTTGGTCATAGTCACGGAGTAAGTATAGGTCAATGTCAGAACCTGAACCTAGGTCTTACTGACTCCTAGATGAGGCTTCTATCTGCCTTGCCACACAGCCTTTTTAAAAGAAATATTAATTAAGAAATGAGATTTTCCCTGAGTGAAGAACTCTGAATCCTTAGGTGGAAGGTGATCCCACCCCTGTAATTACTGAGGCCTCCATTTCTTTGTTCCAGTTGCTCCGCCCCAGTGCCTCAGGAATGCTGCCCACTGTTTGTCCTGCTGGTCAGACAGATGGCATGAATGCTCCTTTGATGAGGCCTGATTTCTGAAATGGGGATTTCCTTTTCATTAAAAATGTCTGACTCGCCTTTATTTGTCCACTGGCCAATCCCTAATAAAGCCTCAGACTAGGTTAGTTTGACAAATGGCTTGTAAACAATCACATAAGGAGCACAATCTTTGCAGCTGAGGAGGCGTGTCTGCCATGGGCTTCTTAAGGTTTCTATAGTTCAGCAAGTGTAGGTCAGGAAGAACTCTTAAAAACTGGGTTTCTGTTGGGCTGGTGAGGAGAGGAAGATTCACACAGAGTTTATGAGTAGCTAGCAAGAATAGGGAAACACACACAACACGCACACACACATGCACACTGTTTGGGTTGGGTTAGAGTCTCAGAGGACTGAATCAAGGAATAGCAGGTAGAAGATGCAAAGGGACAAATCTGAGCCTAAGGTGAAACTTACTTATTTTCCATTAGAGTCGTCCAAAACTGGAATGGGCTACCTCTGAACATGGTGGGTGGGTGTTCACCTAAGGCAGGAAGACCTCTTGTTGGACTGAGTGTAGAAGGGATTCCTTTCAGGTGGGTTTGACTACTTGCGTGCTGAGGTCCTTTCCAATTCTGTGATTAGAATTGCGGAACCAGGAGGGACCTCTACAATCATCTCAGATTTTAGAGAGAAACTGAGGTTAAGAGAAAAGTGGTTTTGGGGGGCGGAGCCAAGATGGCGGCGTAGAAGCAGCAACACATCGCAGCTCTCACATAGCCACCCCAAAATACCCATAAAATAGGACTCTAAACCAATCCTGGAACTCCAAAACGCACACAAAGATACTTCCCACTAAAGTC
>CM053582.1:508286257-508321900 GCA_028627135.1 Pseudochirops cupreus
GAAGTATTGACTTCGTTTTAAGACTTATTTGTTTTATTTCCCAGTCAAAAGAATGGAGGAATAGGAGGATCATTTATTTTTAATAATAATACTATCTGCGGTGGCAAAGGATTGGAAATTGAGGGGATGCCCATCAATTGAGGAATGACCGAACAAGTTGTAGAATATGGTTGTGAAAGAATTGTTGTTCAGGCATGTTGGATTCTACATGGCCCCATGAACAAAGTCCATGGGCTTTTCCTTGCAAAGAGACTGGAGTAGTTTGCCATTTCCTACTCCAATGTGTCTCTGTTTTACAGATGAAGAACTGAGGCAAATAGAAGTTAAGTGACTTGCCCGGGGTCATATAGCTAGCAAGTGTTTGAGGCTGGATTTGAACTCAGATCTTCCTGACCCCAGACCCAGTGTCCTATCTACTTTACCACCTAGCTCCAACAAGGCATTGTGGTGGAATAATTATTGTGCTATAAAAGATAACAAGCAGGATGCTTTCAGAAAAGAACCTGGGAGGACTTAATATGGACCACTGTAGAGTGAAGTGAACAGAACCAGGAGAACATTTAATGTACACAGTAACAGCAATATTATACAATGCTCAACTGTGAATGACTTAGCTATTCTCAGTAATGCAGTGATCCAAGACAATTCTGAAGGACTTATGAAAAATGCTGTCCACCTCCAGAGAAAGAATTAATGGCATCTGAATGCAGATAGAGGCACACTTTTACTTTCTTTGGCTGGTTTTTTTGGTCTATTTTCTTTTGCAACATGGCTAATATGGAAATATGTTTTACATGACTACACATATATAATCCATATCAAATTGCTAGCCTTCTTAAGGAATGGGGAGGGAAGTGAGGAAGAGAGAAAATTTGGAACTCAACATTTTTTAAAAATTTGAATTTTTTTACATGTAATTGAGAAAAAACAAAATAAGAGAAAAGAAAAATAAGTAATAATAATAGCTACCATTTATATAATATGATGTTTACAAAGCACTTTACATATGTCCCACCAGAAAGAATAGGTTGATTGCGGAGGAAGGGTAAATAACAGAGAGTAAAACTTCTGGGGGAGAGTTTTTGAACAAAGATTGAATGATTTTTGTCTTCTAGAATCATTTAACACTTACCTCACTTTGTTGGAAACCTATGAAAGAACAATTCTGATTAGAATTGTTTTGGGTTTAAAAAATGATTAGGTGGAGACCTGTCGAAAAAATTTGGAACCACCCTAATAGCAGAGATTTTTTTTTCAAGTATGGAAGTTCTGTCTTGAAGAAACAAAAAGCTACTATTGTTTCTTCCCTCAACGCCCACACCCTTCTCTCTGTCTCTGTCTCTCATTTTCCCTTATTGAAGAAAGGGGAATGGGAGGGCATGTCTCTTTTTCCTCCACCCTCCCCTCAAAAATTGTTATTACTGAATAAAAGGGAAGATAACTTCTGACTCTCCCATAAAAATCAGTTTTCAGATAAGATCAAACAAGTTTTGATGCATATCCTTCTTTGTTATTGAAGAGCTGAGCAGAACATCAAAGATAGTGTTCCTTCACAGGGAAAATCAGACCATATTGCCTTAAGGTGGCTACACATCTAACTTTATCCTTTAGAATGTGGTATATCCCACCTGGGCTGGTTGTCAGTCTCGGGATCTTCATACAGGATTCTAAGTCTATCTTACCCCATGATCTCCTCCTTTAAATCTTTGGAACCCTGATTTACCTTTTTCTCATTCATTTCTGTGCAATTAAATGATAGTTTCCTGGTTGCCATCCCACACCCTCTTCCAGTTTTCCTTAAAAGCTAATTTAAATTTTGGCAGATGTGAGTATGTGTATATATGTATATATGTGTGTATATACACACATTCTCTCTCCTTCTCCATACACACACACATTATATATAGTATATGTAGATATATATATACACACACACATAATATTATCTATGTGTATATCTGTGTGTATATGTATATTAGAATCAATATTATAGGTATGTACAAGATTGTAAGCTCCTTGAGGGCAGGAGTTGTCTTTTGCCTCTTTTTATATCCCCAGTGCCTAGCACAGTACCTGACAGAGTAGGTACTTAGTGTTTGTTGATTAATATATTTAAACATATATAAATATTTATCTATATTCAGATCTGTGTATCCATACATATATGCATATACATACACAAGAATAGAATAAATGTCTGTTGATTGATCTTCTGATCTGAAAGTGGGAACTCTAGCTTACAACAAAGTAGCTGGCGCCAGCTGTTACATTGTCAAAGCTTCGCCAAAAAAGCACATATACATGGAGCAGGTTGTGGGATTTAAATCAGTTTTTAAACTCTGGGAAAGAGATCAAAGCTTTCAGAAATCATTGCTCTGAGAAGTCAGGCAGGATTCTGCCTTCTTTTTGGTTTGCGTATCACAACCGAGTCACTTAAATTACTCTGTTTTTCTGTATCTTGATGTGATTTGGGGCTCTGTTTGCTACACACATGAAATCATATACACATTTTAAGTTAACTTTGCTATAAGAATTCTCCAAGAATCTGTTGTTTGAGAAGTATAGGGAACTCCCTGTGAGGAAACTTTCTCCCTTCCCCAACATAGATGTCAATAGATTTTTGAGTCAGTAAATAAATCCTAGGGAGTTATTTAAGGTACTTGGAAGTCTTGGGAGCATAGATTTATAGCTCCAGGGGATGTTTGAGGTTATCAAAACCAACTTATTTTACAGATGAGGAAACTGAGCCCCAGCAAGGTTGTGATGACCATAGCCACATGGCTAGTTAGAGACAAGATTTGAAATCACGTCTTCTTGATGTCAGCCCTGGAACTCTGTCCACCACCCCAGGGTACTTTTAAGAAAATGGAGGATCAGAATTAGACTTTACAAAACAGATAAATTAGGTGATAATTCACTTTACAAAAGGACTCACCACAGATTTTTCTTTAACTAATTTGCTTGGTATGGCACCTTTTAAAATTTATTTTGTTTCACCAAAATAATTGACTTGTTTCCCAGAAATTAGCTGGGATGGTTTGAGGTTCACTTGTATATTTATGCAAAACACTAGAATCCTGATTATGCTGCCCATGCTTCATTGATTTACACTTAGATTTGGAGATTTTTAGAGTTAGAAAAATCCTTGGAGAGCATCTGTTTAACTGCTTCATACAGTTTCTGTTTTACTTTCTAACTTTACTTCCTAGATGCTTTATATGTGTAGATTTCCCCCTCCCCAAGTAGATGAGAAATTCCTGTATGTCAGGGACTGTATGCTTGATTTTTGTGTCCCTGGATAGACCTTTCTATAGGGCTTTGTACATAATAAGCACACAGCAAATAAGTGATGGCATTTGTTTAGGGGAAGGGAAAGACAGAAATAATGGATGGCTCAGTAGTCAGTCAGGCACTAGAATCTTCTGGGATTTTTTTTTTTTTACTCTTTTGGGAGCAACATTTTCCTTTCTCATTATGTTTGAATGAAGCTACATTTAAAATTATTTTCCCTATTGGCAAGGGTGAGGGTGGGGGAGCAGGTAATAGCCCAGCTAGATTTTAGATGGTAAATTAGGAAGCCAGCTTGGAATGAAAAATTGCTGGGAATATACACCAAAAATATTTGGGGATAACTCACCAGCAAATACTTGGGGATAACTCACCAGCAAATATTTGAGAGCATTGACCACATATCATATGTAATTTACTCATGAACACATAGGCACTTGTACTTGTATATGTGCAGTTGTGTATTCTGCTAGTGATGGGAGTTACTTACTTTTACTTTTAAAAAGAGTTTCGTTGCACAGTATTTGGTAGAATTTATCACCATCTCAGCATATGTTCTGATGTCTAATTTGGAGCCTTTCAAAGGCAGCTTTTCTGAGTCTGAGCTGCTCTGATATTGCAGATCTTCCAGGAGAGTTTAATTAAATTCTAAATCCTCCTTGGACCACTTGGCCATAGCTTGTCATTGATAGACCTAAAGTTCCTCAAACCTTCAGTTTCAGAGCATTTGTTTTTCTTGCAACATACATTCTCACTACTAATTTGAACTGAGTTTTGGCTCTAATGATTTTGTGATCGGGTGCACTTGGAAAGGAAAAAAAAAAGCATCCTCTGAGGAAAGGCCATTATTCTAAATATCTTCCAGATGGTGATGTGAAACAAGAGATAAGGCCCTGTCACTCCAGCTGTCCTATAAAGGAATTATGTATTAGGTTTCCACCTCTGGGGCAGTTATCTCCCCCTATGGTGATAGCCTAATACTCACCCCTTAGGTCAGTCTCATATTTGTCATTGGAGAGAGGCTTGGTTTAGCAACTCTAGCCAGTCTCTGAAATGAAATTAGCAATCAGTTCACTGTAAGATCTGCCAAGAAATACTTAAAAGCCTTTGTACAGAGAACAAAAGAACACCAGTTGTTGACAGTATATCTCTACAGTTGGACATGTGTTGTTCTCAGACAGAACCCAAACAATTGCTGGGAAAACTTTCTTTTAAAAATTTGCTCACCTACTCCAGAGGTATTTCTTCATGCCTGTCTCTCTGTCTGTCTCTCTTTCCCCTTCTCTCTCTCTTTCCTTCTCTCCTGTCTCTGTCTCTCTCTCTCTTTCCCTCTTCCTTTTCTCTCTCCCTCTCACCTCTCCTTTCTCTTTCCTCTCTTTTGCTTCTTTTTTCTTCTTTCTTTGATTTCTTTCCATAAGATCCTAAATGGGCTTTTTAAAAAGTTCAAAACCAAGCATGCAACAACCCACCTGAACTCAATTTCTTTGCCATTCCATATTTGAAATAGGTTATACCAATAAAACTGGTAAACCCATTTCTTCGATCAATCATTTAGAATTCTAGAATGTCAGTAATAGAAGGGACCTTAGATATCTTCTCTAGCCCACTCATTTTAGAGACAGAAATGGAGGCCCTGAGAAAGGAAGGGAGCGGTTCAAAGGTGTACAACTATTGATCAGCGATGTCACAACTCTACTAAAATATTGGGTTTTTTTTTACTTCAATAGCCATTTATTTAGATTTTAGGAAGTACCATACTCACTCCTGGGAATGAGTCAGTCAGCCCAAAGAGATGATGCTGCTTCCGGAAAATTCCAATAGCACTTCCTGTAACTGAGCTTTGCATGAGAGCCAATGGATTGTTATAAACTTCCTTAGCCTGGAGATGTTAAACAATCAAAGTTTTGTACGTATTTTTTGCTCTAAATTTTATATGTGTAAGGATATGCATATATCAATAGCTATCTATCTCTATCTGCATATATATAGAAACATACGTGTACTCCCATAGTAAATTTGTAGGCATCCAGTGGTATGTTTATGTTCCTGCATCCACACATACATTTCTATAGATAGCTACACAGGGGAGAATTAGCTGTGCAGAAAAGGAAAAGCCTTACTCACCATATCTGAAGGCAAATGATGCTGTACTCCAAGTTTGCAAGATAGGATTACAAAGACAGTATTCCTTTTTTAGGCTTATGAAATACCACCAGCCTAAGGCAAAGCTGGGAAGTCAGCATATTTTTCTGATGTGCTGAAGCCTGGCTTTGCCTTGCTTCTGTCTTTCTTTTCTTTTACTTCTTACTCTCTCTCTTCTCTAAACATTTATCGAGAGTCTCCCATGTGAAAATTACTATGCTTTCTGAAGTGAGAGATAGGGAAACAGGATACATACACAGACACACACACACACACACACTAATGTAATATATGTGTATATACACATATATATATAAAACTGTACATGTATACACACATATATTTATACATACATATATACATACATACAGATAGACAGACAGATAGATAGACAGATAGATAGATAGATACACAGACAGACAGACAGTCTTTGCCTTCTAAGAGTGAATGCTTTACCAGGTGAGACAAAACACAAAAAGGTAATTACAGTAGAAGACGGTATATAGCTAACAAGTGAGAAGTTCATATACTATGTCCTAAAAGTGGTGCAGTGGTTAAAATATTGGATCTGAAGTTAGGAAGACCTGAGTTCAAATACAGCCTTAGATACTTAATAATTATGTGACCCTGGGCAAGTCACTTAAGATCTACATGTCTCTGTTTTATAATAGGTCAAACGTGCCTCCCAGAGTTTTTTGTAAAGGTAAAATGAAATATTTGTAAAGTGCTTTGCAAACCTTAAAATGTTATATAAATGCTAACTACTGTTATTATTGGAAGATTTCAGAGGAGGCAAGACCACTCTTTATAAGCTAAGGTGTCTGGGGAAGGATTCACATAGCATGTTGAGTTAATCTTTGAAAGATGAGTAGGGTGATATGGCTACAAAGAAAATAGATTATCCTTGTCTGTCTTGTGCTAGACAGAATTTCTGAGGCTTTCCCTTCATATCCAATGCTCTTGAAATCCAAACTTGCTTTTCAGCAAGGATTCAATATTAGTCATCTGTACCTTAGGGATAATTTAAGCCATTGGTTGATTTCTTCTCAGAGTATAGAAACTTAAAATTTGTTCTCTGGTTAGAGAATGAAAGCATTTCCCGCTGTTGAAGAAATTTCAGAAATCAGTGAACAAACCAGGGAGCTGGATGTTGGGCTGGATGGTGGGGAGTTTTTCTCCAACCCTTTGAAACCATTTCCAAGTCCTTATTTTTCCTGGAGCCTGCCTTCTGAAATATGCACATTTTAAAGAGAATACACTGAACTCGAGGAATAAGCATCATTGGTTTGTGGGTCCTAATTAGTTTTGCCCGGTTTGGACATTTTAAATATTAGATTTCTGTGTTCTGGTTGTCTATGCCCCCTCTTTCCTGAAGAATCTCCAGTTCTAGAAGTTTTCCCCAGGCTTCCTCTTAGAATTTTCCATTAAGTGTTCTTCAACCCTTACAGGTGGGGTGGGAAGGGGTAGAATCCATGGTAAACTCTAGCGCTGGCCCCAGTGGCCCTTACTTTTAAAAAGCTGCATATCTGTAGGTGAAAGGCCCTTTGTCTCATGACTAGAGGATCAATCCAGATAAGCCCCAACAAATAGCTAACATTTATGTCATACTGAATGACAGCTAGGTGGCTGAGTGGATAGTAGATAGTGGCATTTAATATGTGCCAGGCACTCTGCTAAGCATTTTATAATGACTATCTCATTAGATCCTCCTAACAACCCTGGGAGGTAGATTCTATTATTATCCAAATTTTACAGATGAGGAAACTGAGGCAAGCAGGGGTTAAGTGACTTGCCTAGGGTCACATAACTTGTAAATGTCTGAGACACCAGCCATGTTGGAAGGGGTCTTGCCAAGTGATACTGTAAATACCTCAGAACTGTGGGTCACCTGGGGCTTAATTGATACCTGCTAACCATCTACAATACCAGTTGACCAGACTTGTTACATGAGTGCCATGATCAGGTCACTGAAGATAAGTTGGACCACATTTAAGTTATCCTCGTCTGCTCCTTACTGGTTAGAACAGTGGTTCTCAACCTGTGGGTCACGACCCCTTTCCGATGGTCTTAGGAACCGAGACACTGCTCCTCTATCCCTCTCCAGGCGGGTCTGCCCACATGCAGTATTAAAGGGTCATGGCATTAGGAAGGTTGAGAACCACTGGGTTAGAAGCTGCCCTGGTCAGGTGCATTTGTCAAGCCTGTAAGTGGAGCCTATAAGGGTTTAAAACACCAGCCAAGAACATATGAAGGCCGCATTGCCCTTACCCCGGAGGATCTTACAATATAGTGGGGAATAGAAGAGTTTAAACACCTACAAAACAAGATCAGTCTGGGTTATTTTTCTCTTGACAGGTGTCTCCCTGGCTTTTTTTTGGGGGGGGGGGGGAGAAAGTATGGTTTTTTTGTTGTTGTTTGTGTTTCATTTTAATTTATCTTTCTGAGGTTTGGTTAGAGCCCTGGTATGTTGAGTCAATCTGCTTTTCTATGTCTTATTGAGCCTGACAATTATTAGTTAGTGCTGGGGAAGGAAGGAGATGGACAGGTGAGAGGAAGAATGGGGATTTGCTGTTCTTCACTGTTGAGTGATTTGTTTGGACCCACTGGGCTAATGCAATGCCGACCAGAGCAGGCTATGAATTCCGGAAGGATGCAGAGATAGCAGTGAGGCCAGGATGCCCTTTGGGAGACTCTGGTGACTCATCTAGGCCTCACAGCGTCTCCTAGGGTAGGAAGCCTAGCATAGGAGAGAACCAGAGTGAAGCATTCAAAGAAATGTGTCATAACTCCATGTGGTGGAAAATTTTATGGTTGTTACTTGGTGTGGTCAAACCAATGGATTTACATTCTTTACTTGGCTGTTGTGAACTTCTTTCCCCCTTAACATCTGAGCCTTCAGGAGCCTCCACAACCTTATCCTTACTTTATCAGTTTGTCTTTAGTGGAACTGCTTATGAGTTAATCATGCATTTCCCCTTAGTGTTTGTAAGGCACACATTTCTTGTTACTTGTTTTTCTATCGTAATATTAATGTGGACTTTCTCTCCTGACCTGTCACTGCTTTCTAAGATGGAATCAGGTCTTTTACTTTGATGGAGTGCACTTCTAACCAAAGGAAACACAGCAAAATTGGATGTCTTAGAGCCTGAGCAAGTAGGATCAGACCATATTTATTCAGAATGACAGTTGGGGCAAAGGGAGCAAGGGAGATAAGTCCTGTCTGAATCAGTGAGGCAACAGATTGATACCTTGCTCTTAAAAGCATGACATTTGATTACTTTTAAGTATGCGCAATAACAGAAACCAGGGTTCTAGCTTTAATCCCTAGAGGTCTACAATAGAGGGCCCTCTCTAGTCATCCTGATCTGTATCTCACCACTGGACCCAGATGGCTTCGGAGGAGAGAGTGAGACTGATGACTTTGTTTGCAGAGCACTGCCTCACTTAAATCCAATTCATGTGTGAGTCAAGGCATCACCTTCCTGATGTCATTGGTCCTCTTCTAGAATGATGGACAAAACAAGAACAACAATGTTTGTTGAATAAATTAGTGAAAATAGCTTATGGTTAGTAAATTCATTATCTTGATACATTAAGGATTTGTGATTTCATCAGTGTGTGCTTAGGGACTTTAATATTGAAGGCAGACCACAACCTTTCACTTAGGAGATAAATCCTAGGGGTTGGCCTAAGCCAGTAAAAGGTTAAGTGATTGGTCCAGAGTCAAATAGTAATAAGTGTTATGAGTGGGATTTGAACTCATGTCTTTCTGATTCCAAGCTCAATATTCTATTTACTAATTCATCCTTCCTGCTCCCAGTTTATCTCTTATTTGTATGTACTTCTAAAGCAAATCTCCTAGTTTAACCCCCACTCCACCCCCATATTAGCTATTTCATTAAGTTTTTACCTAACTTTTCCCCTCTCCAAGGTAGATGCCAGCCCACCCAACCTCCACATGTTTACAAAAGCCAAATATGTGAGGTTTGGTGGGTGTGGAGGTACACCAGACCTGTGCTGTCAGTGGTGGTAGAGAACTCTTGGTGAGCTCTCCCTGCCAACACAGAGTGGGGTACCTTTTCCATAAATTAAAGTTTCTGAACGATGTCAGGGTTACGGGGTGCAGGGGGTGGGGGATGAGATATTAAGTGACTAGCCCAGGGTCATGGAGCCAGGCTGCATTGGAGGTAGCAACTGAACCAAAGACTTCCTGATTCTGAGGCCGGCTCTCCATGCATTGTAACATATCCCCCTGGGGTCGGATTTATTCATGTTTTATTTTATTCCAAGCACACTTTTCACGTTTTATCTTCATGAAAAGAATTTTTGTTTGAAGAAACCTGCTTTCTACCCCTGACCCCCTGATGCCCTGTTTTCAGAATATGAGCCATGGTCTCCAGTTCTTCCTATACATTTGTGGTGTTCTACAAGTCAGCACACGTTTATTAAGCATTTCCCTTCCTATGTGCTAGACCCTCTGCTAAGTGCTGTGCCATATTGAAAAGAGCCTGAGATTGGGAACCAGGAGACCTTGGATCTAGGTTTTCACCAACTAGCTCTGTAGCCTTAAGGAAAAACATTTAACCATAGCATCTCACACCAGCGGGGAGGGACCTTTAAGATTACATAGTCCAACCTCATTCTGCTGATGAGGAAATTGCTAAAGACTACATAATTGGTTTGAGTTCTTGGGCCTTGGTTTCTCATCTGTAAAATAACAAGATTGTACTCAACTGAGCCCTGGAAAATCAAAATGTGCTTTTTCTTTTATGCTGGTCCTTTAAATCCCAGAAAGCCAACATAAGCTGATTTTTGAAAGAATGTAAATAAGCAAAATATTTTTTAAATGAAAACATTGTGACCCTTAACTATTTACTGTTTGGAAATGATCAGCAGGTGCAGAAACCTAGGAGAAGGCAAAGGAATTCATTCCTTGCAAGAAAGGCCATGAAATCTCAATCGCTCGGGTTTTTCGGGTAGTGACCTAGCAGCTGGATTTCAGACTTCAACTGCTGACTCATATCATTTTAGCCCACGGACCCACTGTAGAGCCTGCAGCATCTCCTGCTCCTTTTCTTCCCCCCTAGCTCGTTTGGACAGCTGGAGTGAGGTTCAGAAAGCAAATTCCTTCCTGGCCCACTCAGCTTCAAACTGTTCACAGTTTTGTCTCTGTACAGACATAGTATTCTTGTTTTTGCTGAATTGGGGAAATTAAAACTGATTTTGAGTTGCCAAACAGGGCTTTTGCTCTTTTTACTTTTGAAGGCATGTTTCTGTCTTGCTGGATCATGTCATTGCTCCCTCCTCTCTCTCTCCCCACTGCTAAACCAAGAACCTTTACAGAAAAACTTCATGTGGGTAAGAAGTCTCTTTTGAATGCTGCCTGAACATGTAGCAGTTACCATGTCTGTCCAGTAGAGGACACTCTTTCACTAAAACATCCTCTTGCCATCACTGCTGAGCTTCCCCAAAGACATTTCCATTCCCTGTGCTTTGTGGCGATTGTGCCAGAGAAAGGCACAGCTGTCCTAGGAGTGCATCAGTGTACTTCATTTATTGTCCCATGACCTAGTCTTTTCTAGGAGACACCCTGAGTTATCTTCTCTTTCCAAATTTCTCATAGCTCCTTTTTTATGCATAGAATCTGAGTTGCACGGGTTGGCAGAGTCCGTCCTGTGTAGTCTCTACCTGTATTTGGAATACAGGTCCTCTTTACACATCCCAGACAAATGGTTATCTAGTCTTTGGATGAAGATCTTCAGTAAGAGGGACTCACGAGCTCCCTGTGGCCTGCCCATGTCACTTTGGAAAGCTCTGATTTCACTGTCTCTTGTCTTGTAGTTGGTTTTTTACATTTCTTTCCCCTGCCATTCCCTTAAATTGTAAGATCCTTGAGAATTAAATTGTATTTTTATCCTCAGAAATGAGCACAGTGCCTTATCTCTAATAGGAACCTAATAAATGTTTGTTAAATTGAATTGAATTCAGTTTTTATAGTTCTTATTTCACTGCGTAGACTATCGAGTTGTACTTAAATAATACCAATAAATTACTGTCTCTTGAATACCTGAACTGCTTAAGTGAAAGAAATGTCAAATCAGATTTTGGTTTATTATAACAAGAGAGAAAATTCACTGTAGTCGTAGCATGACGCTGGTTCATAGGATCATCGATTTATGACTAGAAGGATCCTTAGAAATCATCAATTTCATGTCCTCCGTATTAAAAATAAGAAAACTGAGATATAGAAGAGTTAAAGGACTTGACCAGGTTTGCACAGCTAGTAAAGTGACTGAGGCAGGACTTAAACTCAGGTCTTTCTGACTATCCACCACACCAGCTAGTTGTATCTGAAGTTGCATTTTCAGCTGCTCAAAAATAAGGTGTCCCAGGAATAGCATAACAGTATTGTTTCTTTAAATAGTCTTTTGTGGGAAGGGCAGGGGTACAGTTTGGTAAAGTTTGATGAATATGGCCGCTAAGGAACAAGGCTTCCATTCAAAATCATTCTTCCGTTGTTTATATAGGACCTCAAGGGCAATAGCAACCTGTGAGAACATTGTTCCTGCATCCTCTGAGGACTTACATTTGGCTCCCGCCCCAGCCAATGATGCAGAATTACCAGCTTCTCAAAGCCAAGATCTGAAGAAGGACTTAAAAAGGTATTTTGCCAAGTGTGTCTGGGAGCAGGCCTCTCAGAACCTCATGTAACTGAGGATGAAAAGAAGCTAAAGCAGAAATTCTGTTTTCCTTTTTACCAAATCAAGGCACATCTCTGTGATCCTGGGTAGCAGGCAGTAGGTTCTCTGGATGTGATGCTTATTGTGGTAGATACCATCCCAGGCTTCATCTGTTTTGGCCTGGAATGTGTGATAATTGGTTTTTGCTCTCTAAGTTCTATTTTCATAGAGAATACAGATGAATAGTAGAAAGAGGAATAAAATCTACCATTTACATGCAAATAATTGATCATTTATTACATTGTGATCTTGCAATCAGATTTCATCTTCCTATTATATCCCTTAGGATGCCTTGTACATATTTGACACAACAAACATTTCTTGAAATGAATAGAACATGCTAATCATGAATCATTCTTTGTATTCTTCAAAGCGGTCCCAAAAGGAGCTCTTCTGGTGAACTCTTTATTAGCCTAGTTTCAAGTTCAAATTTAAACCAGCGTTTACTGAGTGGCCACTGTGTAAATAATATCAAGCTAGGTGTGAGTGGTTAGAGAGAATTCCCAGTCCTTGTTCCTAAAGAGATTATAATCTAGCTGAGGATAGACGCGTGAAAGAGTGAATAACCATACTGGTAGAAAAATATGAGAGATGTCACAAGGCAGCATTTGGTAAGTGTCCCATGAGTGGTACAGTAGATGAATGCTCTAGACCAGTGGTTCTCAACCTTCCTAATGCCGTGACCCTTTAATACTCGTATGTGGGCATATCTGCATGTGGGCGGACCCTCCTGGAGACGGATAGAGGAGCAGTGTCTCGGTTCCTAAGACCATAGGAAATATGTGTTTTCCGATGGCCTTAGGTGACCCCTGTAACCCCTGTGGAAGGGTCATTTGACCCCCAAGGGGTCACAACCCATAGGTTGAGAACTGCTGCTCTAGAGCATCAGAAGAAGTCATTGTGGGATGGCCTTTATGGAGGCAATGGGACTTGAGTGAGGCCTTGAAGGATAGGTGAGGTTTGCATTGGTAGAGAGGAGTGGAGGATGTTTCAGATGGGGGAAAGCAGTGTGAACAAAGGTCCTGAGGCAGGAACAAACACAGAGTATTGTCAAAAAATTAATAGGCTAATTTACTTTGTATTTGATTCATCGGGATTATATATTAATTGAACAGATACTGGCTACTGATAAGCTATAGTTCATATTACTTACCAGTTCAGGTACACTGATTTAATGAACTTTTAGTACATAGTTCATAGTAGAGTGATGCATCAGGAGAGGACTGTTCATCTCTTTGCTCAAGGATTAGACTTGTTCTTGTTTAATTTGAGAGGACAGAACAAGAAACAATAAGTTGAAAAGACAGAAGCAGATCTGGGCACTTATAAGGAGCAATTCCGAACAATTAGAGCTCTCCAAAAGTGGAATGGGATCTCTTGGAAGTCAGTGACTTCCCTACCACTTGAACTCTTTGAGGGTAGCTTGGATATCACTTATTAGGCACTTCATGGAAGGGATTTCTGGTCAAGTATAGACTACAACTGGATACCCTTCCAACTCTAAGATCCAGTGCTGACTTTTATACCCTAGAGTAAATTTTGGCAAATCATATAGTGGTATAAGGAAGCTGGTACCCTGTTAGATTGGGTTCAGTGTTGGATCAAAAGGAGATACTCCTAGATCAGTCAACAAAAGCAGTCCACTCAGCCAGAGTGGGAGGACATCCAACAAGGGTATTCACTGAGGACACCTTTACTGAGCAGCCAGCTGAGCGAAGCTCCTTTGCCTAGTTTGCCCATCATTTTCTACCAGCAAAGCATCAGACAGTTCTTGGAACTCTTCCTTTTGCTTTGCATGTAAGCAGTGAAAAAGTGAAATCAATGACTTGAGCCAATGACCTCCCCTGAGCCAATCACATGTCAAGGATGGTCTCAATACCTTTTAAGGAAAAGCTAATGTATATTGGGGTAACGGGTTGGGGGGGAAGATGATTTAATAAATTGTTCCCACTGCAAGTGGTACAACTTGTAAATCTCAGATCATAGCATAAGAGAATGTCAGAATTGGTAAGGAACTCAGAGCTTACCAGGTGTAACCCCCTAATTTTATAGATCAGGAAACTTGAAGCCTTCATTTGCTTGCTATTGGCATAAGACTTCCTAAAGATACTGCAGTCATCTCGAGTGTCCCACCTAATTTAGGCCCCATGGTGACAGAAATCGGGGCTTCCCATGTCCTAAAACTAGTGCAGTTCCACTGTTCTGGTTGTGCTTGTGTTAATATTTCTAGATTCTAGCCTGCCATGTTATTACCATCTTGCAGCATCATAGTGGCAACTTTGAGCCATCAGAGGCTCTAATCCTTAATCTTTTTTCAACATGGACCTTTTTTTTTTTTTTACCTTCTTCTGGTGCTTGTGAAGTTGGCTTTTTTTGTTTGTTTTCAGTGTGAAGAGGTAACTTCATTTCATTGAAATATGCATTATTCACCAGGACTGGAAAGAAGGCTATGGACTACATTGATCATTTATGATCTTGATGATTCATTCTTGGTCAATTCAAGTTTCAAGCCAGTGTTTGTCCCTGTGGGGTAAAGCAGTTTTCTCTTGATTCATCTGTATAAAGGCTGTTGAAGTCTATTTCTTTCCTTTCCATTCTTAGAGAGGATAAAGGCACATACCATATCTGCCTTCCCAAGCTCAGAAAGAATATACAGAATCAACAGATGTTGTGGTCCCACAGCTATGTAGGGTGACTTCCTGCCACCAATGAGCCCATACATTCTAGTCAATCCAATATCTGCTGCAGAAATCATGACATCATCCCATATTTTGAGCTGAAATGTGGGCTTTTCTCCAGGAATTTTCACACTCCCACATTATGATTACTGATATTCATTAGGCCATGAGACTTATAAGTTTCACAAAAAACAGATGTGGCACAGAGGGAGGTGGGGGAGTTAGATAGTAAGGAGAAAGAGAGTTCAAGTCACCATACCTCCCAACCCTTCTGTCTCAAATGTGACTCAAGCCAAATCATGTCCCAGGAGAAAGATAACTCACCTCTGGGAATGATTAACAGTTGAGCAACTCAAGGGACCAAGATATGTTGAGAAATGTATGATGGCCACTATATGGCTTAGTGCCATTTTTCTATCATTTCTGCTCAGGAGGAAAGAAAGTAAATTAATTATGGCTAGACCTGAGAAATTGACTTGACCTCTTGTAACAGTGAAGTCAAACAAGAACATCTGGTGGAAAAAAGAAGAAAAAGGAGATCTAAAACCCTTTATTAGATGGAAAAGTCTGGTCATCTTCCTTTTCTGGCACACTTGGTCCTTCTGACAAAATGGCTAAAGAGTATAAGAAAAGTCTGGCTGTCTTCCTTTTCTGGCGTACTTAGTCCTTCTGACAAAATGGTGAAAGAGTTCTCACATGAGGGGAGCAAAAGGAGCCAGTGACCCTTGAGTCAAAGAAACCTAGTAACAAATATTCTTGAGGCTCCTGGCCTCTGACCCCTCCCTTCTTTTTGCAGGTGAATTGGGTCCAAAATATATTTCTTACACAAAGCTCACCATTGTATCTTGAGAATTCAGAAACCCCTTAAACAAGGTAATCTATGTGAAATTCATTGTAAACGCAAAGTCGCATATGACTGAAAGGTGTTATTATTGCTAGAGCAAAAGCAGAGAGGGATTGGCTGAGGGGAAAATAGCCCTATAAGAAACAATACTGTCAACAATAATTAGAAAGGTTGATAAATTTTCACACTCACTTAATCATGTAAATGTGTTTATGGAAACCAATGGGTTTATGCTAATCAGCTCCAGAACAGGTCATTTATACAAGAAACTACAGAAAAATTATCTTGAAGTATCTTGGACTTAACGAATAGTGTAGATTATGTGATGAAATGGTAGAAACTTTGCAGGATATTGCTGTTTTTTGCAAAAATTTTGCAACTGTAAAATATTTAGCAAAACACAACCTGGTGACCAGAATTATGCTTCAGAAGCATGCCGTCCTTGATAAAATAACAAACAACACATCCTGAATTACAATCCAATCCTCAAAATATCCTCGAGAATTAAACAAATGAACATCATTACAGAAGAAATTGTTGTACACAATCACCCAGGCATAACATGGATCAATAACAATTTGAGAACGATAGTTTTCATAGATGTTACTATGCCAAATATCTATAATCTCCAAATGACACAATTAAAAGCTTTCAAAGTGGAGAGACATAGTGGAAGTAATCAAAGCCATGTGGGATCAGGATGAGGTACAAATTAACCCACCATTCTGCCTCATACAGAAGTCATCCTGAAAATGCTTTCAGAAAGCCAACAGATGAGTTCAGATCCCAGTACTTTGACTTAATTACAGAAAAAGTTCTTTTTTCCACTAATGAATAAATTAGATATTTAAATTAATATTAAATATTAAATATAACAATATTAATAAATACTACTACTAAAATATTTAAATATTTCAATGTAATAGGACAGCATCTTGTCTCTGGACCATTTCTATCTGAACCACATTCAAGAAGATAAGATGAAGGAGATAGTAATATAATGAGATTCATGTGTCTATAGCACTTTTCATGTTTTCAAAGTATTTTCCTCACAATAGACTTGTGAGCTGGGCAGGGCAAATATCAATCCTCATTTTGCAGATAAAGAAAAGGTTTCAGGAAGGTTTAGTGACTTGGCCCTGATGATAATGCTAGCAGATGCTGGAACTGGGATTCAAGACCAGGCATTCTGGATATGACTGCTTGTGACCCTACTCTTAATGTCCATATGAAATGTCTGTATTAGGAAGGTTTGAAATGTTTATTCACAGAGCATGGAATAAGGAACTAAAGGGTCTAATCCGTGTCAGAATGTATTCACACAAATAATGTTTTAATCATTGTCTTAATCTTATTCCAGCTGTTGTATGGCAGACAGCTAATTAATACATTGTATAATATTACCATTTTAATGAGACAGAGAAAATGCTTTCCAAAGCTAGATTTCAGGGTTTCTTGTTGACTTAGAATATACTGATTTTCCTAAGGTTTTCCTAAGCAATGTTATGCAGCTAAGTGCCCTTTATTTTGTGGGAATAAATAACCTGGAGAGTTATTGGTGACATAGGATTAAAGGATTTAGATAATTTGATAATTCATTTTCTAGATGAGGACACTGAGGTCCAGATATTTTAGGTAATTCATTTTATAGATAAGGAAATTGAGGCCCAGGAAGGGAAAACTTTACTGAGGTCATTAGTAGACAAGTTAGGATTTGAAATCAAATCATCTGATGTTTGTCATTTAGTCAATCAGCATTTATTAAGAGCTTATTATGGGCAGCTTGGTGAGAGTGGATAGAGCACTAAGCCTAAAGTCAGGAAGACCTGATTCTTACTAGCTAGCTGTATGACCCTGGGCAAGTCATTTAACCCTGTTTGCCTCAGTTTCCTCATCTGTAAAATGAGCTACAGAAGGAAATGGCAAACCACTCCAGTATCTTTGCCAAGAAAACTCCAAATGGGGTCATGAATTGTTAGATGTGACTGAACAACAACAATAAAAGCTTGTTATGTTTCAGGTGTTGTGCTAAGTCCTGGACGTGGAAGGAAAAACACTCTCCTTACCCATAAAGAACCTATGCTGCCTTTATTTTCTAAGTGACTTGGAAAGTTCACCTTTCTGGGATGTTTTTCCCCTTTTTCCCCTTTTTCCCCTGGACTGCATTCACTTCAAATTTAACTAAAATTATTTAGTTCATATAATGTGCAAGGTACTGATGACACAAAGACAAATGAAGTACCTGCCCTTGAATAGCTTGCATTCTTCTGGAAGAGGGGAATACGATATGCATACATATGAGTAATACAAAGCATTATAAAATCATTTCAAGAGGTCAGAGCATAGGAAGTGTCTTATGAGGAAGAAGCCCTTGAGTGATGCTTAGGAAAAAGCTAGAGATTTTGTGGGGCAGGGGTGAGAAGGAGGGGCATTTCAGGCATGGGGGAGGAAGCCACCTTTGCAAAGGCAAAAAAGTGGGAGGATGGAGTCATCTCAGCGATGCTCTTGGATGTTTCTTCCAGACTGAACGTTCCATGATTCTTCTGGCCATGCAAATATTAATGAAACACTGGAACCAGGTGTTTGATTGTCGTGCTGTGGGGACCATTTGTCTGGGGCATATCATAGTATAGGCATGGAAAGATCAAAATAATTAAGATGGAGTTAGAACCCTCAGATAAGTGAGAAGATGGTGAGAGAACATCTCGCTGCCTTCAGTCTCTTCTGCCTTAGAGACAATGCATCCCAGGGAACGAAAAGGACAGGAGGATGTGATTACTGAGCTCCACACTTGACAAAAACCGACAAACCCAAAAGACCAAACTCGATGAAATAAACCCGTGAGGAAGAGGAGAAGTGCTGAAGGAGGAATGGAGACAGACAAAAATACTGTCCTCATTTTCCACGAGAGTGAAGAGGTGGAGATTTTCCAGCCACATAGGCGGTTGACCTTGACTTCTATTCCTAGCAGAATGCTAGCACTTGTTCTTTAAAAAGTGGTTTGTGCACATTTAGAAAGGACTTTGCTGATCCCTGAGAGCCACAGGCCACATGAGGCCAGGCTAACCTCATTTCCTTTTCTGATAGGATGATTTGATGGGGAGACAACCATAAGGATGCCACAGATATAGTATACCTGAATTTCAGCAAAATGGCATGCTTATAAAAATTAAAAACAACACAAAGCTGGTGGAGATAGCTAATATATTAGATGATAGAGCAAGGATCTGGAATTCCTGATAGATTAAAATAATGGGCCACATTGACAAAGCTGAAATCTAATAGGGGTAAATGCAACTGAATTTTAAAAATCAGCTGTATAAATGGCCAGGGTGGGGATGAGAGAAACATTATTAGACAACAATTTGTACAAAAAAAGGTCTCAAAGTTAGTGGAATGAAGGTTCAATATGATGCAATAGTTTAACATGGTAACCGAAAAAGCTAATATGATTGTGAACTACAATAATTTTGGCAGATTGTCCATCCAGAATAAAAGATGTGCAATCACAAACTGAACTCTGCTCTGGCCAGATGTTTGGAGTACTTTTGTCTGCTTCTGGACATCCCATACCCACCATTTGACAAAGCTAGAGCATGTCCAGAAGGAGGCATTATGATTGTGAGCAGACTAGAGGCCAGGCCAATTAATGGTTGAAGGACTTGGGATGTTTAGCATGGAGAAGAGAAGCCTTGGAGGTGGGATCTGAAAGCCAAGCTCAACTGTTTGAAGGGTGGTCATGCAGATGAGGACTTGATTTGATGGGCTCATGTCCCATGACAGAGGTCAGGACCAGGAGCACTGAATAGAAGGTGCAAAGAGAGATTTTGGCACAATAGAAAATTTCTTATATAGAGCTATCCAGGAATGTAAGAGGCATGCTCTTGGAAGAGCTTCTGCCTCTCCAAGTTGGGAACAATGTCTTTAATCAGAGGGTGGTTGACTCTTTGTCATGAATGTTACAGAGAGTGTTCTCAGGTGGTCTCTGAGGTTCTTTCTTCAGTTTCTGAGGTCCTTTCCAACTCAGAGATTCTGTGGGTTTTTGGTGTCTATGGCACAGCCCTAATTGGCAATTAACACATTTATCTTTCCTGGGGCTGTTACATTTCCTTGTGGATTTTTTTTTCATGTTTCTTCCTTTTTATTTTTTAAGATCCTCACAATTATCCTGTTGAGTATTTGTCTGTCACGTCAAGAAATCGCTATAAACCTGTGGTTCAAATCTTATTTAACTCATGTTTAATAGCAAGGAGAATATAATGAAATTAGGGGTGGAGATCACAACCCATCCTTGCCTGCTCATCCCCTTCAGATTCATTCTATCCTACTTGCAATGAAACTCTTCTTCCTGGTCTCTTTCTAGGAGCATAGAATTTGCAGGCTAAACCTTCTGATGAGCCAGCAGGTGATTGGGAGGACAGTGAAGGGGATATGGATTGAGGGAGTATCTAGATTTTCCCAATGGTATCTGTACAGCTGTAGCTGTGGTTACCCCATAGTGATTAGGTTATCTGCCCTGGGGTGGGGGCTGAAACCAAGCTCAGAAGGAGGGGGTTGGGAGGCTTCCAGAGCAGAAGGAGAGTTAAAGTGGGGGGAGTGTTCAGGAGTTTGACTATGGGTAGTGGTGTTGGAAACAAGCCTTGTATTTTGCTTTTGGTGCAAGCTATATTCTGACCCTCTTCTTGGTTGATCACATACCTTGGGTTTAAGACATAGCTTGAGAACACTGATTTAGACCAATAGGCCATAGGAAACAAGGTGCCTGCCACCATGGGGTGGTGGTATAACTTAGTTAAAGGATCAGTACTCAAATGTGAAAACAGCCATTTCAATTACAAAAATAAAGTTATAAAGGGACAGCAAATATCTCAGGGTCCAATATGGTGTGAATGTATATGTGGGTGAGAGTACTGGCAATGGGAAATATCTATTCCTCTCAGTTTTTCTATATTCAGAGGCGAACAGAGAATGCTTATCCTGGATAACTTCTGATTTTTTTCTGAGACAGGCAAATTCCTTTGAATTCACAAGTTCAGCTGAAGATATTGAAAAGGGAGGATGATGTTAGAGCAAATTGCTTATAAAATGAGTCAGATCTAAAAGTGATAAGGAAACTGAATCCTCAAAGTAAGAGGGGAAGCAATACAAAGTTAATTTTAGATGAACCTTCTGTGGACTTGACTTTGCAGAGGAACCAAAGGAGACGAGAGTCTGTCACCAGAATATTCCCCTTACGGAGTGACTCCCCAACAGTAGCTGGTCGGAGGTATCTTTAGCAATCACATCAGTTTCCAGATGGGTGCGATTGATATCATCAAAGCTAGACATGAGCTAGTGATCTGTGCTCTCAGGAATGTGGAGTTACAAGTAATGTGAATATAAGTGGAACAATTAGGACCTTCCCATCTCTGTTGGAAAATTCTTATTCTTTGGTGGCATATTAGTTTACTCTGCTTGTGATTTGCCTTTTTTTCCTGGTGACTGGGAATCATTGGGTCATAGACCTAAAGCAGGGAAGGAACCTCAGAGGCCATCTTATCTAACCCTCTTATTTTACAGATGAGGAAACTGAGGCTCAGTGAGCTAAATGAGTTGCCTAAGGTCACATAAGTACTGTCAGAAGTGAGGTTTGAGCCCAGGCCTTTGGAATCCAGGGCCAGTACTCTCTTCTCTATACCTCACTCCCTCTTGTTCCAATATTCTGTCTTAAGTTGTTAAGTAATTGATTAGGATATATTAGAGAAAAGTAAATGTTTGCTCCTGATTACCTGAAGATAGCATCAAACTGTGTACCTTTAGCCATCTCCAGTCATTCCGATCTATAACTTGCCACTAGGCCCAGATGGCTCTGGAGGAGAAAGTGAAGCACAGCCCTGTCTCACTTAAATCCAGTTCATTCGCATGTCATGGCATCACCTCCCTGATATCGTGGTCCTCTTCGAGAAACAAAGGGCAAAACCAGCAACAACTGCACCACTTAACTGACTAGATGACTTCTGACTTCTTAGAGGCAGAAGATCTGGGTACAGTTTTGGCTTCAGCACTTACCAGCTATGTGATCCCGGGCAAGTCACTGCATATCTCTGAGCTTCGATTCCAGTGTCTGGTACAATAGAAAAGCTGGTCACCAGCTGTGTAGTCAAGATCTGGGTTTGACTCCTACCTCTGACACTACCTACGTATGTGCTATGTGACCTTAGGCAAAAAAAAAGAGGTGTGTGTGTGTGTGTGTGTGTGTGTGTGTGTGAGTGAGATATTTACATTACCTTCCTCCCAGGGTTGTTTCGAGGAAATTACTTTGTGAATCTACAGTTGCCATTCAGACCTGAGCTACTTTTAGTACGAGGACCCAGAATGGACCTAACACTCTGAGAGGTCAAGGGATCTATTTGAGATAACAATGTGCTTAGGTAAAAAAAAAATCTTTGCAAGATAGAAACTTGGGACCCAGCCACTATTCTTTGTAGTCAGGGCAGATGTTCTTGTATCAGTGTTTGGAGGCAAGCCAAGATTGAGTCTCTAACACAACTGAGAAAAGGGAGGAGGGTGGCGGAATTTTAAGAAAAGAATAGAAAAGTTAGAAGGACAAATGAGAGAAAAGGCTGTAGCTAGGGTTAAAAATTCTCTCTAGAGTCATGAAAAAGATCCCCAAATTATCTAACAAGCATCTTTCTCCTGGTTGAATTAATTCTGGCTCCTCTTGGGAATACTTAGCAAAATCTCTTGGATCTTTAGCAGCTAGGGGTGTGGTTACAGGCATCAGCATGGAGACAACCAAGACTGTTGTATCCCGGCGCTGAAACGCGACCAGACCCCGGTCTAAAGGGATTTTCCCACAAGAAGAAGCATCTTTGCAACAGCTGGAGGCAGACTTAGCTGACGTCACTCTTTCCTTTGGGCAGTCGCTCTGGGGCTGGTGGAAACTTCCTTCCTTGGTGGTATATATAGGTAGGCTGTTTTCTGGATGTGGAGATTGATTGGGTATAGAGCATTTGAGCTGGTTCTGATTGGGGGAAATCTGGGTGTCCTAGAAACTGCTAGAAAGTTTTGTAGGGAATCTGAATACTGGGGCTAGCAGGGAGACTGTAGCAATCTTATCTAACCTTCCTCTTTTACAGAGAAGAACACTGAAGATGAGAGGTGAAGTTCAGCATGTTATAGTCATGGAAAGGGCACTGAATGTAGAGTCACAGGACACAGGTGCAAATCTCTCTGTTATTTACTGCCTGGGTAATTTTGGGCAACTTGTTCAGCTTTGGGGCCTTTAGCTTTCTCCTCTTCAAAATATTGAGGTGGGGGATGGGGAGGCAGTATGGTGCGATGGTTAGAACATAGACGTTGGCATTAGAGGACTTGGGTTAAATTCTTACATCTGTTCCTTTACTACCCATGTAACCCTGGACTCAGCCTCTCTGGGCCTCAGTTTCCTCATTTGTAAAAGGAGAGGATTGGATTTAATGGCCTGTAAGGGTCCTTTAGCTCTAAAGCTATAATGTCACGATTTGATGATTTCATAAGGTTCTTTCCTTACCCTAGACCTGCTTAGGGTCTTATAGCTAGAATCAGGGCATCATGGTGCCCCCTTAGAGATAATCTAATCTCCTTATTTTACAGATAAGGAAACTCAGGCAAAATGAATTAAGGAATATGTCTGAGGTCACATACCTGCAATGGGAAGAGCCTGATAGGCCTTGAACCCGGATCTCTCAAGTTCCAGGTCAGCCTCACTTCCATCACACTCTCAGCTTTTAACGGCCTCAAATCTCAACTCTTTTTCTGATATTGCAGACCTTACTATTACCCCTTCTCCTTCTTTTGTGCCCAGCTAATCAGAAGATGAAGCAAATAGGGACAACTTTAGATCCAACAAATCTTTCCATTGCTACAATCATGGTATTCCTATCCTCAAGAACTTTCAGTAGCTCCCCATTGCTAAGGATAATACGAATTCCTGCCATTTTCAAGGCTCTTTGTTGTCTGTTTCCAATCTGCCTATTCAGCCATACTAAAAGTTTTGCTATGTTCTAGTCCAACCATCCTCTCATCTTCTGCGATGGTCTCATTTACCCATGCCTTTGCTCAAATCTCCTCCCCGTCTAGATAGGTTTCCTTTCTCCTGTTTCCATCTCTGTCTGTTAAAGTCCTTTTCTTCTTTTAAGGCCCAGCTCAGTTTCAACTTTCTCTTTGGACCCTTCCTTGACCACTCCCTCCCTCCTTCAATCCATCTTTTGCCTGGGTTTCTCCTCAGCACTTTTGTCCTTCTCCACATCAGAACTGAGAGCAGGGCCTGTACTGTATCTATTTTCCCAGCACCCAGCACAGTGCCTAGCACTTAGTAGGCAGTTCATAAATATTAGTGGAATTGAAATGATGCTGAACCCCAGGAAAAGTAGAGCTGTTGGGACAGAAAACACTTTGTAAATCTGAAAGCCCTTCGGGTTGTTACTATTCCTCTCCATTCCTGTGTTCTTGATCTTTCTATAGTCACTCCACCCATGACTATTATTTAAACTCTCCTGGGGTCATTTTAAATTGCTTTCAGCTGAGCATAGAAAAAATCCTCAACTTCTTTTAAAGCTTTATGGGCTCCCTCCATTCCACTTCCCCTCACCCCACCCTAGCTCATGGCCGGAACCATACTGCAGATATCCTCTGTGTGAACTCATTTGTAAAGTTGCTTTCTTTCTAAACTGGTTCAGGGCTGGCTTTCATAGGGTGGAGATCACATCTTTGTCCAGAAGGAAGTAATAGCTTCTTAATATCTTGCTAGAGTTCATTGTCAACAAAGTGAGAATTGGCCTTTTGTTTCCTTTTCTAATAATCAGCGAAAGGACAGTTGACCATCAGGTCAGATTTTATACATCTGAAGAGATTCAGGAGCAGGAACTTACAGTCTTGTGGCCGCATGTGACCTTCTAGGTCCTGAAGTGCGGTTGTTTGACTGAATACCCGCGGTTAGCTCATAGAGTGGAGATGAGCGGGAGAGTGAGAGATAAGAAAGAGAATCATAAAATACAAGGGGCTGATTTTAGCTTATTTTCTAAAAGAATCATTTAATGTTTTGTTATTAAAAGAAATTACTTCACTACAAATTCAAAGTTCTCTGCTACAGGAATATTGGGAAAATTAGTATCTGAATTCAGTTGTGCCTATGAATATAATGTATGGCACTTTCATTGCCATTTTTAAAACATAAAATTATGGAAATTTTAGAATTTATTTAAAATTATTGTTAGGAAAATTTCTTTTTGGAAGTTGGCAGTAGATCCTTTGAATTGATAAATGTGTGCGTGATAGAGATTTAACATGCAGATAACACCTATATGTTTACATTCTGCAGACATACACAGAATTATAAAGGTATAGCCCTGTATTTCCCAGACAAAGCTATGTATTTTGCTGAAACCCCATGGGTGGCAAATGTTAAGTCTTGCCCCTCTTTTATTATTGTTACATGCGTGCCCCAACATGTAACAATGAATAGTACTTTGGCCCCAACCATCTAAAGCTGAGGTATGTTAAATTTTGCCCCTCCCCAGAGGTCCCTGTTACCTGTTACCCTCACAGGGATTAGAGGTGTCAAATCTCTGCCACTGACTCAAGCCCCCACTGATTTGATTCCTTCAATATTAGAGAGCCTCAGTTCCATTTAACCACTAAACAGTAATATTAGTTTTACAAAGAATTATTTGCTTAAAAGTATTAGGAAGAAAAACCATACAAACATTCCCCACACCCACTTAAAAAGGGGAAATTAGTTGTTTCATTTAAAAAAGATATTCAACTGACATTTTCATCCAAACTATGGAAAAAGATCTTAAGACCAGGCTTTTGACTATGAATCCTCAGCATGAGTGAAGAGACCTTGAATTGGAGAGCGCTGAAATGCCTAGATACAAAGAGGAAATGGAGTCAAATACTCTTCCAAGAAGATGCCTGAGGGGAGGGAAGACTCATCCAGATGTTCATCCTTTTCAACAACCTCATGAATTTTCAAGGAAGCCAAAGGAAATCTGTCACAGCAAGTTGTCTTTTTCCCTCTTAGGAATAGTAGTATTTTAATGAGGCTTAAGTTAGACCTAGACTTTAAGCTAGGAAGGAAGGAAGAAAGAAAGGAAGAAATAAAAAAAGAGAAAGAGAGAGAGAAAGAAGGAAAGAAAGAAAAAAGGAAGAAAAAATAGAAAGCAGAAAGAAAAAAGAAAGAGAAAGGAAGAAGGAAGGAAAGGAAAGAAGAAAAAGAAAGACCTGTCATGAGAAATCGAGTTGATAGCAGAGTGACTTAAGGTCCAGTTTCTCCACTCTCCTCAGATCAGGGTATCATTACAACCAAGTTTCTAATGTTACAGAGTTTGCTGGAAACAACATGAAAGTGATTCGTGCGTCAGCTGGTAGGGAGGCAAACCCGATAGTGTCCAAAGATCCTTTTCATCTCTCTGATTCTAATGGAGAGATAACTGAGGGGGAGAGATAACAGTAAGTGGGTAGAAGTGAGTTCTAATCCCCTCTCTGCTGCATGGCTGTGAAAGTGCTCAGAGAGTGAGGGATTTTTTCTTTCTTTTTTTGAATTTGTATTCTTAGTGCCTGGCACAAAATAGCTACTTAATTAATGCCCATTTATTGGTTGATTGAAGTCATTTAGCCTCTCTGGGACTCAGTTTCCTTTTCAATGAAGTGAAGAGATGATTTCTAAAGTCCATTCCAGCTTTAAAATGTTATGTTTTTGATGATGCTTTTAGGTCACTTAAAGACTGCATGAGGTATTATAGTCTTTTATCTACAAGGGGCAAACAGAAAGAAAATCTTATTCCATCCTGATAAAATAAAATTCCAAATTTCAGTGTGTATTTATATTTTTTCCCTGGGGCCTTTGATTATGTAAGGCATGTAAGATAAAAGGTGGGGTTTAGAATAAAAGGATTAAAAATTCTTTTGTGCATAAGTTGAACTAGTTGTCTGTGAAGGTCCCTTCCTACTCTCAAATTCCATAAATCTATGAAATTTAGGGATTTCTTTCTTCCATATTTCATGTCTGATAGTTAAAGACCTTTTTTTATTAAAGGCCCACCTCAGATTCTGTTTCTTCCATGAAGCTTTCCCATTCATCCCTTCCTCCCACACCCATGTCAACTTGATCTGCCCCTCCGTACCTGGACCTCTTCTTTGCATTTATTTGGCTTTCCTTTGCATCTGAGATCACTTGATTCAACCCCCAACCCCTTCACTAGTATGACTGAGAAGAGTGAAGTCCAGGAATTTCAAAATGTTTGCCCAAAGTCATGCAGGTAGTAGGTTGAAGAGTTGGAATTCAACTCCAGATCCCCAAAGTCATGCAGGTAGTAGGTTGAAGAGTTGGAATTCAACTCCAGATCCTCTGATTTAAAATATGTGTCTTTTCCATCTATACCAACCTGACCCCATCCCTGCTACATGGACTGATAGAAAATACAAGACTGATGCGTATGTACTGCCCATTACTTTAATACCAAGGATTAGAACCATTTCCATGGTGTACTGTTCAAATGTTTGTGTAAGACTTGTAAGTCTCTTCTTCTAATCTTTCTAGATTAGTAGGTTAGACAGAAAGGAAAGAACTGTGTAGATGCACAATTGCATTTGTTTAATACCAAATGCTCCATAATAAATAGAAAAAAAAACTGTCATAAACACTTGCTAATTTTTACAATGAGCACATCTGTGACACATTTTTCTATGAACTGGATGATATAATTCCATCATTTAGCAACTGGGAAAACCTGTTGTTATGGATGGACCATTTCTACGAATCATTTCTTCTAAATTTTGTTTTTTAAGGGAAAAAGTAACAACCACAACATTAATAATAACTAACATTTACATAGTGCTTTAAGGTTAGCAAAGTATCTTATAGGTGTTATCTCATCTGAGCCTGAACGTGTTTTTAAAGTATCCTATGTCACTTGGTGCTATGTTAGTGGCTTCAAAGAGACACAGTTGCCCTTCCACATTTGTTATGAAATATGGAGACATTTTACTGTTAACTCACTTAGATTAAGCTGTAAGTAGAGACATTGATGCTATTTCAAACCCCAGGAATTCTGGGCCTGCTGATTTGGAACCAGGGAGTTGGGATTTTTTTAGAGGTCCAAGATGCTTACCTTCATTCCATGATTCAAAAATAGGGCAGCATAACTTTGGATTTTGAATAGTTCGCCCACAAGCATGTGGAAAGTCATTTGCAACCTGAACAACTGAAGATTCCCATGACCTAGATGGTCAGCCTCTCCAAAACTAGGTGGAAAGTATCCAGAAAGTTGATGACAGCTTATTAAAAAATAAGCAGGATTGAGAAGATACCTAGAGGACAGTAAGGTTTATAATTTTTTTTAACCTTTTTTCTTTGAAAGAGCATGGGTTCTAGAAATTTTTTCTGACCTACCAATAATATCAAATCACACATGTTTCTTAATGAAAAGTTTCTCAGGTTTGATGCTTGTTTCTCAGCTCTGTTGGCAGTTAAGAGAGTACATCTTCTTGGAGAGAGCTGGATGCCTAATGTTGAACTTAGAATCAGAAAGACCTGAGTTCAAATCCTAGTACAGACAGTTACTATGTGATGTATAACCCTGTTTACACTTAACCTTTCTTAGCCTTGGCTTTCCCATCTGTAAAATGAAGACATTAATAGCATTTTTGGTCTCATTGGATTGTTATAAGGCTTGAATGAGATGTTATATATAGTGCTTTCTCTATGTTTAA
The DNA here is from genome assembly GCA_028627135.1 of Pseudochirops cupreus. NCBI lineage: Eukaryota > Metazoa > Chordata > Mammalia > Diprotodontia > Pseudocheiridae > Pseudochirops > Pseudochirops cupreus. The sequence goes on from CM053582.1 coordinate 508,314,685, forward strand.
GTACAACATAATTATTAGTTATTATTATTGCCAGTTACCAGTGCCTTTCTTGAGAAGACCTTTCTCTCTGGCACAAATAGCCTTTTATTTCAATAACTTTTAAATGGTGGATTTTGTTAGTGAGCTTTCTAGCACATTAGTTAAGTATCTTATTAAAGTCTTGCAAGTGATAGTTGTTTTTTTTTTTAAACAACATTGAGGCAGTAGGGTACAGTGTAAAGAGCAGGGCTCTTGAAATGAGAAAGCCTTGATCCTGAGTGTTGGCTGAGACTCTACGCAGTTGTGTGACATCCTTTCAGCAAGGTACTTGCTCTACTACAGAGCTAAGTAGCCCAAGATTTCACTTAACTGTTGGTCTTTTAAAGGGGTGAATGTTTTAACACAAATATCATAGCAGGGTCTTGAGTGTTTCCAGTCTTAGTAGATGTGGTATTTTGGTGCCTGATGGTTTTTTTCTTTGCCTATTCCAATATAAGTAAAGTCTTTACATTGCTTTGGTATTTCAGGGTCAAAGTTATAAAATGTTGGACTGTTTTTTTGATCTCTTAGGTGTCAGAATTCAAAAAGTCTTTTTGTATTCTTCCTCTCAGTGTAAACAAGAACCTTATCCCTTCACTGGCCTCCTTTGAGGAATATTTCATAGAGTTGTTTGTTTTCTGCTCCATTCTAGGGGCTGGTAAGAGCGTTGTCAACATTCATTGTTTCATTAATCAAGGGAATGAGATTTAGTTTAATTTTCCTTAGAATGAAGCCACTGAGAGTTGTTCCTATCTGAAAGGTACCATGCTTGAATTTGGTGAAGGTTGGGACAAAAGTAGAGTAAGGAAAGTTTTCTGAAGTTGGGCAACGATTCAGTAAACATCTATTAAATTCTGGCTATTTACAAAGCACTGCAGAAACCAGGAGAAGGCAAAAAAAAAAAAAAGAATTGCTATAGGAAAGGGCAGGGTGAGCGAGGTTGCTTGAATTTTCCCTGGTGGCATCAAAATACCCAACAACGGTTTAAAGGCCTGGCAGGTGAGATTTGAATAGGAATGTGGCTAAACACCATCACCCCTCTCCCAAATATGGACCACCCAGAGCTTATGGAGTGAAATATAGGCAGAGATCAGGAGTACAGTAGACAGAAGACATCAATAATACTGGAATGAAAACAAAATAATCCTTTTGTTATTCTTGAATTTTATTAAGATTGAGAGATTTAGCTAGATTTCCTTTCCCTGAGATTCTTTGCTGATTCCCAAGAACCTGTGTAAGGCAACTAGTGGCAAAGTAGATAGAGTGCCAGGCTTGAAGTCAGGAAGGCTTATCTTCCTGAGTTCAAATCCAGTCTCAGACACTTTCTAGTTGTGTGACCCCGGACAAGTCATTTAACCCTGTTTGCCTCAGTTTCCTCATCTGTAAAGCGATCTGGAGAAGGAAATGGCAAATTGCTCCAATATCTTTGCCAAGAAAACCCCAAATGGGGTCACAAAGATTCAGACGTGACTGAAACAACCGAACAACAACAACATAGAGGCTGTGTCTAGATCATGTTTACACAATCAATTTACAAAGATTTATTGAACATCTGTCTCTACTAAGCCTGTGCTATGTAGGTTATAATGATGGGAACAGAAACATGATCCTTGACTGTATAGCACTTACAGATTAATAAACAAGACAGGGCAAACACATCTGAAAAAGGAAGCAGTATGGTACAGAGGAAGAAACATTGACACGGGAGTAAGAAGATCTAGGTTTGAAACGCAGTTTTACCACTTACGACCTGTATGACCTTGAGTAAGTGACCTTTAATGTCTCTGGACCTCAATTTATTTCTCTATTAAATGAAGAGGTTAGCCCAGATGACTACTAAAATCCTTAATAGTTCTAAACCAGGTTCTATGAGAAGTAGCAAAATGAGATACTTGGCTAAAAAGAGATCCCTGTGTTCTGGGGGCATCATGGAAGAGGCCAGGCTCGAGCCAGGCCTTTAAGAATGGATTGGCAAAAAGGGGGTGGAAAAAGGTATTCTTTGTGAGAGGTCATAGTTAATGCATACTCAGTGTATACAGTGCCTGGAGAATAATTCTGCATTATATTTACATATAACCTTATCGCTTTCACGTTCTTTATCCTCCTTTGATTTTTACAATAAGCCAGGGTAGTAAATAGCATAAGTATTATTGTCCTTGTTTTACTTTATTTTGAAGTTTGTGAATATTTAACAATAAAAGAGATTTAGAATCTCCAAATATAATGCTGGAAAACGTATTGTTCTCATTTTAAAGATGAGCAGTGTGAAACACAGAGAGGTTAAGCAGTTTGTCCAATTGCTCAATGGGAACTTGATGGAATTTATAGGCTGAATCATACAACTTATCACCGGTGCCCCTTCTGTGTTTCTGTTTTCTCGTTGTCTCATATGGGTAACTCTTATAGCTAGGAAGAGTTGGAGCTTGGGCGTGACCCCAGTCTTTGGACTCCAAGACCAATACTTTTTCAATTATACCCCAGAATGTGCTAAGCACACAAAAGAGGAACAATGCGCTATGAAAATCCATAGGCAGCCAAAATCATTACCATCTGGAGGCATTGCAGGGAATTTTATATGGGGGGGTATTTAAACCGAACTTTGAAGGATGGGGAAGATTTTCAACAGGAGGAGAGAGATGGAGTGGGAGGGCCTTCCATGTGTGAGAGAAATGCTAGTTGTTTATTATAATAATAATAGGGGGTGGTGGCTAGGTGGCCCAGTGAATAGAGCACTGGCCCTGGAGTCAGGAGGACCTGAGTTCAAATCCAGCCTCAGACACTTGACACATTTATTAGCGGTGTGACTTTGGGCAAGTCACTTAACCCGAATTGCCCTCCTAAAAAGCAAATAATAATAATAAGAGGATGTATTATTATTATTATTATGGAATTTAATAAATATTGGTTCTTCCCCCCCAAAAACCCCTTCTTATATCTACTTTGTTTATATTGTTTTTATAGTTATATAGATTCATGTTGTCTTTCCCCAACTGAACGTAAACTCCTTGAGAGCAGGGTTGGTTTGCTTTTTGCTATGAACATAAATATGTCATATGAAAGAGAAGCAAACTTTATATAATAGTGATTCAGTTTTGTGTATAATTCCTTCATTTGAGTTTGTTATTAAGTTAAATTAAAAACTTTAGAGTAATAAGAAAAAAAAGAAATGATGAAAACCTTGATTGCCTGGTCGTGAGGAGTGGGAGACATCCATCTTGTTTTTCCCACTCTTACATGGGTAATAGTTGTGATACATCAGTTGGCAGCAGTCAGTGGGCCAACTAAACATCATACTAACTCCATGGGTCACATTCTCTTTTTTTTCATGCAACATTCTTACTAGTTTCCAAATGGATTTCTCTGTGGTGTGACCTACTTTCTTTGAGGCCTGTGGATCTGTGCTAATTAGCACTTAGGGGGTACTCCATGAGCAGTATTTGGATGCTTTTGCTGCTATGGCAACTGAGGAGCTTCCTGAAACTTCAGTTTGTGATAGTAGAGCTTAACATGTGTTTTTATTGTTATAACAGAGATTATTTTCTATTATTTGCCTTTCCTGGCCACCGCAGTTCACCTGGATCATTGTCTCTGCTCAACTAGATGGGATTTATAGTCTGACTCATGCAATTTATCACCTGTACCTTTTTTTTGTTTGTTTGTTTCTCTTTGCTCCTTGTCTCAGATGGGTAAACTTTGTTCACCCTCCTAAAAAAAGATTAGAACAGAGATTGCTTCTTATACTGGTATTTTTGTTTTCACCACTATGTCAAGCACATAGCAGACTCAGTGAATACTCACAGGATTTGTAACTGGAAGAGATTTTAAAGATCAGCCGGTAAAACCGCCTCACGTTTTGTCGAGTCTTCTTTATGATCTATCTGATCAGTGGTTACCCAGTTTTGTCTTAAAGACTCTGTCACACTGATACAATGTGGAGAGAGAAGTGAGATGGTCTGCCTGAGGAGGTCCCATAGGGAATATTTCATAGAATCATACAACTTATGGGCTTGGAGCTCATCAGATCCAACACCCTCACTTTGCAGAAGAGGAAACAGAAGACTCTGCAGGTAGTTAAGTGTTAGGACCAAGTCTGAAGCCAGATTCTCTGGTCCAAATCCAGTGTTTTGAATGCATGGTCTGGAATCGGAAGAAAGGCTGTTTGATTTCTCAGAATTTTGTGATGTTGAAGACTTTAGCAGGCTATCCACTTTGACTGCTTGGTAACCTTTTCCTTGCTTTTGTGTTTTTGGATGTTTTTCCAATAGCTGAAACTGAAGGATAAATGAGATGCCACCATTATCTGGCTTCTAGAGAAAAGGAGTATTTTATTGTGGCCCATTTTTCCATCTTACACTTTGGGGGGAAAAAGGAGATAATTGGCTATATATGTCCCTTTCCTTTTTGGCTTCCTTTTATGTGTTGTCTTCCCCCAAACTCATTGAGGGCAGGGGCTGTCTTTGTTTTATAACCCCAGTGCTTAGCACAGTTCCTGGAACATTGTAGGTGCATAATAGATGTTTACTAACACACACATTATACACACATGCATACACACATACATGTGTGAGTATATGTAAAAAACTATGCATATGCACACCATGTTATATATGTGTATTTTATATATACATATGCACATACACATAAATATATATTTATTTTGTGTGTTGTATGCTTGGCACATAGTAGATGTTTAATAAATGTTTGCTGAATTAAATTGAATATATATGTATACATACATATAGATACACCCCAATAGATATACACACATGTATATGTCCATATGCATATACTTTCTTTTGCCTGTGAAAGAACATAATACTGAACATAAAAACCACATTAGATGCCCCGATAAATCGACAAGTTGTGTAAAATGGTGTATTATAGCTATCTATGTTTATATCACCTTGTTATTAGACTGTTCAGCTATTTGAGGGCAGACCATGTCTTACATCAACTTCGCATCTCTCTGATCCTTATCATAGTGCTCTGCACAAATTGATGGGATGAATGAATATCTGGAAGAGACTTTAGAGATCAGCTAGTATAACCCCTTCACATTTTATAGGTTCTCCTTTACAGTATATCTGAGTAGTGGTTACCTGATTTTGGCTTAAAGACTATGTTTTAACTGTTTTCCACGCGTTTGGGGTATTTCAAATAAAATGAAAATGTACTGGCCATTATGGCACTGGGGAAAAGGTATTGGAAACTGTGAGAACATGGCTGCTTTCCTCAAGGAATTTACAATCTTGAAAGGTCTTGACAACTTTTTTTCCTCAGTTTGACACGGTGAAACTATTTAGCTTAGACCAAAGGCCAGCAGAACTGATGAGACCTGGAAGCCTCCTTGTAATATGCAAATGAACCCCTGGAGTACTTAGGATGATAGTCACATGAGGTCTGAGTGGGAGCTCTGTAGGACGGTGTACTGAGCTGGTGTTGAGTGACAGCTTCCCCTAGAGTGGATTCTCCATTGAGATCCCCATCATCCAAGCCCTCTGACAGTTACAGCTGGCTCCCTGGGAGATTGACATATTCATTAGCTATTATTTTAACATTAATGGGAAGTAAATCCTCTCAATGCTTCTTGGAAATTCCATGTTGTTCTCTCTCAGGAAATAATTTGGATTTGCTGGTTTTCTATTTGACACTGCTGTTAAATATTAGCATACAAAAGTCAGTTTCTTATTAAGCTTTAAAAACTCTCATCCCAAGTGGTGCTTACCAAAATGCTCCGATCCAGATTTCCATGTCTGTACTATTAGTACCACTTTAAGGTAGTGGGTACGAGTGGGGACATGGGGTATGGAGTCTGGAATTTTAAACATTTTGGAGAATACATTTTTGATAGTAGTTTGCTTTCATTCTTGCTTCTCAATGGTTTAAGAAATAAGGGAGCTAATAGTTATCTTGAATTATGATTATACTGATTTCCAAAAAGACTGTATTCTGAAACTTTGTTTAGAATGCATTTTCCCCATAAAACCATAACTTGAGTAATGACTGGGTTTCCAGGTTAGTTTGCTGAACTCACAATTTAACCGAGTTAGTACTGGTCATATTAGACTAAATCTCTAAGAGCCCAGAGAGCCTTAAGACTGCTTGATCTTTATGCTTGGGTAATAGGACCATCAAATTTAGAGATGATCTGGTCCGGCATCCTCATTTTGAAAATGAGGAAATGGAGGCCACATGAAGCTAATGATTCTCCTTTGGTCCTCTAGCTAGTGGTAGTAGCAGATAAGGGACCAGAGTTCAATCTTCTGGTCTATGTTTGAAGCCAAGAAGCTGTTGTACTGCACAATGCTTCTCTGAATATTAAGCCACGAATCCCCAGAACCAACATCACCTTCTGTCAGAGTACAGTGGAAGGGGTGCTGGATTTGTAGGCAGATGACCTGGATTTGAATTCTGGCTCTGGTCCTTACTGCTCGTGTGACCTTGGGTAAGTCTCTTCACATCTCTGTTTCCCCATCTCTAAAATGAAGGAATTAGAAGGCCTATAAGGTGCCCTTTTCAGCTCTGTTTATGATCCTATGATTCTGAGTGTTTTCCAAGATGTATATATGAGTCTAGTGGTAGTTGGTAGGCACAAGAGGGAGAGGCAGCTGTGAAAGATGATGAGAAGGACCATCTATAATCTATGAGAAAAGCAGACTGAGGGCATAAGAGTCTCAGTGCCAAGAGATAGGGTTAGTAGTTGCTGTACATACTGGGGTTGTTTTTAAGTTGAGTGGTCTTCTGTTGTGAACTGCCTTACTTAAAATCAGAGGCCAGTGAGCTATTTGATGAAACAGCTTACAGAGGAAATTTGATCAAGCAACTCATCTGTTTCTCAAGATTCTTCTACAGCCCTCAATTTCTGTATGTTATCACTGCATTTGGTGCAATTTAGGTTTGAATGACTGTTGCTCTTTAGTTTGTGTGAACACTAGGAATGTTTTTTGCTTTGTAGAGAAATCAAGTTTTTGGCCAAATATGGTAAGAGTAGTACATGAAGAATCGGTGCTTTCCCTTCTCCCTTGCTGGCCTGGTGAAAGCCCCTAAGACTGCCGTAAATGGGCACACTTCTGGATTGGGGGTGAATTGCTGTTTATCTTCAGAGCCTGCAACCCATCACAGGGTCAACCATTCTATGTCTGAGTCAGAATCTTTTCCTGAGTTTATGTGTAACCTGAAGGGGGGGGGGGGGGGGGAA
>CM053582.1:508322000-508461239 GCA_028627135.1 Pseudochirops cupreus
CCGGGCTCGGATCTCGTAATCTGTGCCTCAGACCTTCCCCATGTCAACACTGGAAGATGGTCATTGTGCTCCTCCAATAATAGGAACTGGGCACACAGGATCTATTAACCGATTCATTTGCATTTCAAATGCCTAGAGCTAGCAACACAATGCAATGGTCCTGCCTGCGGGTCCCCCAGGGCGGCACTGCACGGTAGCTGACAATGTATGCTTAAAGGGAGGGTCTACATTTCTCTGTCTCTCCTCTCTTCCACTCCCGCTCTCTCTCATAGCCAGTAGCAGAGCCTTGCAAAGGTGCTGCTTGTTCAGCTGGCTTGAACGTGGCTGATTAGGGACTGATGACATCATCGATTCTTACACAGTAGCTGGGGATCATTCTCCCCGCTCCCGACCACCTCCCCCTCTTTTCAAATAAGAACAGAATCTTCGCTTGGACCACACGCAGACACACCATCCTGGCTCCGGTTCAGGAAAGGGAGGCTGCTGCTCAAGTATCTCCGCTGCTGCTGCTGCCGCCGCCGCTACTGATGCAAGCAGCTGTTTCTATCTGCAGTGCAGTATCCATCCCAGGCCAGGCCAGGCAGAGCTCTCGGGGCTCCTTGCTGGGGGAATTTAGCAAGAAAGCTGGCTCTGCTCCCCACAGCTAGCCTCGACTCCAGGGCAAGCCGAGGATGGGAGGGTCTCAGTCTCTCCAGCAGGCCCCAACGAGCAGCCTGAACCGGGAACCCTCAGAAGCAATGTGAGTGCTCTGGCTCCATTTCCCCACTCTCTCTTTCTCTAGCTCTCGGTGGCTCTCTCATGCTCGCTTTCTCTCTCTTCCTCTTTGTATACCTTCCTCTCCTCTCACTCTGTCTCTCCCTCTTAGGCATCCTGTCAGTTCCGTTACCACGCTGCTTGCCTTCATGCTGGGTCTTTGTTAATGTCGCTTTAATTCCGGAGGTGCAGATATGGGCTTGCAGTGGGCAGTGGGGGAAGATTAGAAAGCCCCTCTGTTTTAGTCCTAATGGTGATACTAGAACTTGGATACCACTTTACCCAAAGGCTCTTCTTATGGTCTGTTTCGTTCAGCTACCTCATGTATGTGGCCTGGGGAGAAGAAATCACTTGAGAGTTTCTATTTAGATTTCAGAACATAAGGCATCATTTCTGCACTGTATTTGGATTTCCCATCAAACAGACGTGTTTCAGCTCAGCACATCAGACTCAGTAGTCACACCTGGCTTGGGATTATTTCTTTCAAGGAAGCCTCATAACTGGGCATCGGTGGTGATCTTTTCCTGCAGAGGACAGTTGTAAATGATAAATCCACTCAGAGAGAAATGACTGTTATTAATGGTCATCCATGTGACTTTGTCAATTGCATGAAAGGATCCACAGCAGGAACCCAGTCTGGCTTAGTTTAAACACCCCTTTAGACCTATACATAAAGGCAATCCTAAAAACACAGCCATTTGCTAAATGTAAGCCAAACTGTATAGCCTTGTCATTTATGGTATCAGGCCTTAGCTGTGCACTGAGCCAGAAATCTGATATTTTCCACTCAACCACAGAGCAGAGTGGCCTTGATGCTCAATGGGTGTTTGTGAGAATTGCTGTTCCTATGATTGCCAAGCCCCTAATGTATATGGGCATGTTTGGAAGGTGGGACTTATTAAATAGAGATGTCTGAGGAGCTCATGTTTCAGGGAGTCAGGCTGGCATTCACACTGTGCTTCCGTGTCCTAATCTTACCCACTTCCCCCATCAATGAAACCTAAGATAAATATATTTCTGGGAAGAGTATTTTAAGGAATGGGGAGAAGTAGTAGATTGGTGAAAAAGCTGTTTATTTGCAGGTTAAAAAATCTTAAAAAGACAAAAGCTGATGGATTATAGTAGGGAAGGCTGCCCAAATGGGTCTTTTCCAATGCTTCCTGAGACCAAAGCATCTTAGAAGAAACACTCAGTGAAATGATGCAAAGCTCAGCTATGTCTGTGGGTTAAAACCACGTTATTTACTAGGTTTGTGGCTTCATTTTCTGTAGTAATCAAAGCTTGGTGGTTGATTTGCATAGTACTATTTTATCTTCCTCTGTTGATTTAGAATTCATCTTCTTAAAAAAAAGGAATAACATATTTTCTTGAAATATCCTGGACCATGAATTAATGCAATCTATTTTTTTTTAGTATGTATATTTTTGCTCTCAGCATCATAGATTTGGGTTGTTTAAAAAGTACCATTTCCTTTAATTCATCATTGTTTTCCACACTGAGATTTACAAAGAATTCATCAATAAATAACAGACAATGATGGTAGTCTTATTCAGCACAGATCTTTTAAAGCACCTGAAGTCGGTTTGACTGTGTTGGGAAATTATACTATGAAATGGTTAGAAAATCAGCTGTTCAGTCCCCAACTCCATACTCTTTATACAACTGAGGGATAGAAATAACTGATTTTTACCTCCATTATTGATCTTTTAGAATAATTGTCCCATCATTTTGGGATAATGGAATTCAGTGCATTCAACACTTTAGGGATGGTGGTAAAAAAGAGAACTTTAGAATTAAACAGCCTCAACTTAATTGGGCATGCACATTAAATATTTTTTTGAATTGAGTTGTTCCATATACTGTCTCCTTAGAATTCTCATCCAAGACTTCTTCCACTTCAGCAATACCAATTTCTAAAACTTTTCTAAACATAGATCTTTGATATATGCAGCTTTCTGTTCTCTCTACCCCTTAACATTTAAATTCTAAAAAGAAGGAGGATCATGCAAACATCTGGATTTTTGTCTACTAGTATCCTTAGCATTATCAAGCTATTACTAAATAACCTGGATTTATTGTTACTGAGAAATCCTGACTTAATTAAAATGAATTCTTTGTGGTTGTGAGCAAAGGTTGTGATAGAAGAGGCAGATGATTATCAAGTAATTTGAAACTTCAGTCTACCCGGCTTGTAACTCGTTTGTACCTATTGTCTCCCCTATTATCATGTAAGCTCCTTGAGGGTTGTTGTGGTGATTGTTCAGTTGTGTCTGACTCTTAATGACCAAATTTGTGGTTTCCTTGGTAGAGATATTGGAGTGATTTGCCATTTCCTATTCCAGCCCATTTTACAGATGAGGAAACTGAGGCATACAGGGTTAAGTTTTAGACTTGCCTAGGGTCACAAAGGTAGCATCTGAGGTGGGATTTAGATTCATGAAGATGAGTTGTCCTGAATCCAAGCCCTGAACTCTATCCACTGTGCCACCTAGCTGCATTTAGGGATTATTTTTACCTTTTCTTTTTGTATATTTAGGATAATGCCTAGCATCTAGAACAAGCCTAATAAATGCTTGTTGATTGAATTTTTTTTTGAGAGGGTAGAAGTATGACTTCATTTCAAGTTTCATAATTGAGGTTTAAAGAAGGACTTTAAAGTTTTTAAAGTATTAGGCTGCAAACCCTGGTAACTTCTCTCTCTCTCAGCACAGGATGGCTTATGGTCTCCAGTATCTACTAGAGAGGAGAATGGAAATACAAAGGAGGAAGTGGAGAGGCAAATAAGTTGGGTCACTGGAGAGCGAGGAATGAGCCAATGCAAACAAATGGATATTCTTTTAATTTTTATTCGCTTTGGTCAAGTCCAAGCAAATTCCACAGCCATGCTATCAATTGCTGTTTCAAAACAACAAAAAGGTAGATGAATGAGAAAATCATAGAATCTGTATTAGTAATATGTCAGAACTGGACCAGTCCTTGTCCTGAAGTCAGGAGTCCTGGCTTTAAGAATGACTTGCACATCCTTGGGCAAGCCACCTCTTTCTATGCCTCAGTTTTTAGATGGTTTTTGAAGGCGCTTTCCAACTCTCGATTCTATTAGGGAATTGACAATTTTTGTTTTAATTAAACTTGTGATTTCATTCGTTTCCTTTCCCAATCCCAGTCAGCACTTGTGCTGCAACTTTTCGTTTTGGAGGTTTACCTGGGTTACTAAGAGCTTAAGTCAAATGACCAGGGTCAAATACTCTGTATATGTCAGAAGGCAGAACTTGAACCCAGGTTCTTCTGATTCTTAGGCTGGCTCATACATTGTGCCATGCTGCCTTGATGTTGTACACAAATTTATCTTGGGAGTTAATTTTTAGTGTACACAATTTGCTACTGTGCCACAAAGTATATTCAGGAAAAGTCAGCCTTCTATGGTATTGTTATCTCAATGAGAAATTCAGGAAATGTCTTCTAGAAGGCTTTAATTTGTATTATGTGGCCTAAATAGCATTCAAATTCCTTATTATTATTATTCTAGAATAGCTATGTAAATCACAGCCTATTGTATATAGTGTAAAATTAAAAGAGTTAATCATGGCAGATGACTGAAAAAAAAAGCAAAATTAGATTGAAAAAAGAGATGTGTCTAATTTTAAATTCATTTCACATACGCTTGCTAAGCACCTTTCATAGACAGTGTGTGGTGCCCAAAACAAAGATATGTAAACCACTGTCTTTGACCTCAAGAAGCTTAACCATCTAGAAAGGGTCATGTGTAAACATGTAGAGGGGAGTACCATGTCAGTAATTCAAACAAAGAGTTTTAATGTGATCGCTTCTGGCTGGGGTGAGTAGGAAGGGTTCATGAAACAGGTGGCATTGGGGCTGGAACTTGAACATTAGGTAGAATTTTAATAAGTAGAGATGGAGATATGGAAGGTAGAAAATACTAAGCTGAGAGAATGTCACAAAACCAAGTTGTAGAAGCAGGAACATGCAAGTTTATTAAGCAGTGGGGTCTAGAGTAGTTTGCATGGCATATACACTTCTTGTAGTTGTGGAAGACAAGGCTCGAAATGTATGTTAAAACCATGTTGGACTGGCCCTGGAGGAGGACCTGAGTTCAAATCCAGCCGCAGACACTTGACACACTTACTAGCCGTGTGACTTTGGGCAAGTCACTTAACCCCAATTGCCCTCCAAAAAAAAAAAAAGGAAAAAAACATATTGGAGCTGAAGTATTTGAATATTAGGGTCAGGAGTTTGGATTTCATGTGGTAGGCAATAGGGAGCCTTCATAGTGAGAGTGGGAGATAGCCAGTGTGGTCTGTGTGTTTCATTTGTATGTGTGAGGAACAAAGATGTATAGAGGAAGGACTGTAGCATGTTGAGAATTTGAGAAGATATTAACAAGATTCACCCAGGGTATGGATGGGCTACAATATATGATGCTGGAGGGAGTAGCCATATCAGTGAGATCATAAATGTATCAAAGAAAAGAACCCTTAAAGAATTTTGAATGGAGGAGTGATTGATCAAAGCAGTACTTTAGGAAAATTAATTTGGCAGTGTCAGATCACAGTTTATATTGGAATAGGAGAGAGAAGGAGGAAGCAGGAAGACCAGTGAGGGAGCATTTCAACAGTCCAGACAAGAAGTACTGAGAACCTGAACTGGAGTGGTTATATAGAATCAAAAGGGAAGAGACAGATGGAAGAGATGTTTGGAGGAGGATTCATACAGTGGAAGGGATGATGGATGGGGAAAATCAAAGATGTGGTCAGATGCCTAGGGAGAATGAGAAATTGTTGATTCTCTTAACAGAAACAGAAAAGTCTGAAGGAGTCACTGCTTGGGAAGGTCTGTGGTAGAAATTGAGAAGATGATGGATTCTGTTTTAAACATGTTGAGTTTAAATTGTTGGGAGGACATCCAGGTAGGAGAAAGTCCAATAGACAATTGGACATGCAGAACTAGACCTTGGGAGAGAGTTCAAGGGTAGTTTAGCTTAACTGGAATTATTACTAATGTGGGATGAGTGCAGATTTCTCTCTGGGCTTTGTAGTTGGTTAGCCTAGTAGCCTAGTAGGATTCTTTTTCTTCCAAGTTGTATGATTTGCCTAATTTCCTCAGGTCTACTTATCTGTAGATTCCTTGCCCCACCTTTTGTTATCAGCTTTCTCCATTATCATCTCTGGTTATTCTTTCTTATTTTCTTACAGACAAATGTGTGAGAGTCTGGTCTTCCTCTTTTCTTCCTGAAGACCAAGAGAGTGTTCCTGGTTTTTTTTTCTTTGCTCTTTTCCTCCCACAGTTATACCCTTACCTTGAACCATAGCCTTTCTCATTATGAAAGGAACAGAATGAGAAGACAGAGCTCCTGACAGTGTAACTGCCACATGTGGGTCTCCTGCCAAGGGTTAAATCTCTGAGATAATTTCAAGCTCCCTGTGTCCCACTTCTCTTGTGCAAGGGTCAGAGCCTCTGACTTCTTTGGTTCTCTGCTATCGCACCCACTATCTTCCCTATACATCCACAGCCCTTGCAGAAAAAGACAGGTTTATAATTTCTTGCTATCTCTGAAATAAACACACAACCCTTTAGATGGTCAAAGCCAAGGGGTTCTTAATCTTTCTTTTTCTCTTCCTTCCTTCCTTCCTTCCTTTTATTATTGGTCCCTTTGACAATCTGTCAAAACCTTGCGTTCCCTTTTCAAAACAATGTTTTTTAAATGAATGAAATATACAAGATTATAAAAGAAACTAATTCTATTGAAATAATAAAGTAAAAAAAAATTGTCAAGAACTCCTGTAAGGGTTTTACTGCAGGTTGTTATTGTTGTTTAGTCATGTCAGACTCTTTGTGGCCCCATTTGGGGTTTTCTTGGCAAAGATACTGGAGTGGTTTGCCATTTCCTTCTACAGCTCATTTTACAGGTGAGGAAATTGAGGCAAACAGGGTCAAGTGACTTGCTCAGGATCACACAGCTAGTAAGTATCTGAGGCTGGATTTGAATTCAGGTGTTCCTGACTTGAGACCCAGAATTCTATCCACTGTGTCACCTAGCTTTTTTTTTTTTAACTGCAGGTAACCACAGGGGGAAAAGAGTGCAAGTTATAGAAATCTTAAATGCCTTTAGTAGGAGACTTTGGTCTTCAGTGAAATGTGCTTGGATTCAAGCCAGGTCTATCTATTTAGGTTCTTTGTTTCATTGAATCATCTTTATTTTGGTTCTTATCTTTAGAATTTGGCATATCTCAGCTGGATTTGGTCTTTATGCTAGCCAAGCTCTCAGGTTCCCACCCTGAAGATTTGAGCTGGCATGGACCTCTAGGTCAGGTGAGATTTTGCCCCCACCCTGCACCTGAGCCCCAGAACCAGCACAACCTAGTCTTATCTAGACTTATTCCTGGGTGTGGACTTTCAATTGGAACCCCTAGCTGGCCTCCCCATATTTCCCTAGCTCCTTGCAGACTTCCTTGCACTGACATTATATTCACCTCCTTCTTTCCTGAGTGTTTCTATTTCTCAGAACTTTGAAAGCCCTAACCTTGTCCCTGACCCATTTTTCTCTGTTCTGTCTGAGGTATAATCAGAAACTGGTTATTAAGGAGAATCCTGTATTGGTCAGGGTTCTAGAGTAGAATCTTGGTGCCTGATCCCTCTAGTGGATATATGGCTATGATGATAGGTTCTATTGTTCATAGGATTTGGAAATGGAAGAGGCACTCTTAGAGATGGTAACTCCACTCATTTTAGAGATGGGGAAATTGAAGACCTCCAGAAAGAAGGTGTAACACATAGAAAGTCACAGAGGTGGACTTTGGCAGAATTGAGCCTTGGGCTTCTCCGTTCCAGGGTTCTTTCTACTACATCATGCTTCTAGAGCTGGACTGCATTACATCAGTTTCATCCTAAAAGCGTTAGAGTGCTGTTTCTTCTTGTTTCAAAGCTTGTGCCTTCTCTCCACTTTCTCATTAAGCTCCTGTTTAACGTCTTAGCTCATTTATAGGACTAAAATGCCTGACACACCCTGAATCCAATGACTGATAAAACTCACATTACTAGATGCATGTGTATTTTTTTGACCATTTATTCAGGTGTCCAGTATCCCCCTCTCCCTCCAACATGCACACCAGGAAATGGGTTTTCTAGAATCTTGTCTCTTCTAGAATATTGATTACAAGAAAGAAGTATATTCATCCATAGTAAGAGGATTGGTCTCTGTGCTCTTCTTGAACCAAGGGAGTCACCTTGTTGTAACTCCTTACTGAGCTATTGAGATTGGATAGTCTGCTTATATTAGGGTCAAACACCTAAGCACTGGACATCGATGGAGTATATTAGTACAAGGCAGGCTTGAGAGCCCAGCCCCTCTGCTTTTTCTTCTCTCTCTCTCCACCCCGCTGCTCCCCCTCCCCCTCTCATTTATTTCTACCGTTGGCAGCCTGTTTCTGTGGCTATATTGTTCGTTGCCTAGGAACCCACTTTAGGGTGAAATATGATTGGCTGATCTCATTAAATCGATTGCCAGAGCTGGGCCAGCATCTTGGGTGTGCGAAGGATTTTTAAACAATTCCGTTTTCATCCTTTAAGATTAACAGTGAAGAATTAGTTACTCTAAATGATTGCTTTTAAGAAGTCGACTGTGAAATTGATTGTTCATGGTATAATATTTTATTTTGTGTGAAATGAATTTGGCCACAAGGAATATTTTTAAAAGACTGAGTCAGCCAGAAATGCTTATACACATCCATCCTGTGATGAAAGTTGGTGGCCTGGGCTGACGTTTGTTCCCATTTTTATTTATAAATTACTTTTAGCAGTTGTTTCATGAGTATGGATTGTATGCTGTCTTCATTACCACCAAATAGAAGAAACAGTCAGGGATCTAAGGGGTTGAAGCCAAGATTGGAGGGCAGAGTATCTCCCCAATGGTTTTCTGCCTGTCTCTAGTGACACAGAGTGATCATCAGATCTGATTCTCTTAAAATCAATGCTAGGGATGAAGCCTGGATGAGCACATGGGGATCATCTCCTCCAATCCCCTCACTCACAAATGATGTGAAGCAACTTGCTCAAAGTCACACAAAACCAAAATGTGAACGGGAGTTCCCTGATTTCAAATGCAGCCTCTTTTTGAAATGGATGTCCCATTTCAACTCACCAGGTCGACAGCGGACATTGGGATCTTTCCCCACAAACTCAACCCTCTTCCAAACTGCCCTGTTTCTGCTAAATATAACATCATCCTTCCAGTCACCTGGGCTCACAGTTTACTGTCATTCTTGATAACTTTCTGTTGCTTACCCCTATGCCTAGTCCATGGCCAGATCTTTTTGTTTTGACCTGTGCAACATCTCCCTTCACTCTCATAAGGACCACTCTAGCACAGGCTTTCGTCCTCTCTTGCCCAGATTATTCCATTAGCTTCCCTCTTGGTCTCTCTCTCTCAAGCCTCTCCCTCCACCTATCCATCTACTACATAGGTGTCTTAGGGAGTTTCCTAAAGTATCTTACATCTCATCTTACTATTCAGTAAACTCTAGTGCAGGAGTGGATGGGGAAACTGGGACCTCAGTGCCTCATGTGGCCCTGTAGGTCCTCAAGTATGGCCCTTTGACATGAAGCTTGGATTCAGTCAAAGGGCTGCACTTGAGGACTTAGAGGGCCACATGTGGCCCAAGGTTCCCCACGTCTGCTCTGGTGACTCTAGGATCAAATACAAATTATGTTTTACCTTTAAAGCCCATCACAATCCATCCTTTCAGCTTTACTACCCGTTACTTCTCTTTACACACACAATGGTGCAGCCAAACCAGCCTCTTACTGTTTCTCATGCATGACACTCATCCTCTCTCTGTGCGTTTGCAATGGCTGTCCCTGATGGCTGGAAGTCACTCCCTACTATCACTTTTGCCTCTTGGAATCCCTGGGTTCTTTCAAGGCTCCATGTAAACTGTAAGCTTCCAAATCGCCCAGTTCTAGTGCCTCCCCTCACCCCAATATCTTGTGTCTGCTTTGCATAGGAGAGGCATGCTCTAATGGAGGAAAGCCAGTCTTGTGTCTAGGGGATCTGGGTTCAAGTCCTGCCTTTGACATATTGACTATATGACCTTGGGCAAGTTGCTTAATGTCTTAATGCTCTAGGACAGTGGTGTCCAACTCAAATAAAACCTGGGGCCACTAAACTGTTCATAAAGATCCCTTTGGGCCTCATAACGACTTTGTTGTTATTGTTCAGTTGTATTTCAGTCATGTCTGACTCTCTGTGGCTCCATTTGGGATTTTCTTGGCAAAGATACTGGAGTGGTTTGCCATTTCCTTCTCCAGCTCATTTTACAGATGAGGAAACTGAGGCAAACAGGGTTAAGTGACTTGCTCAGGATCATACAGCTAGTGTCTGAGTACAGTTTTGAACACAGCAAGATGAGTCCTCCTGACTCTAGGCCTAGTGCTCTATCCACCATTTAGGTGCTCAAGCTGGCACATACTAGGTAGCTAATAAATGCTTCTTGATTGGGGAGTGGTTAAGCAAACCAAAGACTCTATAGAAACATATACAAAAGCTTCCCAATAAAGAATTAAAAACGACTCTTAACTGACAAGAACATTGCTCATTTTCGGGGGTATAGATGTGACTCCTCTAAAGCCCCCAAAGTCCCAGATACTTTTACTTTTTTCTTTTTCTTCTCTAGTATATTTTGCTTCTCCTCTTCTCCTATTCTTCCCTCTGAAGCATGTGCTCCATTCCCTGCGGATGTCTCTGTGCTGGTTCCTTATGCCAGCTCTGCTCCCCAGAGCCCCTCTCGCTCATTCTGTGAGTACACAGTTTTCTGTAATCCTCCCTGGACCTCTTTTTTATAGAAAAGATTTGGAGAAAAGGTGTCAGCTGAAAACTACTTCCGCCCTTCCCTCCTTTGCCCCAGTGAGCACTCATTAAGAGCCTGGGAGAATATGGTACATAGAGAGATGGCACATGGGATTTGGAGGCACAGGGGACTAGGCTTCAGATCCCAGACCTGTACTTTAGTAATCCTGCGCCTGGAGTTCCACATGCATGTTCATTTCTCTTGTAATAAATCCAGTTGCAACGTGTATCTCACGAACTTGTGACACACACACACATACATTTTGGTTAACCCTACCTATGGCAAGTCACTAATTCTGGGAATTTAGTTTCCTCATCTGTAAAATTAGATGATCTCGAATGGTCTCGACAGTCTGGCTCTGAATTCTATGATTCTCCAAGTATTGTTATCAGTGGATTTTTCTCTGCTGTCTAAATTGGTGTCTCGAAGAGAAAAAGATTCTGTGAGATTGACTGTGGGTTTTCTCTGACACAATGGGTCCCACATACTCCTCGGGGCTTTTGAAGTCTCCTAAGGTTACACAGCTGCCAACTCTCTTTATTTAGGAGGGTTCATGCCGTACGGCTTTTCTTGATTAGTTGACCGCTCTCCCTTATCCTTAAATGGAGTGGCACCATCTCCTATCCTCTTAGGAAGCACCCTGCCAGGGCTGAGGTCGAAAACAGCCGGTGGAGATGGGATTTGGGGCCCTGCGTTCTGCTTGCAATGGCTAAAAGGTCAACTTCAATATCTTCTTTCTTTTTCCACGTCAGATATTCTCCTCTTGAGCCCCTGGAGATCTCTTGTATTCTCCCAGTTAGCTCTCTACTAACTAACACTTATATAGTGTTTTAAGATTTGCTTTATAAACATAAATCTCAATCAATCCTGGGGGGTTGGTGCTATTATTATCCCAGTTTTACGGATGAGGAAACTGAGGCAAACAGGTGAAATGACATATCCAAGGTCACACAGCTAGCAAGTGACTGAGTCTGGATTTAAATTCAGGTCTCCCTGATTCCATAATGAACACTCTGAGTACTAGTACCGGTGGGATGATTCTTGGATGTTTCATTATTGTTTATATAAAACAAACTGTGAAATTTCACAGAGGCTTTTCGTGGTAGTCAATACTCAAAGTAAACTCAATGATATAAAATTTTTCTTTGTTCTCCCCCCACTTTTCCGTTTACTAAAGAAGTCTTTTGCAGGGAGGAAGGGAGAGTTGGAATGTGGAGAGCAATGGAGCCAGTCACTTAAAGGAGATTCATAGGATTTAGAGTCCAGAAATTTCCTGGCCTATCCAAGTCACTGAGGCCCAGAAGGATCCCATGTCTCATTCAAGATTATCTCCAGTCGTCCTGATCTGTGTCTTACCGTTGGACTCAGATGACTCTGGAGGAGAGAGTGAGGCTGGTAATTTTGCACAGCCCTGCCTCACTTAAATCCAATTCACTTGCAAGTCAGGACATCACCTTCCTGATGTCATTGGCCCTCTTTGAGAATGAAGAACAAAGAACCAGAACAACAATAAGATTCAAGATCACACCTGTTAGGATTCAGATCTCTTATTCATAATTCTGGTGCTTTTCCTACGGCACCAGATTGCCTTATTAAGTTTAAGTAGAAGCCACTTGTTTTTTATTTGTTTGCTTTTTTGCAAGGCAAATGGGGCTAAATGATGTGCCATCTGTTTAGGGTAAAAAAAAAAATATATATATATATATATATATGTGTGTGTGTGTATATATAGATATAAATATATAGATATATAGATATATAGATATATATAGATATTGAACTCTTGAGTTTATTTCTTTTTTTTAATTAACAAGATGTGTTTGGACCAAATTAAAATTGTGCAATCTTTAAAAATCATTTAATTTTTTGCACCTTCTAAATTCCAGCTTCTTGGAGTAGAGCACCCATTGCCTCATCTTAGTTATAATTATTTGCAAATCAACTCTCCTTCCAATGTACAAGTGCAGATGGTAACTGTCTTTTTTTTTTTAATTTCCAATTACATGTGAAAACAATTTTTTACATATTTTTAAAATTTTGAGTTCCAAATTCTCTCCTTCCCTTCTCCCTTCATTGATAGGACAAGTAATTTGATATAGTAATATAGGTTATATAGGTGCAGTCATGCAAAACATATTTCCATATTAGTCATGTTGTGAAAAAAAGCACAGACAAAGCAAAACAAAATCCAAGAAAAATAAAGTTAAAAAAAAATTATGCTTTGATCTCCATTCAGACTCTTATCAGTTCTTTCTCTGGAAGTAGATATAGTATTTTTTACTGTAAGTCCTTTGGAATTACCATCATGTTGCTGAGAATAGCTGTCATTCACAGTTGATCATTGTACAGTATTGCTGTTACTGTGTACAATATTCTCCTGGTTCCGCTCACTTTACTTTATATCAGTTCACATAACTCTAGGTTTCTCTGAAAACACCCTGCTCGTCATTTCTTATAGCACAATAGTATTTTATCATAATCATATACCACAACTTATTCATCCATTTCCCAGTTGATGGGCATCCTCTCAATTTCCAATTCTTTGTCACCACAAAAAGAGCTGCTATAAATATTTTGTACATATAGGTCCTTTTTCTTTATACAAAAATCTGTGGGATACAAACCTAGTAGTGGTATTGCTGGGTCAGAAGGTTTTTATAGTTTTATAGCCCTTTGGGAATAGTTCCAAATTGTTCTCCAGAAAGGTTGGAGCAGTTCTCCGCCAAGAGTGCATTAGTGTCCCAATTTTCCTACATACTTTCCAATGTTTCTTATTTTCCTTTTCTGTCATATTAACTGATCCGATAATAATTTGCATTTTTCTAATCAGTAGTGATTTAGAGCATTTTTTTATGTGACTATAAGTAGCTCTGATTTCTTCAGAAAACTGCCTGTTCATATCCTTTGACTATTTATAAATTGGGGAATGACTTGTATTCTTATAGATTTCTCTATATTTGAGACATGAGGCCTTTATCAGAAACTTACTGTAAATTTTTTCCCCTAGTTTTCTGCTTCACTTCTAATCTTGGAAGAATTGGTTTTGTTTGTGCAAAAGGTATTTAACTTTTTGTAATCAAACTTATCCATTTTACATTTTGTAATGCTCCCTACCTCTTGTTTGATCATAAATTCTTCCCTTGTCTATAGATCTGGAAGGTAAACTGTTCCATGCTTCCCTAATTTGCTTATGGTATCATCCTTTATGTCTAAACCATATAACCCACTCTGCTATCTACTTCTGTTTTATGGCTGAGTTCATCCCATTCACAATCATTATGTTTAGTAATTGTGTATTCTTTCACATCTTACTTTTTTCCTGTTTATTCTTCTTCCTCCCTCTCTCCTTTCACCCTGTCCCTCCTCAAAAGTGTTTTGTTTCTGACCACTGCCTGTGCCAATCTGCCCACTCTTTTATCAGTCACCCCCTCTTCTCTTTCCCTCTCCCCCTCCTGTTTCACTGTAGGGTAAGTCAGATTTCTGCAACAAAATGTATTTGTTATTCACTCTTAAAGCAAATTACAATGAAAGTTTCAAGCATTGCCTGCCACCTCCTCCCATCTTCCCCTTTACTGTAAAAGCTCTTTTGCACCTCTTTATATGAGATAATTTATCCTATTCTACCTTTCTTTTCCCTCTACTCCTAGTGCATCCCTCTTTATCACCCCTTCATTTTATTTTTTTGGATATTACTCCATTGTAATTAACATACCTGTGCCCTCTCTCTATGTGTACTCCTTCTAACTGCCCTAATGATGATAAAGTTCTTAGGAGTTACGAGTATCATCTTCCCATGTAGGAATGCCAACAGATTAACTTTATTGAATCCCTTATGATTTCTCTTTCCTGTTTACCTTTTTTAACTTCTCTTACATCTTGTATTGAAAAATCAGATTTTTCTTTTCAGTTCTGGTCTTTTCAAAGTCCTTTATTTCATTAAATATTTATTTTTTCCCCTGAAGGATTACACTCGGTTTTGCCAGGTAGGTGATTCTTGGTTATAATCCTAGCTCCCTTGCCCTCTAGAATATCATATTCCAGCATGCAATCCTTTAACGAAGTGCTGCTAAATCTTGTGTTATCCTGACTGTGACTCTGTGATATATGAATGCTTTCTTTCTGGCTGCTTGAACTATTTTTTCCTTGACCTGGAATTTGGGAGTTTTCATTTTGTGATCTCTTTTGGGAGGTGATTGGTGAATTCTTTCAATTTCTATTTTACTCATATCAAGGCAGTTTCCCTTGATAATTTCTTGAAATTTGATATCTAGGTTCATTTTCTGATCATACCTTTGAGGTAGTCCAATAATTCTTAAATTATTGGATCTCCTGGATCTGTTTTTCCAATGAGATATTTCACATTTCTTCTGTTTTCATTCTTTTGGTTTTGTTTTATTGTTTCTTGTTATCTCCGGGAGTCATTAGCTTCTACTTGTTCAATTCTGATTTTTAAGGAATTATTTTCTTTAGTGTGCTTTTGTACCTCCATTTCCATTTGTCCAATTCTACTTTTTAAGGAATTCTTCTCTTCAGTAGATTTTTGTGTCTCTATTACCTTTTGATCTGTTTTGTTTCTTAAGGTTTTAATTTTTTTCTCCCAGTATTTTTGGTGTCTCCTTCACCAAGCTGCTAACTCTTTATTTTTTCTCATGATTTTCTTGCATCGCTACCATTTCTTTTCTCAATCTTTTTTCTACTCTTATTTGATTTTTAAAATCCTTTGTGTGGGCGACTAGGTGGTACAGTGAATAGAGCACCAGCCCTGGAGTTAGGAGGACCTGAGTTCAAATCTAGCCTTAGACACTTGACACACTTACTAGCCATATGACTTTGGGCAAGTTGCTTAACCCCAATTCTTTGTCATCATAAAAAGAGCTGCTATAAATATTTTGTACATACAGGTCCTTATCCTTTATACAAAAATCACTGGGATACAAACCTAGTAGTGGTATTGCTCCAAAAAAAAAAGTAAAATCCTTTTTGAGTGCCTCCAGGAATTCTTTTTGGACATGAGACCAGTTCACATTTTTCCTTTGAGGTTTTGCATTAGCTGTTGTTGTCCTCTTCTAAATTTGTGTTTTCATCTTCCCTATAACCATAGTAGCTTTGTATGGTCAGGTTTTTGTTGTTGTTGTCATTTGCTCATATTTTTAGCCTATTTATTGATGTTTAACTTTAAGTTAAAGTTGATGTCTGTTCCTGGGTTGGAGGGGTTAGTGTCTTAAGCTTCAAGTTTTTTGTGCTCCTGTTTTCAGAGCTAGTTCTGGGGTTCTATAAGTTTTCAGTTCTTTTAAAGTGGTATGATATAACGAAAGGTGTGGTTGTTGCTCTTTAGGTCTGTGCTCTGGTCTGTGAGTGACCACTCCTTTCTACTCTGCAACTGTGTCCAGGGTCCCCTTTCCTGCTAGTCTTCCTCCTCACCCTTAGACTGCAACCTGGAACCACATGTGGGCAATGTAGCAGAGTCCTGTTCCCAGTGACAGCAAAGGGTCCCCTATAATCTCCTTCTGACCAGTTGTCTAAATCCCTTGTCATCTGTGAGAACTCTGGAAGTCTCCATTGCTGCTCCAGTCACTCCTGAGGTCAGCTGCTTTTGTTTCACCTCATCCTTTTGTTGCTTCTGCTACATCAGAATTTGTTTTGAGGTGTTGTTATAACATTGTTTGGAGGGGTATTTGGGTGAATCCAGGCAGGTTCCTGCTTTTACTCCACCATCTTGACCCCACCCCAGCCAGGTCTGTTTTTTTTTCTTTAAGTAACACATATAGTTAGCAATGTTGAGGAGAAGAAAAAAAGAGATCATAATTTCCTTGGACCTCATTTTCCTCCTATATAAAATGAGGGTGTTAGAGTAGATGGTTTCTGAGGTTTCTTTCAGCTATAGGTCTCATCCTCTGGCTCTGTGATCCCTCTTAATTAGGCAGTGGTCACAGGATATGAGGTAAAGCCAACTGAAATCCCCCAAGCTCAGCCTGAGTTGTGCTACATCTTTATTCCTTTAAGTGTCTCTCACATCTCAAGACCACCCAGTGGTTCCTCAAAGAGGAAGAATAAGACCCAGGGAAGTAGTTAATTGTCCCAGACTTCCCATCACAATCTGCCTAGGATAGCCTGAGTAACCTTGGGAAGAAGCTTCTTATCCAGTAGTAGGAAGGCCCTGGGGAATTAAAGAACCAAGACACTACCAGCATCTAGCAGTACATCACAGTGTGCTTTTGAGACCTGCCCACTCCTAAGGCTCAGAGGTACCCTGGCCTGAAATCAACCTATGAAGGCCAAAGAATCCAAAGCCAGTTGGAGTCCACATTTAGTAAGTCTGTTGGTAAAGAACAGAGTGATGGAGACTAGTTAGTAGCTCGTGGCATTTTCATCACACATACAGGTCCTATAGTTTAGTGTGCTATTTGTTTATAATAAGGTTTGTCATCTGGAAAACACCCAGGCTGCTTCTTTTTAAATTGTTGTGGTCCAGATGTGGGAAAAATACTACAGTTGTAGCTAGAGGCTTGTAAGGAAACTTCCACCCCTCAGAGAGGCTTGTCTTTTCTGCCATACTCCCACCGTATTCTTGGTGTTCAGTGAAAGATCAGTTTTGTGCCTGTTTCTCTTATTTTTGTATGAACTTCAAAAGTAGCTAGATCAAAGGAAGCTCCTGCCTCTGAGATTTCCTTTTCTCTGTCAGGCACCAGGCCTGCTGATTGAACTCACTAATTCTTCATTGTTATACATTAAAGCGGCATTAATATAATGTTCTGATTTTTTTTTTCACTTCAGGAAAAGAAAGCTTGGATAGGTTAACTTTAGTTTTTGGAAAAAATAACTCTTTCATGCATTTATATCATATATGTCTAGAATTTCTAGCCGGATCCTTGACATATAAAGTAGGGAGTTTGCCCCTAAAGCAGAGTGTGTTTGTTTGTCTGGGAGTGGGGTGGGTGGGCCATTGGATCCCTGGGATGTAATGGTGGTTTCTTATGGCTTTTGTCTCCAAAGTATTTAGGGCCAAGGTGCCCCTAGAAAGGGGAATCAAGAATAGAAAAAGGGGAACTGGGAAGGAACAAATAATGATTACCTTTTCTATTTATTTTATTTTTAAATTTTATATTAGTGCCTTTTTGTCTTTTATCTCACAACCATTTCCTAGTACCTGATACCGTCCGGCCACCTTCCTTCCCTGTCACAAAGAAAAAGTAAAGCAAAACCTAGGCTATAGTAACTTTTTCTTCTTCCCAATCAATTCAATTTAATTTAAGAAGAATTTATGAACTGCCTACTATGTGCCAGGTGCTAGGAATATGAAGACAAAAAACCACTTTGTACTTAAGAAGTTTGTGTTCTGCTGTGGAAGGGGAGGTAGGAGAGGAACAGATCATATAGATTAGGATGAATGGATGAATAAATGAGTGAATGTGATTGAAAAAGCATTCTTTAAGTGCTATGTATCAAGCACTGTGCTAAATGCTGGTGATGGGTTCATGGTGCACCCAAAGAATATTGGGGTGCCACCAGAAATGGTGGAGAAAAGACATTATGTGGGTTCTAGTGTCCTGAAAGAAATTCACTCGAACGGTTCATCAAGTTAAAGAAAGGCACTTATTGGAGTCACACACCTTGCTTCCATGTTGGGGGGATAGAGCAGAGGCTGTAGGTAAGCCATAGGCCAGGTTAAAGGTCTGGTTTAAATACAGTTTTATGGAATGGGAGGAAGGGGAACAAGAGAATGGGAAGATGAACAAGCATAGGTCTGGAGTGCACAGTTAGACTGCAGGTGCCTTTGTCATACACATAATTGAGGCAAGAAAAGGGGGAAGAGGGGAGCCACTCCGGAGTCCATGCAGATAAGCAAAGGGAGCAGGAGAGGGGAGGGGAAGAGTGATGGGGATGCTCTGTGAAAGCACACAGGCAAGTCCATAGTGAGGGACTTCAGTGCATAGTCTTTGATGACTTTTCTGGCTGATCACATCCTGCATCTTATCTCATATGTCACATCCTGCATTCTGTTTGCTTCATCTACCTGAGTACTCCTTTCTACCTCATCATTGGGGCTGCGCATCCTAAAAGGAGATATAGTTCCTGCTCTCAAGGGTCTTACACACTAATTAGAGGAGACAACAGGTATAAGAGAATTCAGAGTGAATGGCAAGGTCCAGAAGGGCTGACCATAAACCAGGACAGCAGATGTTATGTCTCAGGGTCGGAAGGGGAACCCTCACTGACAGTTCTTCCACCCATAAGGTCTGAGGGTTAAGGGAGAGGTGAAGAGAAGAAAAACTATCTGTGGATAGTTTTTTCCACTTGGGCCACACTGTGTATGGGTCAGGGAGGCCAAGGGCTAAGGGAAGGAGTATATAGAGAGCAAAATATATACAAAGGGACTTGAGGAGGAAGTGCCAACAATCTGTTGAATCAGAAAAGACCTTCTGTAGAGGGCAGCACTTTCCCCATTCAAGAATTAGAATATTACGTGCAGGGAATATCAGCCACCTTGTCTGGAATGTAAAGTGTGAGTGAGAGGGACAATGGGAAGATATTGAGAATAATAGGAAAGCGTGGGAAGTGAGCAATGGGAAATGGCTAGAGCCAGTTTGTGAGGGACTTTACATGCCAAGCAGAAGAGCTGGTGCATTTGTCAAAGGTGATAGGGAACAGCTGAACCTTGTTGAGTTTTCTGTGCTTTATCAATATCTGTTTGACAGCTATGGAGCAGATGGATTTGAGAGGGGAAAGACTGGGAGCAGGGAGATCAGTTGGGAGGGTATGGGCAGTGGAGATGAGGTCTTGAGCTAGGTTTCCTATCCCAGAACTCTGTACTCCAGTATACACAATAACTGGTTTGCAAACCAGAACTCTACCTCTTCTGGGATAAGAAAGGACAAACTCTTAAGAGCTAGGAGAATTCAGTTCAATTCAATAAACTTTACTTAAGTGCCTGCCACATGTCAGGCCCTGTGCTAAGCCCTGGGGATACAAAAAGAGTCTAGAGACAGTACCTGCCCTCCAGGAGCTTAAATGAGACAAAAATAAACAAACTTAAGCTATTAGCAGAATAAGCGGGAGATCATTCAAAGAACAGTAGCACTAGAAGTAACAGGGAGTTAGGGAAGGCTTATGGTAGAAGGTGAAGTTTTAGTGGGGCTTAAAGGAAACCAGTAATCTGACCTTGAGGAGAGAGAGTGATCCAGGCATGGGGGTCAGCCAGAGAAAATGGCGGGAGCTGAGAGATAGAGTGTCTTGTTTGTGGGACAAGCAGGAGGCCAGTGTGGCTGGATCAGTGACTAAGGTGCAAAGAAGGCTGGAAAGGTAGGAGGGGTCGAGGTTATGAAGTGCTCTGAATGCCAGAGCATTCGTTTTATATTTGTTTCTGGGGACAATAGGAAGCCACTGAAGTTTATTGTGTAGGAGAATGACATGATCAGATCTGCATTTAGGAAAACCACCTTAGTGGCTGAATGGAGAATGGACTGAAGTGGGGAGAGATTTGAGTCAGGCAGACCCACAATCGGGCTGTTGCAGTAATACAAGTGTGAGGGGATGAGGGTCTGTACTAGAACGGTGGCAATGTCAGAGAAGAAAGGGGGGCATATTTAAGAGATGTCACAAAGGAAAAATTGACAGGCCTTGGCAACAGCTTGGATGTGGGGGTGAGAGATAGTGAGGAATCCAGGATGATTCCTAGATTGTGAGCTGGAATTATGCTTCAGGGGCTCTTCTTTTCCCCCTCATTTATCTTATTAGTTTGCTCCTAGCAATGTAGGACTCATGTGCCCTGGCGTCAGTGGATAAGTGGGGTTAGGATCCAGATAATAAATTCACCATCCTATGAGAGCTGGGTAAGTATCAGAAGACCTGGGTTCCGGTTACTGCTTGGAAGCACTAGATTTAGGTATAGGACCAAGACTCAATTCATACAATTGCAGAATCTCAGAGTTAGAAGAGATGGTAGAACCCATTTAGTTTAAATCATCCCTGATAGAGAATCTCTATTATTAGTTACCCAAACCAGGAGGTCAATCATCTGATCTTCATTTGATGACCTCCAGTGAATCTACCTGTGTGGCCTTAGGAAAGTCTCTCTCTTGACCTAGTTTATTTTTCCCATCTTTAAATGAGAGTATTGGACTAGGTGATTGAGAAGCTCCCTTTCTGTAAAAACCACATGCAGTTTCTGAGTATTCATTCCGTGAATGTTTCTTCTTCACTCTCCTTCCATAATCTCCTCTTCATAGACTCAAGTGGAGAAATTGATTAGTTGCTCCCAATTCCACTCTTGCCAGATTGTAGTGATTCCCTCAAGCTCTTGAAATTCCCCCATTAGGTGTATCTCTTTCCCTTTCATTCTCTGAAGAGAAAAGGTAGTAATATTTGGTTTCAGGCCACCAAATATGAATTACTTTGAAATACAAAGAAAGACAGCCATGAGAGTTCTGCCTTCCCTCCATGCTTAACAGTATTGGTCAGCAGGCAGGTGGACTCTCTATTTTTTCTAATTCCTTTGCTCTCCATTGCATGCCATTCTTTTGACTTTTTTTTGAGTGGGGGAGAAGGAGCAAAGGTGTTAGAGGATCAGGGTTTTTTCTTGGGGGGTGGGAGGGAATGATGAAGGGTGGCCACTCTGCCATTTTGACAAGTTGCAGTAACCACCTGAATTAGCTTTTTCTCTCAGCAGAGATGAATTCCTCTCTCATTTCTCTTAGGTGTGATTATCAGGATGTTAGGAAAGCAACCTTTTTCCTCCTGTATCTGAAGCACATGCAGTTTTTAGAATTTCCTTCCTTGACCTACACAACTGATTCCCCATGAGTCTACATGGGGTCATCCACTCATCTCTGTAACTTGCTGTAAACAGTAATAGGGTTTTAGCTGCCAGGGAAAAATCTGTCTAGAGCTCAGAGACCAGGCTAAGGTACAGAGGCAGAACAGAATGAAGTAGAATGAGAATGAGATTGGAATTGGAGACACCATCTACTTTGTCCAAAGCTTTGTCCAACTTTGTCCAACTCCTCAGTCTCTCTGAGTGTGTCTACTGGTTAGTGATAGCAACAGTAACAATAATGGCACGTTTAAGTAGTACTTTAAGATTCATATGCCTTTTTTTAAAAATGAGCTGTGACTGATGTCTGCTTTCAAAAACGTATTTTCTCCCAGTTTCTTTCCTGTCCCCCTCCCCATAGAGCCATCCTATATGACAAAAGCATTTGTTTAAAGACAAAAAAAAGAAGAAAAAGGGGGGGAAAGTCAGTATAGCTGATCAATACACTAAAATAAAGTCTGGAAATATATGCAGTGTACAATACTTGTAGACCTACTGCCTATGCAAGGGAGTGAGGTAGAAGGGTCTTATCATATTCTGAATTTAGATTCAGGTTTACAGACATTTTTTCATTTGATCCACACAAAGAGATTTAGAAAGGTAAGGTTACTTGCCCAGGGTCACATAACTGTGAGCTTTCTGAAGTGGGATTCAAACCCAGGTCTTTCTGACTCCCAAGTCTGATCCCCAGTCTGCTGTTCCATACTTCCTCATGTACTAGGGTGATACTGCCAGGCTTAGATATTGCTTCCTAGCTGTTCTTACTGTATACAGTAGAATCATAGACCCAGAGAACATTAGAGATCATAGGATCGGAGATTTAGAACTGGAAAGTTCTAACTAACTGGAAAGACTCTGATTTTATGGTCGGAGAGACTGAGGCCCATAGGGTTGAAATGCTTCTATATATGTGTGTGTCTGTATATATATATATATATATATATATATATGTATATGTGTGTGTATGTATATACACACATACACACATGTATGTATGTGTGTCTCTGTATATATATGTGTGTATATATACACATACACACATATATATGTATGTATGTGTGTGTACGTGTGTGTATATATATAATATATGTGTGTATATATTATATATATATATGTATATGCAGGATTTGAACCCAAATCATCCTAACTCCACTTTCAGTGCTATATCTACTATGCCATGTTGCGTATCATGTAATCAAATATCCTCATTTTTCAGAGATGGAAAGCCCAGAGAGATAGTGACCTACCTAAGGTCACAGAATAAATTAGTGACCACACCAGTGAATTGTCCACTCCTTTGCTTTTGTAACTATATGAAGTTTTAATCCATAGAGTATGAGAGTTATAAAGGATGTATCATAGCCCTCTTTGAAACCTATAGATTTTTTAATAATTAAAAATTTAAAAGAAACTCTGTAATAGCTAAAGTGGTAAGGTGAGAGAAATAAAAGACCAAAAAAAATGATGAAGCATCTCTATTTAGGGGCATACTCATAAATGTTTAACAACCAGGTCTCTGAAAAGTAGGACACGCTTATAAATTTAATCTGTTTTATTGACATTTTTTCCTTCATTTTCTTAAGTCTAGACAATCAATAAAACAGCCCTAGTTTGTAGTATCTAAGTGGAAGTGCTCACTGTGAAAATGTAACAATCAGCTCTTTCAAACTAATTAGAGCTGGCTCCAGCACAACCCTGCCTCCATTCCTTCTTTATAGCCTTAAAAGAAACTTCATAATAAACGATGGTTTAGTAACATGGGGACATGTCATGTAGGAGAGAATAAAGTGATCAGTCTCCTATATCTTTTCAAAGAGGTGAGAAACTATGGATTTAGAATATGGTATATACCATTAGACCTAGCTGTGATAGCTTTGCTGAACTGCTTCCTCCCACCTCCCCTTATTTTGTGTTATAAGGGATAAAAAAGGGTGAGGGATAGATCCATAAATGAAAGTGATGTGAAAACAAAAAATATCAACAACCCTTTAAAAAGTGATCAATCACAAACTTTTATCCCGCATACCTATTTGACCAAATGGATGGAAATGGAGGGGTGGAGAGGAGAAATGGAAAAGGAAAGGATGAGATTGTCTTGATCACCTACTACATCACACTGAGCCTTCTTTATCTCTTTCACACCTGAATTTTCAGGTTTGTAATTTAATAGTAAACTTGGCCTTGGCTTTGTATCTTATTGATTCTTGTTCCTTGAGAAAAATAATTTACTTTTGTATGTAAGGATTAAGTCTTGAAATACAGTATGGCCATCCTGGAACCTTTCCTCAGGCTCAGCCCTAGTTCTAATACTCAACATGAATTCCTAAACTCTTGCCTGGACGATGGTGCTCTGCTGCAACAGACTGTGTGACTATAAAAAATGGTTTGAGTTTTTTTTTTAAAGGAAAACTATGTAAAGATAGGGTTGGAATAACAATTCTTTATTGATATAGTCCACAAAATAAATTGCTCCATTCAATTAACTGTTTTTAAGTTAGGAGAAAATTTCAGTATCACTGTTCTTACTATCTGGTGGTATAGATAGTTTTTCCCCTTAAAGGACATATTTTTGACCATGTAGTTAGTAATGAAGAGAAACATTTTAAAAAGGCATTTGTTGGTTATGTGAAACCCAAATTTTTAAATAAAATATATAACTCCTCATTATTTTTTATAAAATTAGTTATATAATCATATATGTATAATATATGTAACTATATATAAAGTGAACTTGCAAGGGAGGAGAAGAATAGTGTATCTCAGAACATTTTTAAAGCTATTTTAAATTTTTTTGATAATTTGTTTTATTTTATAATTTTCCCAATGAATAGGAATTTATTTTCTTTCCCTTCCTCTTTCCCCCAATTAAACAACAACAGAAAAGAAAATCTGAATAACAAATATGCTTAGTCAAGCTAAACAATTCCCACATTGGCCATGTTCAAGAAACTGTCTCATTTTGCATTTTAAATCCATCAGTCCTTTGTCAGGAGGTGGGTAGCATGCTTGTTATTTGGTGTTCTGGAAATATGTTTTTTTAATTGCATTGATCAAAGTTCTAAAATCCTTCAAAGTTGTTTTTCTTTAGAATGGTATTAGTTCTCTTGGTTCTGTTCACTTTGCATCAGTTCATAGAGATCTTCTCAATTTCCTTAAGGGATTAGGAGATAAGAAAAAAAAGATAGCTTATATTTGTAGCAGCAAAGAAGGAAGCTTGGGAAGGGAAGAGAGAAAGGAAGTTGCATTGGGGGGGGTTATGATTCAAGGAACAAGGAAGTGGTTATGTATATAACTTTTTAAAATCAAATACAATGGATGGTTCCACGATTGGGCTCTCTAATCATATTGCTGAGGCAATGAGGAAAACCACAGTGGAGGTAAAGAAATTGTGTACAGTAAAAAGAGAAAAGCCAGTGGCACATTAGCACTGTGATTTAAATTGCATAGGCAGTTAGACTCAAACTTTGCTGCATGGACTATTGCTTTTGAAATATTCCTTTTTGTTTATGCCTGTTTTTCACTAGGTGGACTACTTATTCCCAGTACAGTAGCATTCTTTCTCCCTAGGTCTCCCTAGAGCGCTGCTAAAGGAAGACTCCTTAGGGTCCTCCATCTCTTCCCCATGAAAAATGAACTACAGAGGAGAAAATTCCCCTCTCCACAATCAGATTGTATTGTTTTCATTCTAGAGATTTTTACCATGTCAGAGAACAGATTTTGACATTGTAGTGAGCGACATGTGCAGTCTGATTAGGAAATTCTTCTGTGGGTGGTATCCAGCTGGGAAGTAGATAGAGGATAGAGGCTGTAGCTGATTTTCAAAACAATTCCTTTTACTAGAATCCCTAAAGAGAGTTGCCATTGCCTTGGAAGAATGAAGGGTCTGTAGATTCCTTTGAGGAAGTGATTAGCCCTCTATATAGCTATTTCTAGTCTTCCCTCTCCCTTCCCCACTGCACCCCAAAGTATGTCCAAATCCCAGAAAATCAATCTTTTCATCCTCTGTGGTTCCCATTGTGGGTCACTTTGAGCAGTTATTGTTCATACTTCATTCCTGAAGAAGCACCAATGACATGGAAAGGGTGATGTCTTGACTTGTGCATGAATTGGATATGAGTGGGTCAAGGTTATCAGGCTCACTTTTTCCTCCAGAGTCATTGAAGTCCAGTGGCAAGACAAAGGTCAAGACAACAGGAAGTGGGGGGGGTCACCTTGAGAGATAGTAGGTGTATAGCTTCTCCTTCTGGGAAGGAGATGTTAAGTATACCCATTATCTTAGGATAAAGTGAAATTGTCTTGGGAAATCCTCATGACACTATTATCGTTCATCAACAATCAAGAATTTGGGCACTGAAGACCCAAATTGTTCTAAGTGACTTGTGTGAACCTCCTGTCTTCCACTAAGGAATATCTTGTTAGGTCTTAAGATGAATGTTAGGGATTTTCCAGGACAAATGTCTTACAATACAATACAATAATAGTGAGTTTCTGAGTCATCTCCTCCTTGCATGTTTCCTTACACTGATCCTCTTGGGGGCAAGGGAGTGAAGCTTACTCTATGACTGATATGTATTATAAGATTTCTTGAGTTTCTAATCTAAATTTGGAAGCTGTATAAATTATCAACATTGTTTTTAGATTTTTGCCAAAGCAGATTGGCTAATTCCAACACCAACTCATAGACCTATTGACTCATCAAATGTTAATAATGAAAGGATCTGTGCTGGTGATGTACTAGTCATCAGGGTAACTGACTAATTTCTCACATCTGTCTGTTCTCATCTCACAGGATCTCTGAGCACTAACTCAGTGGCTCATCATCCCTTGCCTGAACTTCTCCTATGCACTATTGCAATAATCTCCCAACTGGTCTCTCTTCTAATCTCTCCCTTCCTTAATCACTTTCCTCACAGATACTAAAATCATCTTCCTTGGGCACCTCACTCCTTTACTCAAAAAATCTTCAATAGCCTCAGATATAGAGTCCTCCAGAATATACCTCTAGTCTACCTTTCCAGCCTTATTTCCCAGTACTCTGCTTCACATACATATACTATCTTTCAGTCAAACTGTTCTGATAATATGGCAATAGAGTATTACCATATTAACTAATTACTAATTGTTCTACTAGTTTCCATTTTTACCTTATTTCCCAGAATATGCTTCCTCCCAGCTTCACTCCCACATCCTTATCTTCCTTTAAAGACACCATCTCTCCAATGCTCAGATACCACCTCTATGGAACTTTATTGATTCTTCTGCTTATTAATGTTTTCTCTTCAGATGATCTCAAATTTACTCCCTGGTGTATATCTTCAGGAAATACTTAGTTCCTTAAGGGCAACTATTATTTCCATTTTTGTCTTTTGTTCTCCCTGTACTAAGTGGTATCTGATACATAGTAGATGTTCACATATTCACTAAGCGTTTAGAGAAACAGGGTGACATTGAGAACTGGCCTTGAAATCAGGGAGAGCTCGATTCAAGTCCTACTCAGACACATACTGATTAAGACTTTGGGCAAGTCACCTAACTCCTTGTTGCTCTAAGCCATTCTTTTATTTTTATTTTTTATTTTTTTTTGGAGGGGGTGAGGCAAGGCAATTGGGGTTAAGTGACTTGCCCAAGGTCACACAGTGAAGTGTCAAGTGTCTGAGTCTGGATTTGAACTGAGGTCCTCCTGACTCCAGGGTTGGTGCTCTATTCACTGTGCTACCTAGCTGCTCCATGGGCCATTCTTTTAAACTAGAAGGTGCAGAGTAGGTATTTGTAGAGAAAATTCCTTTCTGGGAGCTTTTTCCACCAATGAAGTTACAGGTCTGGTTAAAAAAAAAAGTTAACAGGTATTTATTAAGTACCTTCTGCATGCCAGGCACTGTAATAAGCACTATGGTTACAAATTTAAAAAATGAAGATAGACCTTGCCTTCAATGATTTACATTGTATTGTTAGAAAATAAAATGGACACAGAAGATTAAATATAAAATATATACATACGTACATACATATATATGTGTGTGTGTGTGTGTGTGTGTGTGTGTAGATAGACAGTAATTTTCCTAGGGGAAGATACTAGCAATGTGTGTGTGTGTGTGTGGGGGGGGAATCAAGATGTACTTTTTGTTAAAAATTGGATTTAATTGAGATATAGCATGGGACAGAAATGGACACTAGACCTGTGATTTTATTGATAGTCCTGGGTAGGGAAACTGTCTGTACCAATGCAGGCTGATTACTTACTGTGGCTGGGGACAAGGAGTGACTGAGTGACTTATCCAGGATCACACAGTCACTATGTTTCAGCATCAGGACTTGGATCAAGACATTGGAGGCTTCCTGGCTCCAATCTGGCCTTGAAGTAGAAAGAGCATTGAACTTGGCTTCTGAATACCTAGAGTAGAATTGTGACACTGACATTTACCAGCTTTGTGACCATGGGCAAATTGTCTAACATTTCAGAACCCCAGTTTTCTCTTTTATAAAATGAGACAATTCATCCTTGGCAATATTTCCACTACCAACCTCAAAGGGTTATTGTGGGTAAATGTTTTGTAAATCTGAACATTTGTGAAGTGGGCAGTGCAAATATCTTCAGATGATGTCCACTGAGGGAGAACTCATCAAGGTGCATATTCCCTCTAGCAATGCAGATCTCAACCCATCCATATTACCCACCTCTTATCCATGTTCTTCCATAGATTTACTAAAGGGAACCTACCTAATGGCCAGTGGAAGGGAGTGGGGAAAGTTCCTTACATCCTCTTGATATTTGTGAGGATACCAGTGAAGGATGTGTCCTGTCCATCATTCATCCCTTGCTCTTGCCATGTGCCCAACTCATCTTTCTTTTGCTCATCTGATTATATTAATGTCACACACAATTTTGCCTTAAACCAGGGAATATATTTTCAGCAATACTTTCCGTACCGTTTCTCTGTGTCTGTCCTAAAGACATATAAAAAAAGTTTGAGTTATCAAAGTGAGTGCATACATTTCCTTATGCAGTCTGTGGGATACAGAATGGAGCATTGGTATCCATTTCCTCAGATAAACCTAGGAAAGACTTTCTTTTCATGTTTATGACAGTCAGGTTTCTAAAGCCCAAGGTGAGGGAATTGGATGGAATCCTCTGTGTTTTCAGAGTTTGATTCCTCTTAGGAAGAAGGGCAAGCTTTTTTATTTCTTGAGTCACAAGTCAGTCATAGAATAACCAATCTGAAGTCAATGATGACCCCTCATTTGCATCTTTTCATTTTAAAACTTCAAGAAGGAGTAGTTGAAATAGGTTTCATTGAGACAGAGATACCATAGAGGGGAAAATCCAACCCATATAAATATATATCAAGAGAGGAAAATGAATTCCTGAATATGTCAGTTAGGGGGTGCAGAGTGCTGAACCAGGAGGCAGGAAGACCTGAGTTCAAATTCAGCCTCAGATATGCATCGGTTATGGGGCCCTGGGTGAGTCCTCTCAACCACAGTTTCATCATATGTAAAATGGGGATAATCATAGCACATGCCTCCCAGGATTGTTGTGAGGATTACACGAGATAATATTTATAAAGTGCACTGCAAATTGTGAAGTGGTACATGACGGTTAGCTACTATTAGCTAGCTATTGTAAACGCAAGTATGATTCTGTCTGTCTAAGCCATTTCAAGAACTTAGTTCCAAAGTTACAAATTCACATTATGCAGGAATGAAAAGTTTATATTGGAGGTTAGAAGTACATCCAGCCCAGTGATAACTCAGGCCAACTTTGACTCTCATGAAGTCTAAATTATATGTGTGTGTGTGTTTTCAAAATAAACATCTCAAAATTATAGATACTACAACATTTTGGTCTTCTAGATGATTTTCTAGGGGCTTAGCAGAAGCAAGACCAGCTACATCATGGAAACTGAAAGTCAGTGTTTCTTCTGTTTTGCTGATTTCGGTTCCCTTCAGGGTCACTGTAATATAATTCAGTGAATACTCAAGTAAAATTTGTTACTTCACATCATGATGCCATACCATATTCCACAGCCATTTTAATAGTGAGCATTAAATTTTGCAGGGAGGGGCCTGGACGGCCAAACATTTTATCTTCAGGTCATGTATTCTTATACATCACTATTAGAGCTACTGGAATTTCCATGTTTAACAATTCCTTATTTTTGCACCCCACTTACCCAACATCATCAGGGAATGGGGTATTCTGGCTAATTAAATATTCTCATTAACTAAGTTCAGCATTAATTATAAGCACTTATTGAGCACCTACTGTATTCAGGGTGTAGTTAATGTTTTTTCATTTATGTAATATTTTGCAGTTAGTCAATAAAAGCATTTATTTTTGTTCAGTTTTCAGTTGTGTCCAACTTTCCATGACCTTATTTGGGGTTTTCTTGGCAAGGATATTGGAGTGATTTGCCATTTCCTTCTCCATTTTATGGATGAGGAAAGTGAGGTAAACAGGGTTAAGTGACTTGCCCAGGATCACACAGCTATTAAGAGGCTGAGGCCAGATTTGAACTCTTAAAGATGAGTCTTCCTGATTCCAAGCCCAGTATTCTATCCACTGCACCAGCTAGCTACCCAAGTACTTACTAAGCATCTACTATTCACTGGAGAAAGAAATGAGAAACCACTCCAAAATCTTTGCCAAGAAAACCCCAGGGACGGCATTGGCATGTATGTGGTTCATGGGGTCATGAAGAGTCAGACACAGTCCAGTGACATTAACAACAAATGTTCTATAGCTTTCAGACTGCCTTCTCATTGATTATCTCATGTGAGCCTTGCAAAAGTCCTGAGAGGTGCTGGCTGGGCTTTATTATTCCTATTTAATGGATTGGGAACTGATGCAGAGAGTGGCATCCCCTAGCTAATAAGGGGCAGGTGGAGCTGAGACTCCGATGCAGGTCTTCCCTGCCGGCTTACTCATTAGTGGCGCTTACCTTTGTGACAGTCAGCAAGCCGCTTCACTTTTCTGGCCCTCGGGTTTCCCATCTATAAGAGGAGGGGTTTGGATGAGATGACCCCCAGATCCCCTCCAGCTTTAAAAGTCAATCAGTTTCCTGACTCTCGGGGTTTTCTGCACTCACTGTACCTCAATCTCGCTACCAATTTTGCAAGGAATGTAGCATGGTAAATTGTATAGTAAGCACAAAACTACGACAGACATAATTTAACCTTTCTTCTGTGAATCAGAACCTTGTAGTGCTCTAGGGTCATCTTTACGAACATCAGTGATTGTTATATGATACCGTGGAGACGAAAAACAAAAAATGGTTATTTGAGCTTTCTGACTTTGGGGTTAGAGATTTGCCTGTGCTGACTTTCCTCCAAGGGTCTTAATGTTTACTGAGTTGCAAAGAAAGGGACTCTGCTTGTCCTCCCCCTCTTGACCAAATGTAAGATGTTCCCAAAGTCTTAGTTTAAGCCTGAGTAGCTTAAAGCTGTGCTGACTTTGTATAAAAGCAGCTCTCTAATTATTGGCCTTCTGTCCCAAAGGGGGACCCTCCTAAGGGAATTAGCCCTAAATCAGCCCATTTCCTGCCCAGATAGCTGTGACTACCAGAGCTAGTAGAACCTGATGTGGAAGGAAGGAAATAAGCATTTATTACATACCTTCTGTGTGCTAAGCCCTTTATAAATATTATCTCATTTGATTCTCAAGACAACCCTGGTAGGTAGGTACTGTCGTCACTTGAAGAGGCGGAGGCAAATAGAAGTTAACTGACTTGCCCAGGGTCTCACAGCTAGTAAGTGTCTGAAGCTGAATTTGAATTCAGGTCTTCCTATCTCCAGGCCCAGCATTCTATCCACTGTGTTACCGAGCTGCTTCTCAGATTCCTGGGATCTCTGGTCAGTCCCAGATCTAGCTATAAAGAGCTGGTCACTTGTACTAAGCCCTAGGCAATGTGATCTATTGCTTGTATCTGGTGAGAGAGGACAAGGTATCCTAAAATTAGGTCTCATAATCCGATGAATCGGGCAAAGGGTGCCCTGTGAGACCAGACAGAAAAGATGAGGTCTATTCAGGCTGTGGTGACAGAGTCAGCATCTATAAAATCCTGCGGGGAGTAGAGAGAAGATAAAGAGGCCTTGACTACCCACCTCTAAAGATTGCTGTGAGAAAATGCTTTGTTAACTTTAAGACCCAGAAGGAGTGATTATTTCCTCTAGAGGCTTGTAAACAAGCTAGGCAGCCTCCAAAGCTTGAAAAAAGGGAACTCGCTGAAATTCAATTACAAATAGCTTAAATCTGGAACCAGAAGGAGTTTAATTCAGAACTATTTCTGCATTTCCTACAATTGTGCTATAGGCATCAGCGCTTTTATTTCTTCAAGCTTAGGGACTGGTGTCATTTTGTAAATAAGCTCTCTCTAACAATGTGTGTTTATGAGAGAGCCCAGGGACACATACTTGCAGAAAAAGCTATCCCAAACTCCTGTCATTGTGAAAATGTTCTGTCTTGCTGGTGTTTCTTGGCTATTGCTCCTCTAGGGCAATAAGGGCTTAATTTAATTTGTAAATGCTTTGGTAAATAGCCAGTGCATCCATAGAATCCCAGGTTCTGCCCTTCAGAAAGTAAGGGGGGGTGGAGCGGAGGAGATTTCCACCTCTATAATCCTAGCTTCCACAGGGATTTTTTAATTCACTGCTGTGTGAAAGTCAGCAGCTTCGGCCTTAGGGGAACAAACGCAAATCACTCTGAAGGGTGACAAATCTTGAATCTCCAAGCAAGATGGAAGTACTAATGCTGAGCTACTAGCAGCTTGGGAATAGCAAGCCA
This sequence comes from Pseudochirops cupreus, assembly GCA_028627135.1. NCBI lineage: Eukaryota > Metazoa > Chordata > Mammalia > Diprotodontia > Pseudocheiridae > Pseudochirops > Pseudochirops cupreus. Next base: position 508,354,204 of record CM053582.1, read on the forward strand.
CAGATCACAGAATGGTTGACCTCACTCACTTTTAACAGCCTGGTTGAAGTCAGATAAACTTTTTCAAGGTTTCTAGTTCCATGGTGAACATTTTTGGTTAACTCCCCTTGCTGTCTTCCTCTACTAAAATCTCTTTATGTGACCCCGTTTTGTATAAACTGAATTTATGCTCTCCTTATTTTGTTTTAAAAGGTATTGTTTTTAAAAGGAATACAGCCTGACAGTAAGTAGACCAATCTCCATGGTCAACATCTCGCCTCTTTTGTCCATTTCTTCAGATTCTCTCCTCTCTCCTGTAACTCCTTCATGTAGCAACAGTATGTGTGGCTTCATGATGCTTACATCTTAGTTTGTTTCCTTAACTTTTTTGCCTATGAAAGTTAATGCCATCTTTTCATCTGTTTCACTGAACTCCATTGGCAGAAGAATGGAACCACAATTTGGAAGGAGCTTGGATGATACTGACTTCAGCCTTGTACATTTTGGTCATATCTCTTTAGCAACAGATTCCCAATATCTAGGAATGCAATAATAATTGGGAAACAATATGGGAGAAAGAGCATTGGACTTTTCATCCTGGGTTCAGATCTTAAATCAGGAGAATCTTGGGTTAAATGCCCATGCTGTCATTAGTTTTGTACCCACCCAGGAGATAAAACTGATTCTATGATTACCACTGTACAAGTATATAGTTAGTCTTACAAGAATTGATCAATCCACTTTGTGAAGTTTCATTCACAAGTTTCACATGTCAAGCTTAGGTTCATTGTTCTCATTAGGGAAGGGACATGCCTTCACTTGGCCCAGACATTGCCAGTCAACCACCCTAGACACTGCTTTAAGTATTGGGGTCACAGAGTGTTCTTGTCTCTCTGAACTCAACTTTCATAGGGAAGTGATCAAGGAATCCAAAGGAGTCATAGGAGGCTAGTTTGTTTAATCAGATTTATCTTTATGTAAGGTACACAGGATGGAATTATTGGAAATACAGAAAAGGAACTTTCCATTCCCTCACTGTTAACCCCATGCTGCCTATAATCCCCAAATTAGGTAGTTCAGAATGAAAGGGTATTCAGCTTTGTCAAACAACAGCCAAGGAGTCAGAGAACCAGTAACTTACTTTCCTTGGACAGACTATTAACTTTGAGCTTTATTTGGAGAACCAATGGGTTGGACTAAACAACATCTAAGTTCCTTCTAATGCTAACTTCAATTAATGCATGATTTTAAGTTTAATTTGGAAATATATTTTGATGTTATTGTTGAGTTGTTTCAGTCTTATCTGATTCTTCATTGATTCCATTTGGGGGTTTCTTGGAAAAGATACTGGAGTAGTTTGCCATTTCCTTCTATAGCTCATTTTACAGATGAGGAAACTGAGACAAACAGGGTTAAGTGACTTGCCCAGGGTCTCACAGTTACTAAGTGTCTGAAGCCAGATTTGAACTCAGATCTTCCTGATTCAGCCCCAGAGTTCTACTTACTGCCCCACCTATGGCAGCAAAATATCAGCTACTCTTAAGGATTTCAATATTATTATTATTTTGCATCAGAAACACCATATATAATTATATATATATTATATGTTGCATTTTGATTTAGCTAAAATTACATTCACGAATTAGCTAATATCTACATATGCTTTCTAGATGCCATTATTTTCTTCAACAAAGTTCTATTCTGATGTCTCATTAGTGGTCGTAATTCTTGCTTCTTGAAGTCAATGCCAGTGAAAGCCAAGTTGAGAGGTTGGTACAGCTTTGAATAGAAGTGGGAGAATGGATTATTTATCATATGAAAGTACAGAGAGGTTCGGCACCAAAAGCCTGGTTGTCTGGTGGTGGTGGTGTTTTCCCCTTCTTTTTGTAATAGCAGCTGCCTAGTAAGGCATGGAGGGGTTGCAGTCTACCTCTGGAGGAAGTTTCAAAACTAATGGAAGTTTTTTTTTTAAGTGTTAAAATATGCCACCTACATAGCAAATACTCTATCCATACATTTGTAAACTGATGTCATTATAATCTGGAAAAGTTATGTGGTTGTATCCCTCTCTGATACACGAACAGTTCTGCCAACTTCAATCTTGGCAAATGAATTCAACCTCATTTTGGAGCTACAAGAGAATATTGTTTTTCTAGTAGGGGAAATAAAAATGACTGTTTCTGTGCTGTTGGGACTCACAAATGCTGCTATATTTTTATGTGCAGACTCATTGTGGGTGGAACACAGAGATTTCTGATCTTGAAATACTTTTTTGAGCACAAGGCCATTGAATACTAAAAAACAGCTCATTAAAAAAGCTGCCATCCACTTCTTCTAATTAACTTGCCCTCTGCTACCCAGAGAGTTTGCTGAAATGTGCAGGAGTTTATGCTTGGAAACAAAGAGTGAACTGAAAGAAGTTGATGCAGTGCTAATCATTGATAGTGACAAAGTGTTTTCACTGAGAAGTTGGAGTAAACAAGGCAGCAGGAACAATAGCTTGTGTCCTCCTGGCCCCTGACAGGACTCTATGCAGGTATTGTGATGGATGGGTACCTCGAGGATGTGGTCTAGGCAGCTGCAGGAGCACACATCTCATTGGAATTCAACAGAGACACAAAAGGGCAGCGAGCCCATCATGCCACTTGAGTTGTCAAGAAAGAACCAGGGTCCTTTGTACTCCCGATAACTACACACTGCTGAACCAGAGGGAGACAGAAGCAAATGCAATAGGATACACTTTCTTTGCTCAGGCTTCTGCAGGTGCAGAGTGGTAGAAAGGCATCTAAGAACCCAGATAAGTCCAGGAAATTGGTAACTGGGGTAGCAGTTAAAATTGTAGAGGTTCCCCACCACAACATTGGGGAAATCTAAAGATCTGTGGATTCTGTAGAATTTTGTAGGCATTAGCCAGTGGGCCATTTTCATCAGACGAGATGGCTTTTGCTTCTTGGCATGTCTGGTCTTCCATCGAATGGGCACGCTGGATGTGGACAGCTGTAAGGAGCAATGGAGATTTCTTAGTCCTGCAGGGAATCTCGGGAAGGAGGCAAGTTGATTCTTTCTATCCAGTCACTTTTCTAATCTGTGGTCATTGTGTGCTGCAGGTCTATAAGAATGGGGTGTGACTTAGGGACAGACATAAAGAGGAACCTCACAGCGTGGATATTGAGTCTCAGTGTGTAAAACAAGTTTTCTCTTTGGGTCTCAATGTTGTAACTACTTTGTATTTTTTTTTCCCTACAGGTAAAAAAGTTTACAAAATTTTTTTTCATTGCCTTGATTGAGTTCATAGAATTGTATGATCATAGATCTGGAGCTGAAAAGAATCTTAGAGACAATCTAGTTCAATATCCTTATTTATAGTTGAGAAAACTGAGGGCAAGGGAAGGGAAGCGATGTTTCCAAAGTCCCTCAGGTAGGAGGTATTAGAGGTGGGATTTGAACTCAGTGTCTCTAACTCCAAAATCAGTCTTTTTAACATTGCATGCACCTTTCTCAAAGTACAGCAAATAGAATACAACAAATATTTACTAAGAATCTATTGGATACTCCTGTGCCAAGTGCTGGGCAAAAACAAAGTTTAGATAAAACTCGTTCCTTATCCTCAAGGAGTTTAGAATCTGCAACTTTTGGTCCATGATCATTCTTTGTGGTCTGTAGGCTGGTCTCTTTTGGCTTTGATATGTTTATAAAAAGACACCATCTCTCCTTTTATTTCTGGTAAGAATTAAGGATTCATTTGTGCATTTTAAAAAATTTCCATTTCCTTCTTCCCATTCCTATTCTGAAGTGTTTTGTTTTGTTTTATTTTATAATTTTTAATGGTGCTAACTATAAGACACTTTAGAAGGTAGAGGGAGTAGAGAATTCCCTTGCCCTCCTTAATTGGTCAATAAACTGAATGTGCTGGGACTCATTACTTTCCATTGGCATTGGGTAATATAGAATCTGCCTTTAAAAACATTAATTTCTCTGTCTCAATCCTTTATTGCTTTGGCTGGGTAATCATGGAAATTGTTGGGGGCACAGAATTTCAACATCTGAAGAGCAGAAAGCTAAAGAATAAGAACTTGTTCACTATTGGCATTAGAATCAAGTCAGATCATCCAGACAGTAAATAATGAGTGCCACTTGTGGTTAAGATGTTCCAGGTGATGTAAAGAAATATAAGAGGCCATTCCTGTCTTCGGGAAGAATTACAGTCTTACCAGGGAGATAAGCCATAGAAAATAATACTTCAAGGATCTATGACTTTGCTGAGTGTGGGTCAGAACAGATGACAGCTTATAATCTTAAAGAGAGCCTGCCCAGGGCCCAGAGACCATTGTCCCAAAACTACTCAGTCCATCAGAAGCAAGGATTGAACCCAGCTCTAGAGTCTAGGTCATTATTCTGCCAATATTCCGTATTGTCTGTAGAAATATGTGACAAGTTCCAAATGAATGATAACAAACAAAAAAGGTTTTGAAGTTCATAGAAGAGTCAGATTATTGTGAGCTACAGTGGATTTGTGAAAGATTTTAGGGAAGGCACCAGAAGACCTAAAGTCATAATCTATGCTGTTTCCTATTGCTTGTGAGACCTTGGTTGCTTCCCATCTCTGGGCCTCAGTTTCCTCATCTGCAAAGTGAGGGACTTGGACTTGGTGGCTTTATAAGACTGCTTCTAGCTTCAGTTCCTATGGTCCTGTAACATGGTATCTGAGCTTTGCTTCTTTGGGACTGACTTGCCTACCTAGGTTATTCCTGTGGACTGGGTTTGGACAACCTGGTTGAGTAGGTAAGATAATGAAATGGGAGACATGAAAGCTGATTTAGCACTTGACTCTCTTGCTGCCATAATGACTGACCTGTGATGTGTCATTGAGCACAGGGCCAAGCACTGTTAAGAACTTCATAAGTGCTTTATTTGTTTATATAAATGACTTGGGGGATTCATTCTTGTAGGTTAAGACAAGATATTCACAGTAGTATAGACAGTGAACCAGAATGCTTTGTACAGCATTGGGAATTCCACTAGTGAGGGATTGTGCATAAAGTACTTTTTGTACTTTATTCTCTTTTAACCAAGGGCAGCACTCTTAATGCTCTTCAGTAAAATAATTACTCTGTTCATTTCAAAGTGTAGCCACTTTGGACATGCACTCACAATGGTTTTGTATATGAGTGGAAACCTACTTTGACAGTCAAATTCCATGTGAATGTTTTGACCACGCCTTTCTGCTCTGTGCTTGGAATTTGTAACCATGGGGGTCTTCTTAGAGTATAGAAGCCTCTTGGTCTTACATTATGCTTAAACCCTAGAAGAAATGCTCCCTGGAAAACACACACACACCCACACACCCACACCCACACCCACACACCCACACCCACACCCACACACACCCCATTTTATTCTTTCCGTATCTGTTTCCATTACTCTATTCTGAGAAATGTTCCTAACATTCATAAAAAAAGATCCTGTTGTATTTGCTTTCCATGTAAAGCTAGGAAACACACAGCTCAAGTAGAATTGAGTTGGAAGTGGGTATTCATTGAAGAAAAGCGCTATGTAAAATCTGAAATGATGATATTCTTCCTTAAGCATACTGCAAAATGAGTTTATTAATTTTACTCTATATCCAGCCTGATTGGAAACTGAGAACCTGATCCAAAGGTTAATCACTTAAAGCAACAAACATTTATTAAGCTCCAGTTATCTATCAGATTCTGTGCTAGAAACTGGGGTATGAAGAAAAAGAAATAAAACCATTCCTTTCCTCAAAGAGCTTATATTTCATTAGTCAGATCACCTCCTAATTGATCCCACCTTACCTCAAGTCTTTCCCCGTTGTGCAATCTGTCCCCCACATAGCTGCCAACGTAATTTTCTTAAACCACAGTTCTGACTGTGACCCTGCCTCTGCCCCATGCTCATCTACCTCCCCACCCACTCAATAAATTCTAGCAACTGCTTTTCATCTCTGAGATCAAATATAAACTTCTTTGTTTGGCATTTAAAGCCCTCACCACCTGATTCTAACTGGTCTTTTTGATGTTTTTTGCATTCACATTTCGTGGACACTATGATCCACCCGCTTTCATACACACCAGGATCCACCCAAACAGATCTTAAGGCTCTTTATATGTGGCCCTGCATGTTTCTTCTCTGTGCCATTACAGTGGCTGTCCCACAATGTCCCACGTTCTCACCTCGTCCTCTTAGGAGGGTTAGTTTTCCTCAAGGCTCAGCTGAAATGCCACTTTCTATGTGAAACCTTTCCTGATTCCCCCAACCTTCCCCTCCACACACCTTGTGCCTTCCCCCCAAATTATGTTATATTTATTTTTACACATACCTGCACATGTTATTACACACATACACATACAATTGTAGTCTACTAGCTCTTTTACTTCTTTCTTGGTCTTCTTATCCCTTAGTACAGTGGCACATTTTGCTGTTTCGTCATTTTTTCAGTCATATCTGATTGTACCTGACCCCGTTTGGGGTTTTTTTGTCAAAGATACTGGAGTGGTTTGCCATTTCCTTTTCCAGCTCATTCTACAGATGAGGAAACTGAGACAAAGTTAAACGGTTTGCCCAGGGTCACACAGTTAGTAAGTGTCTGAGGCCAGATTTGAACTCAGGAAGATGAGCCTTCCTGACTCCAGGCCTGGCACTCTGTGCACTGCACCATCCAGCTGCCCCAGTGGCACTTGGTGGGTGTTTATTGAATGCCTCTTAATTGATCGATTTTGTTGGAAAGCTCCCTTGTTTACTATAGTTGCTGTGAAACTCTCCCATCTGAACCAGTTATAAAAATCAATTCATTTTCTCTGTTTTGGTCAGGAGTTCCGACTCAGAAGAAGCATTTGAGACTCCGGAATCAACAACTCCTGTCAAAGCCCCTCCAGCCCCACCACCTCCACCTCCAGAAATCATCACAGAGCAAGAAGTCAGACCACAGCCACCCCCAGAAGACCCAGGTAATGAAAGTAATGGATGGTTAGGATTGCTCAAGATGGAGGGTCTTTAGGGACTCAACCTTGTGATGGTTAATTCCAAAAAGAAAGGATTCCAATATTACACTTGAGGACTTGGCTAAAATTGAACACCAAACCCCAGGAGTCCATTTATCTCCTTAGGAGGGAATGAAATGTAATCTGAGCTCTTTTTGCAACCCAGACCATGAAATCGGCCTTTTTTTGTTTAGGGATACATGTGAGAAGAGTTTGAGCTTCATGCATTTTTAATACAATTAAGTGCACAGCAAGTTAAAACATCAGATTATTTAATTCAAAACATTGACTTTACCCATTTGTAGAGGCCTTAAAAAATTCTAGTGAAATCACTCATTGAATTGAGGATGTAGACTGTGGGAGAGAAAGGGATCTGGAGATTAAAGATAAGAGAAGGTAATATAGGGCTGAAAAGGACTCAGAAAGAACATTTAAGAAAGTAATATCCCAGTGTGGTCTTTGTTCACTGACTAACTCCCTGTTTTCTGTAATGTTTCTGATATCTTCTCTCATTCTTTCTCATTCACTCTCTTCTAATGATGTGTTAAAATGTGGCCAGAGATGTGTTAATTCCAGATGCTGATATCACTGGCCCAGAACATGCATCCCATGACCTACTGCTGGTCATGTGAAATCCATATCCTTGTTTCTGAATTTCTCTTTGCAAGCAGGAACTTTGATGTATATCTGGCATACTCAGAAGACTTTACTTGGGGAAATTGAAGGAGGAAGGAAATGCCAAAAGTGAGCACATCATACTGATTTAGGAAAATGTTGAACACCAGAATAAAATTGAGTCTTCACCTAGATGTTGGTTTTACAAAAAGATGTAGCACCATTTTGGATCCGTTAAGTCTCAGCAAGGGATTGTTTTAAAAGCAGTCGTTAGCAGGCAGTGCTTTGTTCTTGAGCAAATATACTTCCCTGGGCTCATAGGTAAGGGGGAAAAATCAAGGAAAACCCACTGCCTTTGCTAGTGTCAAAAAAATGCCTCAAGGAGGGTTACAAGATGACAAATGCAATTTTAATACTCTTGCCAGCAGGTTCTCTTCAGTGGAATCAATCAATCAACAGGAGCATCTAGATATGCTTAGTAAATTTGAGGTCTTGTTCTCAAAAAGAGGGTAATTTCTTTTTATTTATTTGATTGTGAAGTGGGAAAGAAATCTATAGGGATTCTTCTATTTCCCTTTTTAAAAAACAGATCTACTTTTGTTACTTTCCATCAATAATAAAGCTCATGGGGAAAAAACCAAATGGCACTTAATTAATATGAATTATTTAAAAAAAAACTATTCAACGCTTAACTTTTCATGGAAAATTACTGTGTGCCAAGCATTTTGTAGTCTTTTGATCAAAGTTGGAATTAAAGTGAAAGTATTATTTTTTGAGTTTATAAGTTTTGTTCATGAAAATGCATGGTATAATTCAGAAAAGGATTAGGATGAAGGCTATAGCATATCAAACTTCTCATAAATGTGTCACCTCAACAGAAAAATCTAAATCCCACAGAAATATACATGTGTGTATGAATGTAACATTTTTAGTCAAATATCAAAACTACATTTTGTAGAGAATTTAGAGAACTGCAGAGCTAGAGATTTAGTAGAACATTAGAGATCATCTGATATAACCCTTTAATTTGCAAATGAAGAAACTGAGGCCTAGAGGAATGAAAGGCCTTGATCCAGCATCACTTAAGATACTGGCAGAGTTGTGATCAAAACCTTGGCTTGTCCAGCTCTCACCAGTCACGCTATTTATCTTTTTTCTTTTGTAAATTTCTAAATTTTAAACAAATAAAAAATAAGAAGAGGAAAAAAATTGCCATGTGCACAGCAGAACATGAGAGGATTCAAAATATAAAGCAATAAATTTTCATTTCAAGAAAGCACGTAATAAATACTACACATTGTGTTCAGAGCTGTCTGTCTTTGCTGCCTTTAGTTTTTATTTTGTTTTCAGCATGGAAATATGCACACACACACGTATGTGCACATATGTGTATATGCACAAATGTACATACAAACATGTAGACATGCATACACACACTTATATACACATACATAGATATCTATAATCATACACACATACACTCATGTACATTCATATTCATCTATGTAAGACTGCACTTCAGTGTTTGTGTTCTCTTTCTCTGAAGGTGGATAACATCTTCCTTCTTAAGTCCAAGTCTTTCCATATTTTTCTAAATCCACCAACCATCATTTCCTACACCACATCAATGTTCCAACCTTGTACTCTCTAGTTATTTTAAATAGTCTAAAGTATTTGCCTTTTTCTTGAGACAACTAGGTAGCACAGTCCATAGAGGGCTAGAGCTGTAATCAAAAAAGATCCAAGTTCAAATCCTGCATGAGAGTTTGATCAAATGTGGAAACTGAGGCAAGTGATGTGGTTTGACTCAAGGAGTCAGTGACAGAGGAGGAGATAGAAGCCAGATCTCGACTCACAGATTAGTTGCCTTTCCACTCTGAAGTAAGGACATTTCTTTGTTAGAAATTTGTCTTTTCATGGTATAGAATGCTTGATGTAGAAGATGAAAGCCAACATGAGTTATTACAAAGCATTGCAAAGCAGCTTTCTATTTGACTGGTTAGCTAAAGGAAAGGAAGCACTTTTAATTGAAAACTATGTCAATGGAGGGTTAGGAAAGGAAAATCTTATTTACTTTTTTAAACTATCAGAATTGCTGCTGAATCTTACTGAAACAGCAGTTTTACAGAAAGGCCAGAGATCTCCACCCAGAAGACTTAAGTTTTCTATCAAAGGTCTATCAAACAATCACCTTTAACATAAGTTGAGCCAACATACTATACTTATATTTCCTGGGACAGTTTTCTATGATTCAGAATATTCAGGGTTCATTCCTCATTAGTTGGTTATCCTTGGGCTAATCATAGTCTGCCTCAGGGCCTTGGTTTCTTCATCTGTAAAATGAGGGGATTGGGTTAGATGATCTTAATGGTTGGTTCTATGTCCAAGAGCCTTTGAATCTCTGCAACTGATTGTTTGATATAATTGCTCTAGAGCAGAGGCTCCAAACCATTTTCTGTTCAGACTGGTGAAGCCCATGTTCTGTTCTCAGATTCATAACTCATATAAGTGAAAAAATCAAGCTGTAATATTTTTCACCTTCAGATTTACAGACTTTCTAAAATCTTTCTGTGAACTCCTTGGGGATCCACATATCCCAGGTTAAGAATCCCTGCTATAGAGAAAGGACAAGGCCATGCGCCAAGCTCAGTTAGGAGTTGACTAAATAAATTACAATAATACAAACGCCTTACATCTGTATGATGCTGTACAGTTTTATAAATGTTTTTGCAGATGTTATTTCATTTCAAAATTATTATAGCCCAGGGCATCGGTATTATTGTGCTGCTGCACAGATGAAGGAAACTGAATCTCCAAGAGATAAAGTGGTTTGTACAAGGTCACACAATTATTAAATGGCAAGCTAGGACTTACAGTTAGGTTTCCCATCTTGCTTTTCTCCATATACCAGACTAGTTCCATCAAGCAATTTCAGTGCGACCAGAGGAAAGGTCAAGGTATCCTGAAAGCCAGTGACCCCGACCTTGCCAATAAAACAATGGTTAGCGAAGCAGAAGAGTGCCAAGGTGAGGGACAGACATGTTGTCACAGATGAAAAGATAATCGAGGTTAAGGCAGAGAGGGTGATTTATTCAGATGGTCTCATTCTGCCACATGATGTCATTCTTGGCACAGCAGACCCCAACTGTGAGCTAGTGGAGATAAGCCTTCTTAATCTTGTCACATTCAGATTATGTCTAGTGACTGTCAGGCTGTTAACCTCATCCATGCCAGGACCCTGCCAACCACAAATGTTCCCTAAGCTCAAAGTGTGAGGGAGCATGAAGCCTATGAGTAAGATTAGGGAATAAAGATAATAGAAAATTCCATTCCTAAACAGGCTTTCCACTTATCAATAGATGTACCTTTTATTTCTTCCTAGAATGAGTTAATATTCTTTTTGTAGTTAAGTCTGGAAGTTGTAGGGTTGATCAGATCCTTGGGCCCCAGATGATATGGCAATCACAACAAGCACAATATTTTTTAACCAGAAACATATTTGTTACTGTGGATTTAGAGCATCCTGAGAAAGGTTTCTACTCACTCTCAATCCCAGCAATCCTATCCAGAATTGTGTTAACAGGAGACATAACTCAGATCTCCAGCTTTGTATCTAATTGCATGACAAGATTTCAAGTGGTTAATATGTTAGGAATGCAAGATCCTTTCCACTTGACCCCTCGGTCCGTTGATGAAGCATCCTAAGACAAGGGAATGTCTTTTAAGGAGTGGTACCTTGTGAAGGGGAGGAACAGGGGATGGGGGTGGCGTTGATTATTTTTTTTAAGGAAGTATTTGGAATCTGATGACTTGGGTTTGAATCCTAGTCTTTTACTTAGTTCCTGTGGGACAAATCATATAACCTCTCTGGGCCACCTGTAAAGTGAGATAGGACTAGGTGATCTTTCAGTTCTCATACCTCTGATTGTGTGTTAACTTGATAATTAAGTCATGGGCCCAAATTGCAAGGTGCAAAAAGTGATTTAAGCAAGATATAATAGGGCTACAGAACTTTATTGAATGAATGATGGACCAACAACATCCAGTGGAAATCAGCCTCCCTGCACAGTCTGCTTCCACTAGGCTCACTGACTTCTGAGGTCCATTGTAGACACTACCAAAAGCCAATGTGCCCAGAACTGTGCACTGAGGACTGAAATCTCAGGACCTTTCCTGGGACATTCTTGCATGATACCCCTTAGTGGGGAGGCTGGAGATCAGGAGAAAATGGCAATAAAAGCATCCTACCTCAGATCCTTTACTCACTGTATGACCCTGAGCAAATCCCTTAGCCTTTCTCAGCCTCAGTTGCCTCATCTGTAAAGTGGGGATAATAATAGCAGCTATTTCATAGGGTTGTAATGGGAATCAAGATGCATATATATTTGCAACCTTTAAGCACTATATAGACATGAACCATTGTTATTATCTTTAGGAAAGATTGAGGATCTGTAGTAAATCTGCCACACTTGGGCTCTGAGCTTGTCCATGGGCTACTAATCTATTATACCAACACCAACCACACCCCCGTTACAGGTATTATGGACATGGATCTTATAAGGATAGGAATTTGCCTGGGTTCTGAAAGATGGAGGCAGATTTAGGGTAAGGTAAAGCCAAGTAGAAGCACCTTAATAGCTTAATGAGTTTGCATGCTGATCAAAAACAGAAATGATGTCCATTTATATAACATGATTATCCCTCAGCCTTCCAACCATGCAATTGGGCCTGACTCCTTCAGTAATTCAGAAGATGCTTCCAACAGCAGAGGGATGGCAGTTTCACTGGACAGTCTTCATGAGTTTCTGTGGCCCAAAATTCATCACGTAGTAGTTTAACCTTCCAAAGAGAACCTCTTAGAACTGTTTTCCTCATGACCACAATAAGTTCTTATGATCCATAACCATGGTGGTTAACACTAAGTCTTCTGTTAGCTACAGTGAAGCAGGCCTCCTTGAGTTCTTCTGCATGGGCATTCTTGCCCCTAGTAATTAGCAGGGAGGGCAGTAAGTATTTAGTAGCAGTGAGAGCTGGGCTGTAAGGAAAGCTGAGCATCACAAACTAGATGTTTTTGAATTGTGCTAGAGAAGAACTTTTGAGAGTCCTTTAGACAGCAAGGAGACCAAATCAGTCAATATTTACAGAAATTAATTCAGACAATTCATTGGAAAGATAGATACTAAAGCTGAAGTTTAAATTCTTTGGTTGCGCAATAAGAAGACAAGACTGATTGGAAAACGGCCCCGATGTTGGGAAAGATTGAAGGCCAAAGGAGAAGGGGATGGTAGATGATGAGGTAGATAGTGTAATGGAAACAATGAACGTGACCTTGGATAGACTTTGAGAGATAGTGAAGGATAGAAGGGTCTGGTGCACTATGGTTCATGGGGTCATGAAGAGTTAGACACAACTCAGTGACTGAACCACAACCACAACATACCTATGGCCTTGGCCATCTTACAGATATTCCAGAGTCAGCATTTCAGTAGGAATGGGGAGAGGATAAGGGCAAAAGGATGCAGAATTAAAGCCCCGTATTTTAAGATGAAATTGTGGAATGGGTGCTAAAGGGCTTAATTCCCTCCATCCAGAGGGAATGAGGTTTATTCCTTGACTTTATCTATAAACCTTGGTCATCTCCCACACATCATAAAAGCTACTGGACAGCAGTATGACATGGATTAAGCGTTGAAAACATTGACTCCAAAGCCCATTTTATCGTTGTCTTTTCTCTTTATCAAGGTTTTTGAGGTTTGTATGTTCCTGAAACCTTGCCCTCACCAGCTTATGAAAAATGACGGCCCACTAGAGCACCAACACTACTCCCAATGGCTTTCAGGTTTCTTTTAATGCCTCTGTAATCTAATCAATTTATAGAGTGCAACCACAGAGTACAAAGATCCTGATTCCTTTTCATGAATAGTACGGGGAGATCCCATTTCCATACACATTGCTGTTCTCTGACATTTTCTTCCAAAGAACTGCGATGTTTAATGGGTTAGGAGGAGATGACAAGGCATAGTACTCAGTGTACCATCCCTTGGTGTCCCTGAAGGAGATGAAGAGAGATTAGGGGCACAATGGGGCTCTTGATGAAGTGGGAGGAGGGTTGGGCAATTTCCATCAGGGACAGAGAAAAGGAGATGGAGGTTAATTATAGTGAGTGAAGAATTTACATTTTATGACCTTGTTAATATGTATGTGTGGACTGTATGACATCCTTACACTATTTTGATATACTGCATTAAAACGAAACTTCAAATAGCACCCACTGTAAAGCATGGTTTTCTCCCCTTTATGGGTTGGCCTTTTGATCATCAATGCTTTTTACTTACTACCATTAAATCTGAGGCTGCTTCATTTCTGGAGTTGAGCCAGCACCTGACATGGTCATGACTATTTTAGCAGTGTGTTCTTCACAAAGGTTATTCTGACCCCAGAGTGGGAGCAATGGATGGAAGATGCAAAGAGGCAGTTTGAAGTTTGATAAGGGAAAAGCATTCTCCCCCCTAACAATTAGAATCAGTGGAATCAGTTGACTCAGGATAGAGTGGGTTCTCCTTCACTGGAGATCAAAAGGGTGAATCACCAGTTGCTGGGAATGTTGTTTAATGGGGATGTTTGTATTGAAGTAGATGACCTCTGAGGTCCCTTCCATCTCTGTAATTCTGTTTAGAATGTGTTGCTAATTGGGGGAGTAGATAGAGCTCTGGACTTGGAACTGAGAAGAATTGAGTTCAAATTCTGCCACTGCCACTAATTAGTTGTGTGACCCTGAGCAAGTCAGTCAACCCCTGTCTGACTCAATTTCCTCATCTATAAAGTGGAAATAATGCCTACCTCCTAGCATTGTGAGGACTAAATGACAGTTTTTATAAAGTGTTTTGCAAACCTTATAGTGCTATATATCACTGCTTCTCAACCTTCCTAATGCCCCGCGACTCTTTAATACTCATATGTGGGCATATCTGCATGTGAGCAGACCCGCCTGGAGACGGATAGAGAAGCGGTGTCTTGGTTCCTAAGACCATCGGAAATATGTGTTTTCCAATGGTCTTAGGTGACCCCTGTGACCCTTGTGAAAGGATCATTCGACCCCCCAAAGGGGTTGCGACCCACAGGTTGAGAACTGCTGCTATATATGCATATTGTTGATTATTCCACCGTGGAGCTCCTCCTTTCTGTCTCTTTTGGTCCTTTGGTGGCTGCATTATCTCATCTTCATGATTATTCCCTTCATGCATGCTGATTGCAACCCATTTATGCTACATCTTCTGTTTCATGTGACCTCTCATAAATCTTCTATAAAGGGCCTATCCATTCTGCTGGAAGCCTCCCTCTGAGCCTCTAACTATCGCACAGATACCAGCGAAGAACTCTAGTCATACATCTTTTATCTCTTCTTTCCTACGTGACTAGTCCACCTTTCTCCAAATGTTCATTTCACTGGGGATCTCTAATTACCACTTCTAGATAAATCATTGTTTGTCATATGCTGCTATTGAGTTGGTATACAATCCATTAAACCAGAAGTAACTCCCTCAAATTGCCCATTGTGCTCTTGTCCTCAGCCAAAACCTGTTCTTAGAAATTATCTGAACCTTATTTACTTAAGTTATAAATGATTGATAGCAGCTCAAAATGTCATGGGTGGAGAGAGATCTGCATTTACCTAGAATCAAAACCTTCTGCTAAGGAGGAAACTCTTTGGGTAGATTTTCAGCTATCCCCAAATAGAGATGGAGGAATATTCCTTGTGGGCCATGACCTGCCCCCCATTCCTGTGGGTTCCCAAGTGTACTCCTTTCCCCATCCCCACACACTCCCTCCGCCTTTCTGCTTTGGAGGGTCTGACCTCCTCGTTTGCACTGACTGGCGAGACCAGGTGCATTTGGGGATACATACCTGTCTATAAGATTTATGGTTCTATTCACCCCACTCTGCTGTTAATGAACCGGTTGTTCCCTTCCTAGCTTTAACATTCTGTGGTCTTACAGTACTGAGGAAGGAAGGACTTATTAGTCAGCAGGAGCCAGAAGGGGAATGGAGAGAAAGCAGAGTACCATTAAGCTGTCTTTGCCCCAGCTGGCCCATGTGCCCAGGAGGCTGGATAACACATGGCACCTGTCACAGAGACTCAGGGAATGCTATCTCTAGCACTATTCTTTCATTGCTTCAAAGGCTATGATTATCAATTATGATTATGGTTATCAATAACCCAAAGCTATACACATGGAGTTTCAGGGGATGCTGGACATGAGTACAGAACCAACACCAACACGATGGATGACCTCCATTTTACCTCAGACATAGCTAGCGTTAATATTGTGCTTTCAGGTTTGTAAAGTTTATTATATATATTGTTTCATTTGGGCCTTTTGGCAAGCTGGTAAGGGAGGTACTGTTATCGTTATACCATTTTACAGAGGGAGAAACTGAGTGTCAGGGAGGTTAATTCATTTGCACAGGATCACACAGCTAGTAAGTGTCTAAGGTAGCATTTGAACAGATGTTCCCAATTCCAAGGAGAATTCCATCATATCGCCGAGCTATCCCGGTGATCTGTGACCTCAGAGTATATAATGAGGATATTCTCTTTTCTGGCTTTCATTAATAAACTCTCTCTGTTTCTCTAGTTGTAGAAACCTCTCCCTTAGAGCCATGAGCTTCCAAGTATATCACTTACCATTCCATCAAGGTGCCACAACATATGCGGCCATTCCACTGTTGTTGGACATTAAGTCACTTCCAATTTTATCTATCTATCTATCTATCTATCTATCTATCTATCTATCTATCTGTCTATCTGTCTGTCTGTCTATCTGTCTATCCATCTGTCTATCCATCTGTCTATCCATCTATCTATCCATCTGTCCATCTCTCTCTCTCTCTCTCTCTCTCTCTCATCTATCCATCTGTCCATCTGTCTGTCTGTTGTTCAGTTGTTTCAGTCACGTCTGACTCTTTGAGAACCCCATTTGGAGTCTTCTTGCCAGAGATACTGGAATAGTTTGTCATTTCCTTCTCCAGCTCATTTTACAGATGAGGAAGCTGAGGCAAATAGGATGAAGTGACACATCCAAAATCACACAGCTAGTAAGTGTCTGAGACTAGATTTGAACTCAGGAGGATGAGTGTTCCTGATTCCTGGCCCAGCCCTCTTATCTACTACACCTCATGGCTGCCCCATTCATTTATTTAGCAATTACAAGTGGCTGCTATATGTTTGAATAGACAGCCTTTTTTTTTACTTCTTGCTAACATTTTTAAGGTACATTCCCAATAATAGGATTATTGGGGGTGCCTACAGTGTCATAGAATTTGAGAGCTAGAGAGAAAGTCCAGGCCTCTCACTTTACAGATGGAGAAACTGGACTGCAGAGAAATTGATAGGCTTGCTCAGGGTCATTGAACTGCTCATTGGCAGACCCAGCACCAGGACTTGGGTCTCTTGACTTTAGGACTCTCTCAGCCAACACAATGCTTTGAGTAGAAGTGAACACTAGATTTTGGGTCAGTGAAATATTGTGACCAAGTAGAAGTCGATTGTCAATAAGAGTGGATTTATGTGATGTGTATGTAGATCGCTTCTAGGATTCTTGATAAAATGCACAATCCTGTTCCTGCAAGTGGTCTGTTGTGGGAAAGGTGAGAAGATCAGCTGGTAAGAAGAGCTCTAATTAACAACAATTGGAGGGTGATGGATGTCACCATTAGAGAAAAGAAAAAAAAATCAGTCAGATTACATGAGTTACACCTTATTAGCATTGAATAAAGTAGAGTAGAAATTGGGGCTTAACTTTGTTCTTTTTCCCAGGCTTCCTGCAAGTTTTCCAAATATTTGAAATTAACCACACACTTTCTGTCAAGTCATAAATATTTATTTCCACATGCTGCTAATCTCTAGATACAGAGGTGATTGGAGTGCAAATTCAGGCATATTTCTTTCTTTTTCTTTTTTGGACACGACTAACACAGGAATTTGTCTTGCTTAACTATATGTATTTGTAACAGGTTTTATTTTTCAATGGGAGGAGGGAAAAGTAGGAGGAAGAAAATTCAGGACTGAAAAAAAAGTAGAATTAAAAACATTTTTTTTTCTGGTAGCAGAAAATCCCCCACTAATGTTTCAGAGTATGAGCTTCATAAACTGGCTCATTCATCAGGTTTGGCTAGCAATCTGTACCTAGAGCAGAAGGTATTTATGACAAAAGGCACACCACAGAATGTCAGCTCCTTGAAAGTGGGTATTGGTGGGAGGAGAGAGGCAGAGAGAGAGAGGAGAGCTCTAGGGAGAGAGAGAGAGAGAGAGAGAGAGAGAGAGAGAGAGAGAGAGAGAGAGAGAGAGAGTGAATGTGTGTGAGTGTGTGAACTCAGAGTCTAGTGTGGTATCTGGCATGTAGTTGGTACCTGGGGGAAAGCTGCACCATTCATTCCTTCAATCCTTCAGCAAGTATTGGTTAAGCATCTACCAGACCCTGTGCTGCTATAAAGAAATGAAATAAATATACATGGGTGTTTGTTGAGGGTATTTATGAGGAACTGGGGATCAAACTCTGACGCTCTTGTTTAGAGTTGCACTTAGAATGCCATGGTTTAAATTTCCATTTCCATAAGGACATCTTCTCAGAGCAGAAGCTAGGTGGCATAGTGGATACAATTTCTAGTTAGGAAGACCTGATTCCAGTCCTGCCTCAGACACTTTCACTGGCTGTACCACCCTGGGGGCAAGTCACTTCACTTTCTCAGCCTCAATTTTCTCATCTGTAAAATGGGACTATTAGTAACACCTACATCACTGTGTCCATTGTCATGAGAATCATGGGTTAATGTTAGTAAAGCCCTTTGCAAACCCCAAAGTCCCATGTAATCGCCAGTTAGTCTTATGCGTTTCATCTAAACAAAATGTTAACAGATCATTAATACACTAAAATGAAGCATTTTGAGTGACATCCTCCGAGCATTGCTAGTCACACATTTAAAATGTGTTTCATAGTGTATGATGACTTAATTAATGGAGGTCAGGTCCAGACAAGAAAATCATGGCAAGCTGCTTGAGCATCCACTTTGATCTTGGGCCAAGTGTAATGTCTGCCCAGCACTGTGTGATTCAGAGGTGCATCTCACTTTCAGTGGGATCCTAGATGCTTCCTTCACATCTCTCCACCTGCCTGGCCTAAAATCCTCCATCATATTTCATTTTCCTACCTTATTCAATAAACATTTATTAAGCACCTTGCTAGACAGTGGGAAAAAATAAGCACCTACTATGTGTCAAACATACTGTGCTAAATACTGGAATTATAAATAAGAAAAGAAAGATGGTCTCTACACTCAAGTGCTGAGGTCAGCTTTGGAGAGAGTAGTTCGGGTTTGAAGGAATTCACTTAGACCTTCTCTGTAGCCATTGGGAGCTTTACTATGTGAAAGCTGCATGGGCCTCCTTGGCAAAAAAGCTAAGTGAAACTTCACTCTTTGGGGGAGTTATGCTTATGTAGAGGTTTTGTAGTTTTAGAGGTTTTTATGGGGGTTAAAGATTAAAGACATAGGACAAGAAAGGATTTTATGACATAGGATGAAGGAGAAAAAGGGAATTCTTTATGGTTTAAGGATTTAAGGACAGGGCAGGGGGACACAGGTTAAAGATTAAAGGCGAGGGGGAACATGGGATAAGGGAGACAAAAGCAAGTCTTTTGATATGGGCCAAGGAGAAATTTTATGATATTTTAAGATAAGGGGGAAAGAACTTTAGGACGCCCTCAAGTTATAGAATAAGCTACAGGGCTTCACAAAGTACTGGAAAAGCAACCCTTAATAGTCTGCTTAACCCTTAGGGTACCATTTGTATCCACAAGGAGTTTACAGTGTAATGGGGTAAGACTACATACAAGACAAAGCTGGAATGGGGAGAGGGAAGAGGACACCAGGTTTAGGGCATCTTGTCCTGTGGAGTTGAGGCCAAGCAAAACTGCAGAGGCAAAATAGAGTGATCTGTTAAGTCCAGGCTCTGCTCTCTGTAAAGAAAGGCTTTGGGTGGAGTTTAGTGCTCCGCCTTCTAGCCCTCCAGTCAGAGAGGGAAGGAGATTGTAAGTTGGGAAGGTATGGAGTGTATACAAGGTTGAGTAAAACAGAATGAAGAAGAGATTTCTGGCGATCAGCTAATCCTGGGAGGGGCATCTTGTCACTTAGCCCAAGCCACATTCTAGAGCTTACAGTCAGAGAAAAAGGCACAAATACAGGTGAGGTGCAAATTGAAATGCTACCCTCTGGATCTGACCTTCAGAGACCACCCTTCCCCATCTCTTTCCCTAAATTCATTCAGATTTGGACTCTCTTCCCCCCCCCCCCCCCCCCAGGGCTCTGCTGTCTGATTGGTGAGTACAAATTCACATACCTACTAAATCTAGCCATCCCCAGACCATGTTTTCATATCCCATCCAATCACCCACTATGGGAAATTTGTTCTGTCACTGTATGTGGTTTCCCATCCTTCCATGCCCAAACTCCCAACTTACCTCTTGCTATAAGGGAATATTAATGAAATCAGTATGACAGTGACCTCAGGAAAGGGCATGATAATCAATTGCCTGTCCCGTGACTCCAATCCCAGTCACTCTGACTTCTCAGCCCAGAACTCCTTTGGCTGACCACCCCCCTCCGTAGACGTTGTCTTGGCATTGGACAGTTCAAGCTCCTTAGGGCCAAAGGCCCTAAGGTTTTGTAACCCTAGTGCTTGGCACGTAATCGGCTTTTGTTAAATGCTTATTCATTCATTCATATTCAAGATCTAGGCATGAGGGAAAGCTTTGTACAGGAAATAGCAATCTGAATTGAATTAATATTTCAGTAAGCAAAAAAGACCTCCAGGCTTCTGAAGCAAAGTAAACAAAGGAAAAGGTGTTTGAGAATGTGGTTCACCTTTGGGTTGCAGAGAACAATACATTCTTACTGGAAAACAGTGAGCACATAGCTGCTCGGCAGGTCTGCTTCCTCTCTGTTGGATCACTGGCCCATGACTGCTCATTTCTTCTTCCTTACCTTTGCTAATGTTCCTCTCACTAATATGCTCTCCTTCCTGTGGCTTGCCTGTCTAGACAACAAATGTTAGAGGCAAGTGTCCTATGAAAGGAAAAGGAAGGAAGGAAGGAAGGAAGGAAGGAAGGAAAAAAGGAAGAAAGGAAGAAAGGAAGGAGAGAAAAAGAAAAAGAAAAAGAGAAAAAAGAAAGAGAGGAAAGGGGAAATAAAAAGAGAGAGAAAGAACAGAGCTTGCAAATTGTAAGCCAGTGAGTTGACTCCAATTCCTGGCAAAAGTAAATAATATATTATTAAAGGGCAGTGAGTGAATATCTAGAAAAAAGAAGCCTCAATCAGAGAATACTAGCATGGTTTCAACAAGAACAAACCTTACCAGCCTAAGCTCCTTTGCTTTCTTGACAGGGTCACCAAACTGGTAGGTCAGGAGAATGCAGTCCATACATTTTACCTCCCTTATAACAAAGCATTTGATAAAGTCTCTCGTGCTATTCTTGTAGAAAAAATGGAGAGAGATGAACTAGATGTTGGTACCCTTAGGTGGACTCACCAATATCTGTGGCCCTCTAGGTCCTCAAGTGCCACCCATTGACTGAACCTAAACTTCACAGCCCAGGTCTAAACAGTCACACTCAAGGAGTGGTGGTGATTGGTATGTGATTCAGTATCTTAGAAGGGAGGTCCTTAGTGGAGTTCCCCAGGGCTCTTGGCTTGTCCCTGAGATATTGATCAGTTTTTCAAAGATTTGACCAAGGCTTAAGAAACATGTTTGCCAGGTTTACTGATGAGGCACAGCTGGGAGGGATAGCTAACAAGCTAGATGTCAGTGATGACCTAAAAAGTATCTTGACAAGTTAGAACATTGTGCTGAATAAAATTAGATGACATTTAGTAGGGATAAATAAAAAAAAGTCTCATGCTTCAGTAAAAAAACCAAAACAACCCAGGTTCACAAATAAAACATGGGAGGCATGACTAGTGTGTCTGAAGATGATCTGTGGAGTTATAGTGGGTTATAAGTTCGACACAATGTTTAACCTCATTAAGAGAAGCATAGCATTGAGTGTGGGGAAGGTGATAATACTGCAGTTCTTTGCCTTGGTCTGACACACCTAGAGTATTCTATTCAGTTCAGGGCACCGCATTTTAGCAAGGACATTGCAGAAGGTCGCTAGGTGGCTCAGTGGTTCAGGACCTGGAAGACCTGATTTCACATCCAGCCTCAGACACTAAACAGCTGTGTGTCCCTTGGCAAATCATCTACTCACCATCTGCCTCAGTTTCTTCAACAGTAAAATGGGGTAATGTTAGCACCTGCCCCACAGGATTGTTGCAAATGAGATAACATTTGCAAAACACCTAGCACAATACCTGGCACATAGTAAGAGCTTAATAAATGCTTGTCCTCTTCCATTAAAATGGAGAATATTCATAGAAGGCCAACCTGGATGGTAAAAAGCCTTGAGAATTTGCCATTGAGCTGTTGAATCCATGGACTTTTAACCCGGAGTAGAGAAGATACGAGGGGTACACTATAGCTATCTTCAAGAATTTGATAGATTGTCATGTGGAAAAGTGAATTTAAGCATATATTCAAAATATTTTAATTAATATGAGCCAAATTTTTCCAACCATTTCTTGTAGAAATGATAAATGCTCCACCTTGAGGCTTAGTAATGCCATCTTGTAGTTAACTACAGCCTATAGTAAATCCACTTACCCTCAGAGGGCAGAATTTGGAGCAATGAGTAAGACTTCAGTTGAAACAACTTTTAACTTGAGCAACTTAAAACAGAGATATTTAATAGTGGAATGGGCTACCCCTGGAGGTAATGAGTTCCCCCACACTATAGGTCTCAAAGCAAAGACTAGATGATCATTTGGGGATGTTGTTGAGGATTCTTTTCTGGGCATGGTTTGGACCAGATGATTTCTGAGTTTGCTTTCAAATCTGAGATTCAGTTTTTCTGTGGAATCTTATCTTAAAGACCTTGTTCCAGTCCTGCTTCCTCCATTGCTCTTTCTTTTAATGCAGTTTTAATTTTTCTTGTTAACTCAATTTTATTTCCTTCCATTTAAAAATTGATAATCCTTTTTTTTTAATCACCATTTCCCAATATATTCCCTTAACTGAATCTTCCTTTGTAGAAGGGAAAAAAGATAGTTAAACAGAACTGATGGAATCCCCAAATGTGATAGCACATGCAACATTCTGCCCTTGTGGTCTCCCACCTCTCTACTGAGAGGAGAGATACGGGTTTCATCCTTTGCTCTCTGGAACCCACAGAGTTCATTGCAGTTAAGTTCCCTTGCCTTTTAGTGTTTCTTTCTTTCTTTCTTTCTTTTTTGCGCTTTTTTGGAAGGAGGAAGGCAGGGCAGTTGGGGTTAAGTGACTTGTCCAAGGTCGCACAGCTAATGTTAAGTGTCTGAGGTTGGATTTGAACTCAGGTCCTCTTGACTACAGGACCAGTGCTCTGTTCAGTGTGCCACCTAGCCACCCCCTTTAGTGTTTCCTTTATGTTATTGTAATCAGTGTATATTTTATCTTCTTTATTCTGTTTTCTCTGAATTGCTTGGTATAAATTTTCCCATGTTTTTCTGAATTACTAATATTCATCAATTTTATGGCACAGTAACGTTCCATTACATTCTTATATTATAATTTGTTTAGCCATTTCTTGATCAATATGTAGCCTCTGTGTTTCCAGGTGGTTTTTTTTCTTCATTATGTCAGAGCAAATGAGCATTTTGTTATACATAGGGCCTTTGTTTCTTTCTATTGTTGACCTCATTGGGATATATTCCAAGTAGTGGGATGTCTGGGTCAAAAGGCATGAATAATTTAGTGAATTTTCTCTCATAATTATAAATTGTTTTCCCAAATGATTAGACTAATTCACAGCTCCATCCCCACTCTGTTGGTTTGCCCGTCTTTTCACATCTCTACTAAAATTGACTAATTCCACTTTTAAGTCTCCCTTTTAAAAATTCCCAGTTCACTTTTAATCAGTAGCACACAGTTTAGTATTTAATATTTCCCTAATCCTTTCAAATGCATAATTTGTCCCTGCCCCTAATTAGATTATAAAGTCTAGGAGGGCAAGAACTGGGTCATAATTCTTTCGTATTTCTCTGTAGGTGTATATAGTAGATGCTTAATATTTTGTAACTGGTCAGCTGATTGATTCAGTGATTTAGGGTTGTGTTTAGAATTGGGAGAGGGAGGAAGCAGATGCTAAAGTTTGAATTCAATTAATGTTGCTTTCCATATCACTGAAGAAACACGTTATAAGGGAAATCAGTAATTAAGGTGAATTTAAGCATATTTTCAAAATACTCTAATAATGTAAATGAGAATTCACCTTGATTATTCAAAATTAGCTAGGGACAGCTGGGTAGCTCAGTAGATAGAATTTCAGGCCTGGAGTCAGGAAGACTCATCTTTGTGAGTTCAAATCTAGCCTTAGACATTTTCTAGCTGTGTGACCCTGGGCAAGTCCCTGTTTGCTTCAGTTCCTTATCTATAAAATGAGCTGGAGAAGGACATGGCAAACTATTTCAGTGTCTCTGTCAAGAAAACCCCAGATAGAGTCTCAAAGAGTCAGACACAAATGAAATGACTGAACAACAACAAAATTCAAATTCAACAACAGACAGTTATTCCTTGCTTCCTGTAGAAAGACACTGTTCTAGGCACTAGGGATACTGAAATAAAATCATGTCATAGTCCCTATCCTCAAGGAGCTTCTGGAAGGAAGTGAGGAGTGCGAGCTAAACAGAGAGATAAATATAGTACAAATTAGGATGTGATGGGATCAAAACAGAGTTCCAGAGGAAATTCTCTAGTGACATTTGAAGAGATGAGAAAACACTTTGAGGAGAATCTGTTCATCCATAAGCATTGATTAAGGGCTTATCGTGTGCCAGGCACCATGCTAAGGTTACTTACTAGAAACAAAAGCAAAAACCACAACAAAACATGGAGGAGGATATCAGGATTAGTAAAGGTTTTTTGGAGGAGGTGTTACTGAGCAGAGAGAGCCTCGAAACAAGAGGAGGCATCTGAAAGGCTAAAATGAAGCTAATGACTCTCCCTCTTAGAATTTCCATAATGTAGAATGAATTATTTTTATACAGCATAAGGCAACTATGTAATACTAAATAGATCCTTAGCTCTCAAAGCTCTTCTCCACAAATCTAGGTATAGTGCACATCTTCTCAGAAGAGTAACATTGAGTACAAAAAAAAACAAACAAACCATTATCGGTGATTAGAATTGATACTTCTAATGTAATGGTGATTTTTATACTTCTAACAAAACTGGATCGTGGAATCAGAGATTTTCAGAGATCAGCTGTAGACTAACCCTCTCCCCAGCATGATCTTTTCTTCATTCTGACTTCCTTTAAAGTTTATGTATTCAGTCAGCATCATGCTATGCAGGGCATTCAGTAACACTTCATTTATTTAGTGGTCATTTTTTCTTGTTGAAACCTTAGTGACCCAGAACAGCTATAACAAACTCAGAAGGATGATTGTTCCAATCAGTGACAGAAATAGCTGAAATTAACCAAAGGTATGAAGATCACACTATGAGCGCTGCAATCACTGATCACCAGGAAAGGACTTTCATTGGTCAGCAATATCTGTAGGTGGTGAAAAGCATGATACACGTAGCAGGACAAGGAGAAAATACATAGAGAAAACAACAGACAAGAGAGAAGAGTGACACGCAGGAGGAAGGCTGCTTATTCCGTAGGTAGAAAAGATAAATCTCATCTCAAGACAAGAGTCAGAGATAACTTAAACCTTCCCGGGTGATTGGACCACTGGTGGTACCAGGTAGCATGGAATAAGGAGGTGAGCAGCAGACCCACTGAAGAGGGTAAGAAATGACTGCTATAAATGAATAACTGCATTGACAGAGACAAAAGAAATATCCACTAGACCAGCAGAGCAGTTCGTTATCAAGACAAATTGAGTCTTGTGCTTTTCAGGAGCCCCTGAGGGCATTGCAGTTACAGGCAAATACAAGTATCACTATTTATAATAATGACCGTGAGACATTTAGAAAACGGTACATTATATTCAGCATATTCTTTATTAAGACAAAGAAATGTATAATGTGTTTCTAGAAAAAAAAAGCTGTTTTATTTTTTAAAAGTTTTAAAGGAAACAGAGGGGAAAATTATGCATCCAGAATTTACCAGCCAACCAACCATTCCATAGGCATCGTTTTGCATTTCTGTGGGCTTGTTCCCCACTTGTTTCAGGTACTCGGGTGTGGCGTGGGTCCATGTTATCTCCACAAACTAAATTATGTATTTCTTTTGGGTAGGAGCCATGCAAACAGCCAGTAGACTGATATATGCAATACTAAATCACTAGCTTGATCTGGGGGGCCCATTTTTTGGTACTGAACTGTCTGAATTGACGATTTTTTCTCCTGTTGTATTGATACAGCCTAAGGTACACTCCATCTTGGATTGTTGACTCTCCTATGAGCATCTTCTCCTTTCCTCTGTTCTATCATGTGACTATACATCTACATATTTACCTTTGGGAGTGATGTGGTATTCTTGACCAGCACCAATACTGAGACATTTGTAAGAGGTTTAAAAAAAAAATCCACCTTTTCTTAGGTTGCATGGCTGAGAGCCGACAAAGTCTGTCACCTGCGCGTGACAGTGTAGGGTTGGGTGCCTCCAAGGACAATCCTAACTCACTTCAAGCTAACCTTGGCCAATTCAAATCTGCTGGATCCAAATGTAAAAAGCTAGAATTGGCTACAGGGGCTGGGGTCCTAATGGAATGATCTTTATTTTTACTGTTTAGCAGCCATCATGCTACATCTGGTATCTGCTAAACTTCATTTCTGACTTCTCATACTGGATATTGGATTAATAATGATTCTTCCATGAGCTTTTCCAACTGCATAGAACAGATATTCTTAATTGTGGGAGTTTTCACTGATAGTAAGTGTAATTTGTGGTTATCTTTACTCCCAAGAGAAGTTAGGTCATATGGTTGGAGGACTATTATAGCTTCAGGTTATCTGATGTATATGTACAAAAGCATACAGCTTTCCTGATATTTCATGATAGAGCGAAAGCATGTTAATTCTTGGTCTGTTATTTCCATAGTCTGTTCCCTTGCTTCTCTTCTTTCCCATGCCTACCTTGTGACCCTCCTATTAAATCATTCTTTGAAGGGCCTAGACTAGGAGAATCTTCTCAGAAATATGGAAAAATACAGAGGTTTCCCCCTTTTAGTATACAATATCACTTTTACTCCAAGTGGGTATGCATTGGCAAAGAACAGTGATTCTATAATTTTTGGGGGGGTGTTGATTTCAAACTTGTATCTTTCCCTAAATAAGGAAAATTAGAGATTTCTCTAAGGTTAGTACTTAACGTAAATTGGATTTTTAGAATGGGAAAAACACTTTAACATGGTGATATTGGAAGACAGGACCACTGTCTATATTATAGGGAGGCTAGAAAAGGTCATTTTTATATAAAGTTATATTTTAGAGGATAAGATTTTGTTTTTCAATGTCTTTTAAGCTATGTGATAGTGAACTGAATAATAAGATTCTCCCATTAAAAATTAAGTTCATTGCAATATTTCAGTAATTTGGGGGAGACATTACTAAAATGGAGGTCACCATGCCCCAATTAAAAAAAATTAATCCACATTACATGTTACTGGGGCTAATTGTAGGTACATTAAGAACTCCCAATTTCAAAGAGATATACACATGCCTACAGATAGAAGCCTCAAAAGACTCCTTGGGCTCTAGATTACTGTTTAAAAGTTACTTGATCCAGTTTTTAATGTGGAAACCCCAAGCTTATAGTTTCTTCCCTCTTATGACTAGGTATCCAGCTATGGGATATCTGAGCTAGGGAAATTATACTTTTTCAGATTTATGGACACACATTCAGTAGTTTCTTGTAGGCAATTCATTATTTCCTTTTTTTAGAACTTGCTTGAAATCGTTCAATTTATTAACTTGAAAAAATGGAATCTCAAAATCTTGAAGCCCAACCTGGTGGTCATCCAGTAAGCCCCTGAAAAAGAGCTGAACCCCATTTTTAGCTGATTTTGTTGCTTTGAAATTTCCTTACTAGGTCTGAAAACTTACAATTTTGGCTGAGGGAAAGGAGAAGTCAGTGCCGAACATCTTCTTGAGTGTGACCTATCTGTTTCTGTTCCCACAGGGCTGTGTTCTGAGACCGTTTCCATCACAGATGTGCCGCATAGTGAATCAGTGGAAGGAAGCCCTTTCCGTCCTCCATCACATTCTTTCTCCACCGTCTTTGACGAAGACAAACCAATAGCCAGCAGCGGGACGTACAACTTGGACTTCGACAACATTGAGGTGGTAGATACTTTACAGACCTTGGAACCCAGCTCCTCAGATGCCAAGAATCGGGACTCCAAAGTGAATGTCCGGAGAAAATCGACAGACTCTGTCCCAGTCTCCCGATCTTCCTTATCCCGGTCTCTCAGTTTGCAGGCAAGTGACTTTGATGGTGCTGGTGGTGCCTCTGTGGAGAATAATGAGGCAGGGGCAGTAGCAACTGATGCCTACAGCACGGGTACAACCAGTGCTTCTAGTACCCTTAAGAGAACTAAAAAACCCAGGCCTCCTTCCTTAAAAAAGAAACAGACCACCAAAAAACCCACAGAAACACCACTGGTAAAAGAAACACAGCAAGACCCGGTGGAAGAAAGTCCTGTTATTAGTGAGGAAAACCCAACATCCGAAACAAAAACTGAATTGAGTAAGATAGAAGGTTCAGGACCAGAGCTGTCAGAGGAGAGCCCACTAGAGACTACTGCTGTATCCAAAGCAGCCTATCCCCTGGACCCTGACAGTGCTGAAGGGGATATTCCACCTAACACAGGCAACAGCAAAGTGCAGAACTCACCCCCCATTGGGAAAAAGACACTGCCTCTGGCCACAGCCCCAGAGGCTGTGGACGTGAACCCATCTGACACTGGAGGGCAGGAGAACTCCCCAGCCAAAGGGCTCTCTGTAAGGCTGGAGTTTGACTATTCTGAGGATAAAGGAAGTTGGGACGACCAACTGGAAAACCCCCCTCCTCCCAAAAAGATAGGTAAAAAGCCAGTTGCCAAGATGCCACTAAGGAGGCCAAAGACTAAAAAGACGGTGGAAAAACTTGATAATGCTCCTGCCTCACCCACTAAGTCCCCTGTTGACCCAAATGAAATTCCTATTTCCAAAGGCTCCTATACCTTTGATATAGATAAATGGGATGATCCCAACTTTAACCCCTTTTCTTCCACTACGAAAATACAAGAGTCTCCCAAACTGCCCCAACAGACATACAACTTTGATGCGGACCTCTGTGATGACTCTGTTGACCCTTTTAAGACATCTTCTAAGATCTCTAGTTCACCTTCTAAGTCCCCAGCTTCTTTTGAGATCCCAGCCAATGCTGTTGATGCCAATGGAGTGGAAGGAGACAACCTCAACAAGCCTGCAAAGAAAAAGAAGACGCCACTAAAGACGTAAGTTCAAGGGTAGAGTTGGATCAGGATTTTGGAATGGGTAGCTGATATTAGAGTGATTCTCATCTTGGTGCCTGGATTCATTTATGAAGGCTTTTGGCCTGACCATCAATCATTATAGAAATGACATTGGACAGGTAGAATATCTTGTCCTGTTCTTTGCAGCAATTGTCATGACATTTTTTTCTATCATGTAAAGGATCCACATCTAAGAACTACCATCAAGAAATTCCTTAGAGGTTGGAGCCCTGAGCTTTTGTCTCAATAAGTTAGTGTTTTTAAGATTTTATTCATTTTTGGCTAGGGTCCTTAGCCTCACCGGTATGATAGGTGATGTCTTTATGTAGGATAAACATTGAATCCTTTAGAAACGAAACAATCCCTCTATGCAGTAGAGGTTCCAAGGGAAGAGCTTTCTCACCTTCACCTATGCAGCTTTTTGGCCATTCCATGTATAAATTTGTTTCTTGGAATGGCTTAGGGACCAGGATGCCTAGGCATATTCATTATCTGTAAAATGCTAGTAATGGTTTTTTGCAGTGATTCTTCTCTGAGGAGAAACCAAGGAACTGTCTCTGTTACAGACCCATCTATTGAATTTAATTCACTCTCTCTGGTCTCAGAAGAAAAAATATTCACCATTTCCCCTTGAACTTCTAGGACCAGCACCTCAGTACCTTCCAACCCTAAAGTCCTTTGCAATCAAAGGGGGTTCAAAACCACAGTTATCCAAATGGAACAAATAAACCTTTGAAGGAAGGAACAATCTTGGTCAAACTCTATCAGCCCATTAAAAATAACTGTTAGAGGTTACATACTTTTAAATTTAGACTTATGTTGCATGTGGTGAGCTCTCTAGGCAATTCTAGAAGACTACAAATTGAAGAGGAGTGATCCTGCATTGGTAGAGACATTTCTTAATTGTGTAGTGAATAGATTGGGAGTCAGGAAAACCTGTGTTCAGATCCTACCTCAGATAGTAGTAGTAGTAGTAGTAGTAATGGTGGTGGTGGTGGTGGTGGTAGTGGTAGTGGTAATACTGCCATCACTACTACCACCACTATTACTACTAGTACTATTTCTACTACTACTACTACTACTACTACTACTACTACTACTACTACTACTACTTAACTAGCTAGAATTTACATATAGTGCTTTAATGTTTGCAAAGTATTTGATAAACATTGCCTAATTTTATCCTCACAACAATCCTGGAGGGTAGGAGTTATTACCCCTAGTTTACAGATGGGGAAAATGAGGCAGATATAGTTTAAGTGATTTGCCCACTTCCAAAGTGACTGAGTTCAGATTTGAACTCAAGTCTTCCTGACTCTAAGTCAAGCACTTTATCTTCTGTGCCACTTCACTGCCTAGCAGTGTGACCTTAGGCAAGTCACTTTGCTGTATCTCAGTTTCCTCACCCGTAAAACAAGGGGGTTGTACTCAAAGGCCTCTAAGGACCTTTCTATCACTATATCTATGATCCTTAGAGATGCCTCTATCCTTAAAATCACAGGGTCAGTCCCAATCACTCCTCCTAAGAGGAATTCATGGGAAGCTCCTGTGACATGTATTCCAGATTCCAAAGCCAGCTGGCACCTTAGTAAAGGTATTGAATGTACATTTAATACTGTTATCTGTTTAGAAGCCTTGAACTCTTTCTCCAGTGGGGTTTCATGCCTGGAACTTCTGAATATTTCACAGTTCCTTTGTGTCCAGTCATCACAAGGGGCAGCCACAGAACAAAGGACAGCTGCTGGCCTCTATCTGCCCACTTAGCCTTGAATAGAGAACAGGTGGCCTGCTCAGCTTGAGGTCTGAACCATGCCCAAGATTTAACATTGTAGAGGGACTCAGAATGTCTCAGGGGGACTGTATTTATATCTTAAGAGGAGATAGCCACCTTTAGCAGTAGAGAAGGATCAGACAAGTTGGGAAACAGATTGTGAAGTTTCCTATCTCTGTTTATCCAAACACACCTTTTTTTTTTTAGAGAATTAGTCAGAATCACTAGCAGGAGTCATTGTGCCCCAAGCTGCAAATAGAAGAAAGGCATGTTCCTGTCATCTGAAATGCTTGCCACCAGTTCTCTTCTTCTCTTTTGGTGAGGAGAGGGAAGCAGAAGTGATCCATGAAACTGACATAAGCTAAAGGAAAACCTATTTCTGCATCATCTTATTATTCTTAGTCCCTTTATGGATCTCCTTGAGAGCTTGTGGGCATGTGTTGCCAAGTCAACAAGTCAAGCCAACACGCGTTATTAAGTGTCTACTATGTGCCAGGGATTGTAGCTACCACAAAAGGCCAAAAAAAAAAATCAGACTAAAGCAAGATGGAACTATTCTAAGCAGTCTCACACTCCTATCTCCCAAGTATCATTTCCTGTGGTGCACACACACTCTCTACAGCTTGGGAAATGCCCCAAAGATCTGAGGAGAAACACCAGAAGGTTTAAATCAAGACCTTCCCAGAGAGCTCCCCCCCACCAATCTTGAATGCTTGTAGCTTTTCCAATGGTCTTTACAGTGGATGGTGATTTTTTTTCCTAACATATTAATAACCAGTTGTCTGCAGATTTATCTATTTTGTCAGTTCCTTCTGTCTGTCTCTCTTTTTCTTTGTCTTTTTTGTCTTAGGATGGTAGAAGATGTGATGTCTGTATGTTCTCTGTTGTAAGTAAACTTAATGGAATCAGATTCTTATGCTAAAAAGGGCTTCCCTTCTTCAACCTCATTTCTCATCCCCATTTGTTTCTGGCTTCTTTTCTCTCCTTGTTTATAATTCATGGCTGCTCCATACCCGTTACTGTGGCATGATGGGGAATTATGGGGCATGGGGCTTCGTATTGGTGGGAACTTTTGCTCTCATTTGTTATTTTCTCATTTGAAATTGCTTGTCTGCTTTTTGGGAGTGAAACTTTTTTTCTCCCCGTTTTTGATGTTATCATGAGAACCTGCTTTCTTATTTTTTCCCTTTCATCATCAATTGGATGGGTGGAAGATTGCTTTGGATAACACCGTGGCTCAATTTACAACTATCCACCAAGATTTGGATCCATAGATTTGGGTTCACAGCCAGCCCTTGGGTTGTTATCTTGCTAATGGACAGAGTTGAAATATTTTAGTAATTTCAAACTGATACAAAATTCACAGATCCAGAAGGTGCTGAGCCCTCAGGCCAGAAATCTTTTTC
The DNA here is from genome assembly GCA_028627135.1 of Pseudochirops cupreus. Taxonomy (NCBI): domain Eukaryota; kingdom Metazoa; phylum Chordata; class Mammalia; order Diprotodontia; family Pseudocheiridae; genus Pseudochirops; species Pseudochirops cupreus. The sequence continues at coordinate 508,386,567 of CM053582.1, forward strand.
TCTTTCTTTCTTTTTAAATATAGTGTGCACGGATGTTAGAGCAATCCACAGCCCTTCATACATTCCCCTCCTTGTCTTTGAAGACACTGACAAGCTGTCAGTTGGAATGCATCCTTGGCATCCATGTATGGTCATGCTAGGCTTTGATAAAAGCAGAGCTGACCATCTTTAAGCTGTTGCTGCTATGCCCTGGCCCACAGAGCTCTATCAAACAGCTTAGGTGTGGAGAAGAGGGAGGTTGCTTCACTTCCTTCCCTTCCTTAATAATAAAAACCAGCATGATCTTAAGCAAGTACCTGGCAACCCCCATGCAAAACCGTGGGGGAGGATGCTTGCTTCATCTGGTTCTCTTCTGCTAAAGGGACTTCTGCTAATCTTTCAGAAACATTTTTAAGATGTAAAGTATAGGCATATAATATATATATGTGTGTGTATATATATGTACATATATTTATATGCCTGAAAAAATATATATGCAGACCTTTCTTTTGGCTGCTCTCAGGGAAAGTGCTGTTGCTATTGTGTTTTATTTTTAATATAACAATGCCATTGTTGGAATATTTTGGTTGAAAGAAAGTGAAGAACTGGATTGCCTGAAGTCACACTGAAGGAAAGGGGGGGGGGGGTAAGTAAAAAGGGATTAGGAGGAATATAGCAGTCACTTCCCTTGTGTAATCACAGCCCAACCCTCAGATGTATGTTACAATGTTTCTTAAGGCTGTGTCACAGAATGTGAAAACTGATCCTCTACTTGCTTAAAAATGACCTCATGTATTTACCCAAACTATTGTATATTAATATATTATTCTCTACCTCCCAAACTCTTTCCTTATCTGTATTCATCTCCTAATACTCTGAGAGATGTAATTTTGGGCTCTCCCTCCTCCCAAGCTTACATGGTACCTGTCCTATAGGAGGTGTTTGGTGAATGGATGCTTTGCACACTTCTAGATTCTCAGTGAATTGAATCGATAGGAAGTGTGGAATCTAAAACTATACCAGTGTAGTTGGTAGATCTTTATGGGATCTTGAAAAATCATCTAGTTCATTTTGCTACCTTTTGTCAAGGGTGTGCAGTGTTAAATGCTCAACAGCTAGCTCTCCAAAAGAATAGATCTGCATCATTAACATTTTCTCTGTTACTTTATTAAGTCAAGACAATCAATAAAATAATAAATCAAGCCCTGATTTGTAGTGTTTACCAATTTCCAAGGTGTGAATGCTCACACTGAAAATTGTCTCTCACAAGCTTATATGAGCAGACTCCAGCACACCCCTGGCTTCTCACTTATCCCCTCTGAGAGAAATGATATTACATATATAAATATACATAGAGATGTACATACATTTCTGCATATGCATATATGTGTATGTGTGGATGGATGGATAGATAGATGCATAGATAGATGGATGGATGGATAGATGATAGATAGATACATAGATAGATAAATAGATAGATAGATAGATAGATAGAGTGAAATAGTTTTTCAGATAAGGAGATGCTCTAAATATTCTCTGTAAACACGTGCTACCCTCACCTTGAGTTTTGTGACCAGCTGCGGCTGCTTTCTGGCAGTTCTACCCCAGCTGGCCAACTATGAAAGTAATACATAACACCTGCTTCATGGGTACCTGGTGAAGTCAAGCAAGGTAATACTCGAGAAGTCCCTAATGGAGTATCCACTAAAGGTACAATGTTTTAAAAGTAAGGCAAACCCATCAAGCCTCCCTTTCCTTGGTCTAATGTTCTTTTATGAGACAACTGTGTTAACTGGCTAAAGCCTTGGCCTTTTGCAAGTATGACGTAAGTCTAGCCTAAATCAGCTTCACTTTCTGGATCCCTTCTCCAAAATGGCATCCCTTTCTTATTGATGCAGCTTTATGTTACTTTTCCTTGGGAACACATTAGGAGTAGTTACTAAAAACACAATTTATTTTCAGGAGGGATGTATTTCAGTAATGCTGGTGTGGTGCACATGGGAGTATGGAGCAGTATGGGCTAGCAGGAATGGCGGTTGTAGTCCGCTTTGTATCGCGACACAGCGGGTTCTCTGTGCCTCTGTTTGTTGTGTTTACATTTTCAATTTTGTTTCCAGTGATACATTTAGGGTGAAAAAGTCGCCAAAACGGTCTCCTCTGTCTGATCCACCTTCACAGGTATGTCATATTTTTCTTTTATTTATAATTTTATTGTTCCTATGGGGAAGATCTGAAATGAGTATTTTTAACCCCTTACTGCCAGTTCTATATAAATTTTCCATTTGGGATGGTTAAGTTTCAGGTGGGAGTGGGCAGCATGGGGGAGTTACCGAAAAGACCTGGGTTTTCTTCCTAGCTCTGACGTTGTGATACTTAACAACTCTGGACCTTCATTTCCTCAATTGTAAATCAAGGGAATAATACCTCCTCTGTGTATTTCACAGAGTTGTTGTGAGGTTCAAATGAAATAATAGATGTGCAAGTGCTTTGTGAAAACTGTGTAATGGCCAAGGCATGTATAGGGTATCAGGATTGTTATATTACTCTGCTTGATTTGAGTCATTTCTCAGTGACAGACTCACAGAGTCTCAATGATGGGAAGGACCTCAGAGACCATCATCTAGTCTGACCCATTCCTGCATAGTTATCCCCTCTGACGTGATCCTGACACATGGCCATCAAGCCTTTGCTTGTTATAGACTTCCAATAAGCAGGCCACCCCCTACTTGCTCAAAGCTGTCCATTTTACTTTTGGATAATTTTTCATCATTAGGGAGGTTTTCTTTATATTGAGCTGAAATTTGCTTCTTTGCCAGTTAGTTGCCATGCCCTATAGATTCTGTGTATATGATATCTTTCCCCTCCATTCCCTGATTGACACTTCTGCTGCCTTCATTCTCATTTAACCCCTACTCACCTACTTCTTTCCTGGACTATATTAATAATCTCCTGATTGCCCTCCCCACCTTCCATCTCTCCCTTCTCCAGTATATCCTTCATCATTGCCAGCGGAGTCTTCATAATTCACAAGTCCATCACTCACCTATACAGAAACCTTCCCTGATTACCTACTGCACACAGGATATAATATAAACCCTAACTCTGATATTTATGGGCTTCACTACTCCCCATTATGGACTCCTAACCATTTTCTGCTTTTGCCCTACCTTCTCTGGCCTCTTTGCATTTGAGTATTATGCCTATATTCTGGGCCAGACTATCTCCACATTTCTCACTGTTGAAATCTTTACCTTCTTTTATTGCCCAGGTCAGATGTATAGGCTATTAAGAATTAGTCCCTGGGGATTTCCCTGCTATAAGGGGTCCTTCTGGTTCTGTCTCTTTCTTGCCTCTTTCTCTTTGACCTGTCCCCTCCGCTTCCTTCATTCTAGCTCAGATTGCAATGATTTTTATTCATGTCTCATCCCTTTACTTTATTTAGGTCCCTCTAATTATGGAAGATCAGTTTTGGGGGAATAAACAGATAGTTTCAGAAAACTTTAGTTGGACCTCTGAAGGAACAGGTGCAGCCTATTTTATTGTATTCTATTCTGACTGGTTAATCTTTTTAATGCTTGTGAAGGTCAGACTAGACAAGGGAATGTACAGTGAGAATACGAATTATAATGCTCTGTAGAAAGAGAAGGAAACATTTAGAACAGTAGTGTCAAACTTAAGTAGAAACAGATACCTGCAGGTCCCTCATGTTGACTTAGAAAACTACAAATTAACATTATTTGTATCGTATTGTATTTTATTTATTTTGTTAAGCATTTCCTGATTCAGTTTTAATGTGATTGCGGAAGTAGTGTGTGTCTGACCCCTTTGCTCAAGACTGCTTAGGGGAATCTGTAGGAAGATTTTAGTTGTACAGATAACCCCATTTTCTTTGGCGTCAGAACGCATAATGGTGCTTTGATGGAAAGGCAAAGAAATAATTTCTTAAAGAAATGTAAGAATGTAGCTCATTTTCTAACACTTTAGATACTCATCATTTGAGTTTCTAACTTCTAACTATCATACTTTAAAGGAACATAAATCCCTTTGGCTCTAAGGCATAGTGGTATAGAGGAAAGAGCCCTAGATTCAGAATCAGAGGAGCTGAGTTTGAATCCTACCCATTCTGCTTGCTACCATGACAGGACTCTGGGCAGATCACTTGGCCTTTCTCAGTCTCCATTTTCTTATCAGTCAAATGAGGGAGCTAGATTAGAAGGTCCTTTCCAGCTATTCTCCTCTGACTTATACCATTGTATTTTTGTGTTTGCTTTTAGCAATAACAGAGGAAGTTGGTATTTTAAAAGTATATAATTTGTTAAAGATTATTCGGGTTTTCCTGTGGATAATGGAACAAGCAAATTCCACCTCCACAAAGCTAAGAAAGCTACTTTCAAAGTTGTATAATGTCCTTGAGTGATTTTCTTACATTGCTCAAGAGTGAAGAGCTTGGCTATTTCACATTACAGTGATTTGGGGTCTATTTACTTTACTGAAATGGTGACCCTTAATCAGGATTTACACTCTGAAAAAAAGTCAGAAAAATTGAAAGGAATTTAAGAATTTAAATGTGGCCAGTGTATCATGGAAGGATTCAACTCATAGCTCTGGGATAGAAGGGCATTCTTGACTGGGAAATAGAATGAATAAAAACCGGTGATTATTTGTATTTCACAGGATCCCACTCCACTGCCTACACCAGAAACACCCCCAGTGATCTCTACTGTGGTCCATGCAACAGATGAGGAAAAACTAGCAGTGACCAATCAGAAATGGACTTGTATGACAGTGGAGCTAGATGCAGACAAGCAAGATTACCCTCAGCCTTCAGACCTGTCAACTTTTGTAAATGAGACCAAATTCAATTCTCCCACAGAGGGTAAGCAAATTAATGGCCATTTGGACCCCAACCCAAACCTGGAAAAACTTGCTCCAAAAGAGCAAGAGGCAATGAAGGATCATAAAGAAAATCAGAAGCCAGGTAATTTGGGCCGCCATTTTGCATGTTCCAAGGCCTGGAGACAAAAGCTGCACTTTGGTATAGTGTGTGGCTTATCTTAAAGTGTAACCGCTACATTCCACTGTGGCTGGTGGAGTCCAGTGACTGACATGAGCTTTGCTTCTCTTTGTATGCATTTCTGGTGATTGTGAAAGGCTCAGCCTGAAAGAGGAGAGTCATCCAGCACCAAGCTGAGCTTCCTGGCTTTTCCTAAAGACCCCCATGGCTGCTGAGGTGTGTGAGCACAGAAGGTTGAAATGACCTGGTCAGACTTCACAATTGAAAACCCACACCAAGCACGATAACAACAGAGGAAATCATTTGGAAAAGGAATCCCTGGCTCTAATCTTTAATTTCCAACTTCCTCTTCAATTCCTAGGTTTCAGATTTCTTTACTAATTCTCTGGATTATAAGAAAAATGAATTTGAATTGAGCATAAAGTGTGCCAAAGGGAGTCAAAAAGTATTTCTACATATCCAGTTGGAGACACAGATTTTCAAAATTCAGCAGAGTTGCTATACTGGGATACCTAACTGTGTGTGATTGTAGGGAAGTATCTTAATTCATTTCTCTGAGACTTATTTTCCTTATCTGTAAAACAGGAATAGTAATGCATATCTTAAGATGTGGCCTAGTGTATAGAGGGCCAGCCAGGAAGACCTGAGTTTAAGTCTCTGACTCCTACTATCTGTATGACCAAAGTCAAGCCACTTAAACTCAGTGACCCAGATAACTCTCCAAGACAAATGAGTTGCTGATCTGTATCAAGGAAGGGAGTTTCTACATGAAGAATTCCCCATATTAATGAGATCACAGCTCTGGACCAAACACACACATATGTTTGTGTATATCTATCTATCTATAGATATAGATAGATAGATAGATATAGTTATATATGTATATATATATATATATATATATATATATGTAGTTTTTTATATATAGTTATACACACATATAGTTATATATCTTTTTCTTGCACTTAGCAGAGTGCCTGGCACTCATTAAAGCCTTCTAGATTTATGTGTCTGGGTGGATGGGGGTGGAAATCACATAACCATAAAATATGTGAAAAGTGCTATACCAATAGAACGTGTCATCATTATTCTTTTGACAATATTATTTCTGCTCTCATGCCTCACGGAAGTATAAAGATGACCTTTGGTTGGTCAAAGCTAGGTCACCAGAATGAAAGCTTTTCCAAGTCTGACCAAAATGGAAAATATTTGAGTATGGTCTTGGCAATACATAGATTGTGACTTCTGTTTGAAACCTAGCCCAGCTTAGTAGGCTGTCTATAGAGTGATGAAATCTTTGGTGATTGTGATCCATTATTGAAAGCTAGACCTATAGCTAGCAATTTTGGTACCCTGCATTGATCGCATGAATCACATCCTAAAAATCAATTTTGTAATTCATGATGTGAAAATAGCAAAAGAAATAATAAGACATTCATTTGAGTGGGTGAGGGAGATAAAGTATTATACTGAATTTTTAGGCTACTAGGGGAATGTACATATTAAATTTTTGAGCCCTCTGAATTCGGTTCCCTGAGACAAAGCCACAGTCATGCCAGTTTAAGAAGGATTGTCAGAAATCTGTCAAAATGTGAACTAATTACTCTTAATGAAGCTTTACTCAAGTCCTTACTGGTGGCCTTACTCTCCCACCCCTGGTTTTATTAAGGGAAAATGGACCAAGCATTTTTTAAAGTATCTTATTATGTGCCAACTTTACAAATGTATCATTTGATCATAACATTATTAAACTTCCAGCACAGTAAAAGCCCATCAAGTTCATGTGGTAATCTGTGCTTTCTGCGATGGTTTTAACTTCTTTTTATTGTTTATAACACAAGAACTGCCCCAAGAGTAACATTTAGTTTGAGAATATTTTCAAAATCCATCTGGGAATTAGTACCAGAAAGGAGAGCTTTATGGTTAGGAAGATACTGTTTAAACCTTACAGTGATAGAGAAACTTGAATTTTTATTCCATTTGAAGGCATTCCTTCCAGCTCTTTCGCTAATAATAGAAAGAGTACCAGGATCCTAATTAAATGCTAATGGCCATACCATGCTTATGTGCTGAGTGATGTGATGTTCCAAAAAATCCAGACAACAGTAATTATATCACACAATGCTTCCTCTTGAGATTACTTAAATAACTGGGCTTCCCCCTGGTAGTTTGGTTTTTACTGTGAGAAATCTCTGAATTATACAAAATAATTTCCTCTGTGAGTCAGTTAACACATTTCTCTGTACTTGTGTGAATATCTCTGAAAGCTGCCTTTATGGAGCTTGACAAAGAGCAGACTCCCCAGATTTTGCCACCTTGGGCTCTCATTTGGTCTGGTACTTCATATAAGAGTGCGGAATTTCTTTCCCTTCTTTATTTTGGTGGTTGCTGAGAGGAAACCGACTTGCTCATATTTATTACATCCATATCTGGAATATGTCATCAACCAAGCACCATCTTCCTCTATGGCTGAAAGACAGCTTACTGTCAACTAAAGAAATTAGGTATCTTTAGCAGATGGAGAGTACCTGGCCACTTACTGGAGTTAGATGTCAAGGCAGAGAGAAGGTTTTTAATCTCAGGAACAAAGGACACTGCCATGTCAGCAGGTACCCAGGGCCGTTTTGATATTTTCAATGGCACCTGTTGTGTTAAGGGGTTTTCTGCTGGTTAATTATTCCCTAGGGTTCACTATATGCTAAGCATTCTCATCCCTCGGACAACTTTAAACAAATAGACAATATCATCCTCATTCTTCTGCTGTTGCAGCCAAGTTTTAGCAGGTCTGCAAGCTAATCTTGATGTATGTCTTTTGTGGTTGAGTTTTATCAGCTGGAATCAGACACACACCATTTTTTAAGAGGGGGAAAAGTCTCCTAACAGCAGTTTATAGGATAGTGGATTTATAGCTGAAGAGGTTGTTAAACCCGGGCTGCTGACGCTCATCTTCACCTCCCAACATTTTAATAAATTCACTCCAACTGTGACCGATGTGACAACTATTCATTTCTAGCAGCAGCAGCAAAAACAAAATACTCCTAATACGTAAATGTTTGTTTTGGGCAGTGTAGTTGAAAGCAGTCCATTTATATGATTGTGAAGTGCTAATACACGGCGAATAAATTGGCAGTCTGCTGTAATTTGCTGCCTGATTGGATAAAAATAATTACAGCTTTAGGATACATCATAGGACAGGGAGAGGATGCTGGATTTGCAATCAGAGGACCTTGCTTCCTATCCGAGCCCTGCCATGTGGTAGGCCAACTCACTTTATCTCTATAGGCCTCTCTTCTCATCTGGAAAATGAGGGGGTTGATGCCTTGTACTTTTAACTCTATGATCCAGTAATGCCTTGACTATTGTAGATTTCTTTTGGGTTATTACATGTGTTTTCACCAAAGTGATGGATAAAACTGAATCCAGAACTCTTTACTGGATCATCCTCCATATTTATGTCAATTTAATTCGACAAACATTCACTAAATGCTTAACGTGTACAAAGGCTTGTCCTAGATGGTGGACACAGAGAGACACAAATGGAAGGCCACGTTTTCCAGAGGCATAGAGAGTAGAGAAGAGAAGAGAAGAAAAAGATGCAGGGAGGAACACCAATAACTACAAGAATTAGGAAAAGCTTTGAATAGGAAGTGATACCCGAGATGAACTTCAAAGTATATTAATGATTTTAAGAGGTGAATAGGGAATGCATCCCAGGGGTGAGGTATAGCTTGTATAAGTGTATGGAGGCAGAAGATGAAATGGTGAGTTCATGGAACTTGGGGATATAATAAGGTATATCTCAGCAACACCAGGTATGATCATGTACTGGTAATTTAATCATCAGTTTGTATCTGCTTGAAGATTGGTGCTATGATCAGGGATTTCTAGAGTGCATTAGTCTGTGCTGAAGTTCCAGGTCACAGAAGCTAGTGAAATGGGGAAAGAAAGTGAGAGAGGTTCAGGGCCAAGCAGATGGATACTAATGATTTTTTGAGGGAAAAACTTATATGATCATGCCATTTCCATTTCATGAGACCATGTAAATGTGTCTTTTGAATCTTTTTTTTTTTTAACAAAGACCGGGAACACTTAAAATCTCAAACCTAAAAAGGACTTTGAGATTCATCCATTTCAGTGTTTCCCAACTCCAACTACACTGTGGAACACACCACTTTTTCCCGTATTAGCTCAGAGGGCAAGGACTGTGATCTATATAGTAGAATAATACTGATTTTGGAATCAGAAGACTGGGTTCAACTCTTGGTTCTGCTGCCTACTTGCTATGTGACCTTGGTTCATCACTTATTCTCTCTAGACCTCACCTCTCTCATCTGTAAAATGAGGGGAGTTGGACTAGCTACACCATGAGGTCTCCTCTAACTCTGTTCTCCCATGAAAGAAGAGTTGTTTTTCAAGTTCAAGAAAGTGGCGTATAATCCCTTGAATTCTGAATTTGGAGTCTGAGGACTTGGCTTGAAGACTGGCTCTTCGACTTGCTATCTGTGTGACTGTACAAGTCACCTTAGCACTCTGAGCCTCAATTTTCACCTCTGTAAAATGAAGAGGTAGACTAGCTGACTTCCAATTTCCCTTCTAATTCTAAATCCTTAGTCTTAGAGTCCTAAAGTAGAGTTAACAAAAGTTTTCCAAAATGGTGAAAATTTGCAGTGGATTCTGCAGAATATGAGTTAGGAAACTCTGATCTAATCTATTCCTTGTTTTTAATGTAAGACCATTCTCAAACCATTCAGAAATTAGAATGAATAATTTTTCACCAGCTCAAGCCTTTGTCTAAAAATTCTAAGAGTCCCTTGATAAAAGAAAGAGAGAGAATCATCATGGAAGTTTCTTCTAAAAGGCTGAGCTCTGCTGAGCTCTTTCTTCTTCCCCACTCTACTCTGATGGACTGACCACATTGTTCAATGCAAGCATATACTTGCCAGAAAGACTATTTTATGGAGAACTCACACAGGGCAAGCATTCACATGGTGGTCAGAAAAAGTAGTACAAGGACACTCTCTTAAGAACTTTGGAATTGATTGTGTGACATGGGAGACACTGGCACAAATCCACTGAGTGTGGCATGCCCACGTCAGAGAAAGTGCTGTGTTCTATCAGCAAGGCAAAATTGAAATAGCTCAAAAGAAATGCAAGATGTGCAGATTTAGAGAATCCACCCCAAATGTTCACATAGACTATTTGTGTCTGAATTGTGGTAGAATATTCCAAGCTCATATTGGTCTGATCAGCCACAATCCAACACACTGCAACTTGACTTTAGCATAGTGATATTATTTTGATCCATCCTTTTCAAGAATGAAGGACAGCAACCAACTGGTAAAGTTTCCACCATGACTCTGGAATTATTTCACAGAGGCAATTTAGTCATGACCCTCTGCTCCCCCCCCAAAAAATTTTCAAAGTCAGCATTTCACTAACCAAAAATCCTTGATGAATTAACTGATGGGACTTGTTTGAAATGACTTCTCACCTCCTCTTCCTTTCCTCATCTTTAGGCATACATAATTATATTGAAATATTCATATCTAACAATAACAGCATTATTCCTTCAATGAGACAAGAGTTTTTGGCATTTGAGGGAAGTCAGATTAAGGTTCCTCAGCACCTCAGAATTCATAGTGCTTGCTCAGTGTTGTCTTGGGGTTGATCTGTGTATGATATGGATCCTCTTCCCTTTGATGATTATGGAGGGGAAGTGGGGGGGGGGTTGCCACTAAGATGTGGACATCAAATCAGTTGAGATATTTCTTCAAGGTCATGGAAAGATCACTGCTAAATAGAAGAGCTGCCTCATTTTCCATTTTGAATCTTAACTTGGCTCATCAGTTCAACATTTACCTACTCAGACTACTGTGTACGAGGCTCTTTGGGCATGGACACAATCACTAATCTGGAATTATAAGTAGGAGACCTAAGACAGCTAGTTTTCTAAAATGAGTCATAGATGCATGAATGCTTTAGGTCCATGGGGAAGTCCAATCATATCTAGAATGGATGCTCATGTATAAAATTAGGCTTCCTCTAGACTGACTCAGCACATTATTATTAGTCTGAATGTTCTGTTTTTGAACTAACATCTCCCATGGTGGGGAGGAAACTGATGAAATTGGGCAGTTGTACAGGAGAAATTAACCAGATGAGATGGGAGACCTGAAATTTGTCTCAGGTCCAGTGACTAGGAATGAAATTTAGATGTTGTGTAGAACTGGAAGAGAAGTCTCTTGGAAAACACTTTTATTTCCTTTTTTGGGTCACATTTAGCATGCATGCTCTTAGCTATGGTGAGAGGAGCTGGATTACTGCTTTTGCATAATTAAAGGTCATTCATTTCCAGGGTCACACTTAACAATACCATGGGAATGGGTACAGGCTGATTCATTTATTCTACCCGCCACCTTAAAAGAAGCAGTTGAACTGGAAGTGCTAATATAACATGGACTTCCATGCTTTATGCATTAGACAAACCTTGGTATTGGATTACAGCAAATAATGCTCATAATGTTTTTCTTATTTACCAATACAAGATTATATGTATGTGCTTATTATAGAATCATAGAATAGTAGAGCTAGAAAGGAAGTTAGAACCAGCTAGTTTAATTTTCCATTACTTTTTTCCCTAAGTGACTCACCAAGAAATAGAAATCAATAATGATTAAGACCTACAAGAAGAAGGAAGCTGTTTTTAGATTTCATTATTTCACAAAATCATCTTTATTCTCAGGAAGAATTGATTCCTTAAAGCAAAAAGAATTTGACATAGATCCTGACAACTGCCAACACCTTTTGGTATCCTAATTTATTGACTCTTTACAACACACAAGAGAAAAATCTCACTTTAAAAATCATATTAAGTAATATTTTATTTTAAAAATTATATTCCCAAGGGCTAATAAATAGAAATTAAAGAACTTAGTGAGGAATTACCCTGAAGTGTTGATGCTGAGGATCTTAGACTGGGTCCATAAACAAAAATGATCCATTTATTAAGACCAAGAAGTTGACATAGGTTGTAATTGTACATCTTGGATGAAAATGTTTGAGGATCCTTCTCTAATATTTGCTTAATTCTGTATTAAAAATGATCTTGGAAGGGTTGGAAACTGAATAGACATCCAAAAAAAAGAGATGAATGGGATCAACTTGAAAATACTTTAATGAATTTAAGAAATGTTTCAAATTATATTTAAGATCATAAAGTAGTGTAGCATGGTAGAAAAGTTGGCTCAGGAGACCTCGGTTTAAATCCTGGCCCCAGCGCTTACTATGTGTATTACTTTTGTGTATATATCACTTAACCTCTTTGATCTTCTATTTCTCACTTATAAAATGAATATCATAATATTTGTACTCCATATCCTATAAAGACTGTTATGAAGAAATTATATTATAAATGTTAAAATGCTATATAAATGTGATATTAGTAATATTATTAGTAGTTCCTGCAATACTTATGTAGAGTATCCAAAATAACTGTTCTGGTTCCATTTAGTAGTTCTATATATGCTCAAACTGATAGCTTACAAGCCCCCACCAATATATTTTACTTTTTCTCTCATCAGCCAGAGGACACAATTAGTTCAAAGCAAAAACATTTAATGGAGTTGGATAGTAAAAACATTTCTTTGTTAGCACAGGACACAGTCTCCCGTAAATATATATACCATAAGTGAGGACAGTGATTATAAATAGAGATCACATGTGAAAGGTCCAGATAAAGGGGGATATACGTGGAGCAGAAATTCACACCTCCTGCACTGAAGGAACTCTGATGTCTTCTGGTGATGTCATCATATTGTTCTTGCCAGCTCTGTATCTTGCTAGGTGTGGGATCTTTGCTGGGCATATTCCTTCACTGGACTTTCTGGGTCTGCTCCTCACTTGGCTCACTGCTCTGTTGAACTCACTGTGCCTGCTCTTGTTTAGCTAAATTGCTCTGCTGGGGTCCCTGGGGCTACTCTTCTCTAGGCATGGTGTTTCTGCTGGGCCTGTTCCTCACTGGGCATGTTTCTGCTCTGTGCTTTCTTTTTTTTTATAGTATCCAATGGTACTTTATTGTATTATGGTATAATGATACCAATTCATTTGGGGGGCAGGACAGCCATCTCTGCTAGGGTATAGTGGCTAAAACTTCTCCCTGATAAGGTTAAGCTGAAAAGCCTTAGTCAAAGCCACCATACCTGACTAACAAAAGACAAGACTAGTGCCCTCAGATAAGATTAAGATTTTCCTTATCAATCCTTATGTCTCTAAGGAAAATCAAAGCCTGCTATTACAGGCAATTATCACTTCTAGGACTCTGGCAATCTGACATATTCCTAAAATCTCTTAGCTTAGCTTCAAATAAATTTGAGATTGAACAAAAGGTAGTCTAGAGAAACAAGGTCAATGTTCTCCACCTGACTAAGGAATTCTTGTTTTTACTATTGACACAAATAACCATTTATCACTTGAGGCAGCCTTGAAGGAGTTATAGAAATCCAGATGTAAAAGTTCCATGCCTACCCTTAAATAGACGTATAGCTGAGAGCTCTCAGAAGGGCTGATTGTGCTATGTCTAAGCATACCATGGAAAGGAAATTCCATAGTTTCAAAAAAGCTATATGCATATATAAATCAGCGTTGTATGTTTTCAATTATTATAAAGGCACCAGTGCTAAAACTGGGGAGCAAGTTGGACCCCTTGAAAAACAGACTTATCCCCACCATGCAAATCATTGTTTATGAGTACAGGCCAATTACAGTGCAGACTGGTCTTTTTTTCAATGATCGTTGACACTGGCCTTTATTCCTCTTGCAGAGCTGGATTATAGAAACTCTTATGAAATAGAATATATGGAGAAAATCGGCTCCAACTTACCTGTAAGTTCTTTTGCCTTCTAATTGTTACATCCGTTATTATGCTTCTATTTACTGCCTTATACCATAAATGTTATGAGAACATAAGATCAAGAACAAATGGTAGATTGAATGCATTTCTCTTATTACAGTCAGAATAAAACCATGCTAATAATAGAAAAGTAGGGGTTGGGTGTCTGTGTTCATTTTCAGCAAGAATAAAAGTAATCCAAGAAAACAAATAATGAACCAAAACCAGTCTCTTCCATAGAACCACTCATTTGATTCTGGAGTATTTGACTCTGAGAAATTAAAATTTGAGCTTTCTGAGAAAAGAATTGTTTTCTTTCTTTTTTTTTTATTTTAGAATTGTTTTATTTCAAACAAACAAACGACAAAAACAAAAAACTCCGCTTTGAATCCACTCTGAAATGTCTCACCCTTGTTTGTAGGCAACCCTGGGTTCTTCAGGGCAGCTAGGTGGAGCAGTAGGTAGGATGCTGGTCCTGGAGTTAGGAAGACCCGAGTTCAAATCCACTTACTAGGTATTTGAACCTAACAAGTCAGTTAACCTCTGTCTGCCTCTGTTTCCTCATCTTTAAAATGGGGATAATAATAGTACCTACCTCTCTGGGTCATCGTGAGGGTCAAATGAGATACTGTTTGTAAAGTGCTTTGAAAACCTTAAAGTACTATAGAAATTCTGGCTATCATTATTATTATTATTGACATTAAATGAATATCTACTGTGTGCAGAATACTTCACTAAAGGAAGTACAGGGTTTAAAGAAGTGAGAGTCTCTGTGGTCATAGAACTTTTAACAGGTAGCGCTTAAAATTTAAATGATTCTCAGGGATATGTGCCTTGAAAGAGCATCTGGTGGCACAGTCTATAGATCCCTGGGCCTAGAGTCAGGAGGATCTGAGTTCAAATCCAGCCTGACTCTTGCTATCTGTGTGACCCTAGGCAAGTCACTTAACCTCAGTTTGCCTCAGTTTCCTCATCTGCCACATGGGGATAATAGCCCAGGATTTTTGTGATGAGAAAAAGATATTAGTAAGCACTTAGCACAGTGCTTGGCCCATAGTAAGCTCGATATAATTATTCTGTTGTTGTTGAGTCATATCAATTGTACCTGACTTTCCATGACCCCTTTTGGCTTTTCTTGGTAAAGATATTGGAATGGTTTACCATGTCCTTCTTTAACTCATTTTACAGAATAGGAAACCAAGGCAAGTAGAGTTAAGTGATTTGCCAAAGATCACACAACTAGAAAGTAGCTGAGGCCAGATTTGAACTCAGGAAGATGAGTCTTCCAGATTGCAAGCTCAGCACTCTATCCACAGCTCCACCTAGCTGTCCATGCCACCTAGTTAACAACTTAATTGTTAGCTGTTGTTATTAAATATGGTGGACTGAAAGCTCTTAATCACCCCCATGACTTTTGGTTAACTCCCTAGCTCCTCTGACTCACATTAAATTATAATACTTTGTCTTCCATCTTGCCATTAGAGAAACATGTAGTTGCAGTTGACTGGTTTAAATATCTGACCACTTCAGCCTATAAGTGATTGTCTGAGCCTAGTGTTCCTGTTCTAATAAAGCTCTTGACCCATGGCTTTTGAACTCTGAGAGTACATTACAACAGATGTAGTACTCTTCAGTGTTTGAACTTTATGTCTTAAGATATTGGTCTCAGCTTGTGGTTTTGTATGAATGCCTTGGTTTGCTTTTGTTTTTATATGAGCTCAAACCCTGCTTTATCATAGCTTGTTTACTTAATGAATCTATGCCTCTTGGCCCACTATTCTCCTACATACTGTACTCTTTTAGTGCTTTCCACAGGCGTGTATGTACATGGTGTGTATGTACATTTAGGGATGGAGAGACATGATGATATTTCTGTAAAACGGGAATGTGCAAGTATCAGTCATCACCACTACTGTTGCTTCTTCTGTTACCTCTGAAGAGTTATCCAGCCCTCAACTGGACTGACCCTTAGAGGAGTAGACTCTAAAAAGGAATCCACTATATTGTATATGAATCAATTTTACAGAGAAATTGACTAGAATCATATAGATATTGGCTATATTAATCCACTGGCTTAGACCCAATTATTGTTTGTCATAATCATTTGGTTACTTGACAAAGAAAGTAAAAGCTTTGTATTAAAAAGTGATTTGTATAGAGAATAATGTACTCTTGTCTGTCATCAAGTTGTCATGTGGATTCTACACAGATTGTACTCATTTAATAATTAGAATTAATTTCCTTTCTTTCCACAGCATGATGATGGCACCCCGAAGAAACAATCTCTGTATCTTATGTTCGATGCCCCTCAGGAGAGTCCAGTGAAATCTCCACCAGTTCGGTTATCTGATTCCCCAACTCCATGTTCAGGGTACATTATTCCCATAAAGAGCCTGTAGTGCTAAAATATTTACTTCTGTAATGAATGAATGAAAAAGTATTACATGCTTTGTTTCAAGCCCTGTGATAAGCACTGGGGATACTAATAGATAAACAAGCCTGATCCTATTCTCGAGGAACTTAAATTATTTTTGGGAAGAAGCCACTTATGAGAGGGTTCAAATGCAAAGTGGATGGCAAGGACCAAGTAACCTTTAAGAATTATCATTTAAAGCATGCCAGAGATGCAAAAACCAAAAATTCTTTACATACTTCCTTTGAATTTATTTTTCCTAATGAGGTGCTAGGGTAGCTAGGTGGCACAATGGAGAGTGTGCTGAGCCTGGAGACTCATCTTCCTGAGTTCAAATCTGGCTTCAGAAACTCTGACCCTGGGCAAGTCATTTAATCCTGTTTGCCTTAGTTTCCTCATCTATAAAATGAGCAAGAGAAGGAAATGGTGAACTTCTCCAATATCTTTGCTAAGAAAACCCCAAATGATGTCACAAAGCCGGATATAAATGAATACTACTCAACAACAACCACAAAATGAGCTGGTCTTGTATTATTGACCTTTTAATCCCTGTTCCAGCCTAAATGATAAGCAAATTCCATCACTTTGAGAGTGAGAATGCTTTGAACTAAGACTAAATTTTAAAAGAAACATGTGTGACTCTTCTCTTCCTTTTAATTTTGTTTTAGTTATATGGGTCCAAGTTCGTGTTCTGATCTAAGTAGTGCGTGTTCCTGGATAGACCCAGGGTCTCAGTTCCAAATTTGGACACTCCCCTGTTCCTCCTTTGATCTCTTTGAAGTTAGAGATTGGATCCATCGGTGCCTCACTGCTGACACTCTCGTGGCTTCTTGAGCTCTTCTTCCTCCTTTATGTGTCAGTAATCTTTAAGAAAAGGAGCTGGCCAGAAGAAATAGAGAAATTGACTGCTGACTCCCTTCTTCCTTGTTTGATGCTTTAAAAGCAGCCCTTAGTCCTTAAAGGTGTAGATAGGATCTTCCTCTCCCTTAGTCTCACCCTATACAGATGGTGCAGTTTGCATCAGACTGTAGGGACTACCTAATATCCCTCTACTGTCTTATTCGAGGAGAATACACTTGAAAGTTAAGTGTTCTTAGGGGAGGCCTACATGATAGATTATTGTCACTCTGATTTTGGAGGGATTTCTAAAGAAAAAGATGAGGGACATTTTTTTTTTTAATCATCAGGTCAAGTTTTGAAGAAACAGAAGCTCTGGTGAATGCTGGGATGAAAATCCAGCATCCAGTCTCACGAGTCCTGGCTCCGAACCAAGAGGCACACTTACAGGCTCCAGAGAAATCAAACCAAAAAGAGTCCATGAGCTTGGGAACAGCTTCAGATGCTCTCGAAAGAGTAAGTGGGGACCTAATAAGCCCAAAGAACAACTGCAAATTTAGGCCCAGCATATTCAGATCCCATAAGTATCTGATGGACTAAAAGCAACATCTCAAGCTAACCCCCCCCAAAAAAAAATTACTAGAGAGTTCCAAAGCCTAAAAACAGCATTCTGTCATATCTTTCTAATATGTTACCTCTGGAGAGAAGAATATCCTAGAAGTAGATCTATTTATTTATTTTATTTTAATTTTTTCTTTGGTTTGTTTACCATGATAATGTTTTTGCTTTTCTGAGTCCTTGTGGTTGAATTGTCACCTGGGTGTTCATCTCCTGATCTTTCACTTTTCCTAGCATACTTTATGGTGGGAGTTTAGGACATTGACACATATGTTCGGGAAGAAAGATAATCTTCTTTTGAGGTGAACAGTAGGTTGTACTGGGCTTGGGACCCCATCTGATTCATTTAGGAGTTTCTTTAGGACACATATAAAATATTCTTTTCTCCTTTCACATACTGAGATCTTAGAGCTTAGATGTAACTGTGACGGTAAAATACAGTTTGAAAGGAGACACAAAAAAGTCCATTCTCTTCCTACTATCCATAGGTTTTCTTAAGTATCAGAAAAGTTTTTATCTATTGGTTTAAATCCCTATGTGAAACCCACTGTGTGCATATGTATACAGATATACATAAACATACATATATATGTATGTATATATATATATACATATACATACATATATATGTATGTATATATATATATATACATATATACATACAATAAATATAAGTATATAAAAGCAAAATGTTAGATCTTGAAGGATACTCTGTTTCCAGTGTGTGTATATGTATGCATGGTTATGTATATATACTTTTTCCTGTGTGTGTGTGTGTGTGTGTATGTGTATATATATATGTATGTATATATGTATGTATACACACCCATACTGGAAACAGTATCCTTCAAGATTTAGTGTTTTACTTCTTTTCACTGAATAGATTTATTAATGAAAAGTTGGCTTTGTCATTTAATGACCTCCTACCCTCTTGAATGAGGCATCTAGGTAACCTAGTGGATACAGTGCTGGACCTTGAGTCATGAAGTCCTGAAGTCAAAGTTCAAATCTGACTTCAGATGCTTACTAGCTGTGTGACCATGGAAAAGTCACTTAATCTCTTCCTGCCTCAATTTCCACGTCTGTAAGGTGGGGATAACAATAGTACCTGCCTCCTAGGGTTGTTGTGAAGATAAAATGGGGTAAGATTTATAAAGCGCTTTCCAAACCTCCAAGTTCTATATAAGTGTCAGTTGTCATTTTTATTACTAGAAAACATATTTTCTTATCTTTAAATACATCTCTCTTTGTAGCTAAATCTTCCTTACTTTAATGATAATGCTTAGGTGTTTATTACTTGTGATTTGAAATGCCAGCAAATGGCTCACTTCCTTCCCTCTCCCCAGACCTAAACTGCCTCCATCTAGTTCGCAGCCAGTAATCAAAGGGCACATTGGATTTTGTTTCTATTTTTCTAATGGGCAATAGGAGAGAAGGTGTTGGCTGTCAAAGCAATTCAAATAGTAGCTATTTCTCCCCACTGTCAAACTAATCTCAAAACACCTATTGCTCTTAAAGAATTGACATTGAGTTTGTTTAATTTCTTTAGCATGAAACCAAAAGTGTCAGGCCAGTTGATGATGCTCACCTAGACTTGCTGTTCCTCTTTCTTTCCTCTATTTTCTCTTCTATATCCTCCTTGCCCTGTAGACAGCTCCTGAAGATTCCTATGTCTCTGCTGAAGCTCTTCTCAGTAGGATATCTCATCAAACCTCAATCTGTGATGCGCTTGAATATCTAGAGCCTGATTTAGCAGAAAAGAACCCCCCAATATTTGCTCAGAAACTTCAGGTTTGTAGCACAAGTGTAACCTGTCAGTGTTCCTTTCTAAAGTTTATCACACCTCAGTAGAGAATGAAATCCCTTACATATAAACCAAACCAAATTATGATTTAAATGAGGGTGAAAAGGCGCCCAGAGGAGGTTGGGAGTGCCAAAAGTCTTCCAAATAAAAATCTTTTTTTCTGTAATTTCCCCCCTAAAGATGTCAAAATGATGTCAGTGTTGTGATTATATTCTTAACAAAATGATTCTTTTAAAATCTGGAAATGTGGCTTAAGTCTTCATTTTTCAGAGGTCATTTAATATTCCTAAAGACATTTCTAGTAATTTATTCACTGAACAGACTGTATTAAATCACCTTTGAGTGAGCTATTTATATACACTGACTCTCATTGCAATAACATCTGGACATAATACAACATCTGGAACCAAAGTAATTATCTAGCATCTAATTTAAAGTTGGCAATTTGAATTGTCTGCTCTTTGTGAGAGGACTCTCTTAATCAACAGATCTCAAGAGATTATGAGAGCACTGTGAGAGATAAGGCTTTATTAATTGAAATTTTTGGGAAACTTTTTATTGAAAGTGTTCTTTAGGGCATGTAGGAAAAGGAACAAAAACTACCAAAAACTTCAAAGAAATAGAAAATTTGAAAGAAAACATCTTATCTTCATCACTATAATGCTTATGTTTCCTGACAGTTCTTTATTTGAAAGGCTCCTACATTGCTCTCAATTTTCAAAAATTCAGCCTTCTGCTGTCCTGGGCTTCTGAGGTGTTTCTCTTGAAAAGAACACTGACTCTGTGTGTTATATTTGCCTTGTCATCACAATGCGTTTAAGTGTGGCATCCGTTCTCTGGATGTGAACAACATTTACATCCTGTCTTAATGCATTTTTCTTCATAACGCCACCATCTAACAGGAGGAGTTAGAGTTTGCGATCATGAGGATAGAAGCGCTGAAGCTAGCCAGACAGATTGCCCTGGCTTCTTTCAGTTCCTTAGAGACCAAGGTACCTGCTCCCTGCCTGGAATGTGATGCTATCTGGGTGTGTCATGTGTGCCAGTAACGGAGTAGGAGGCTGCTTTCCTAACCATGACGCACAAGTGTGGTGCTGGGAACCTGCAAAACAGCATGTCCACGTGAGAGGAGGGAGCTACTCCTCAAATGTGACCATGAGAAATTGGTCCTGGGAAGTGGCCTAAAAACCACATTCCCTGTAGATTAAGCTCAAGAGCTAAATTCTGCTGCAGTTTGCATAACTCTTTGGCATTAGCCAGACTCCTCTAATATGTTGTAAGAGTGCTATTCAGCAGTTACATGCCAGCATTAATTTAGTGGTGATGAAAAAAAGCCATTTTAAGTCCTGATGTTATAGAGATTTTGCTCTTGGCTGACTGTGTGTGTGTGTGTGTGTGTGTGTGTGTGTGTGTGTGTGTGTATGCACTTGGCATATAATAGATGCTTAATGTATATTTATTGATCAATTATATAGTATAGGTATCTGTCATTGAGAAAGAGGGCCAATTATTTGGATTTTAAAGTTTTGAAGCTCAAAGTTTGGTTCTGTCAGGCCCCAGATAATTGAAATCTGAGATTAAAGAGTTTCTAGTCTCAGCACTTTGTGATCTTGGGCAAATCATAACCCCTCTTTCAATTTCCTCATCTCTAAAAGAATGAAATTGAACTTGGTGATCTCTGTTGTCCTCCTCAACTCTAAAAATTCTGTATGGTTTAGTAAATGTAATGATGAAGATTTGATCACTAGAAGAGACTCAATCCAGTCTTTGGAGGGTAGTAATCTTTGGGATATTTTTGTTACCAACATTCATAATTATAGTGATCAATTATGGTGATCATGATGATCATGATGATGAAGAAAGTGGTAAAATGATCTTACATCTATACTTCATTATTTAATTCCATTTTTGTAGTGAATTAGAGTAGATATTATCACTACCATTTTACAGATAGGCAAACTAAGACATAGAAACATTTGGTGACTTGCCCAAGAATAAACTGTAGAGCAGTGGTATGGCCAAGACTAGACCCTAAATCTCCTGACTCCTAGCAGTGCTCTTTCCATCCTAGTTCAAGCCATTCTATTCCTGATGGTGCAGTTCTTCATTTTACCCACCTTTTCATGACACGCCAATAATAGGTACTCATGTGTTGCTTGATTGTAATGTCAGTGTTCAAGCAATGACCACGGGCAAGTAGAGTGTGTTGTCTTCATGAAGAATTGTCCTGGAGAACTCTTCCAATTTAATGAGAATATTTATGGCTTCTGGTATTCAGACTGGACAGATTGGGACCCGGGGGGAAGGGAGGAGAAGTGGTGGTGGTGGAATTAAAGTGATAATTGTGATAATTACTGGCTATAGGTTTTCTTGTTCGTTTTATTACCAAAACAAAAAAATTGCTGGTTTGACCTCAGCTTCTTGCTGATTGGCTTGGTTTCTTTTGGAATAGGAGCCTCTAAAATGGAAGAAAGTAGTAGGAAATTGCTTCAGATAGATTTCTTTAAAGTGATAATTACTGACTGTAGGTTTTCTTGTTCCTTTTCTTACCAAAACAAAAAAATTGCTGTTTTGACCTCAACTTCTTCCTAATTGACTTAATTTCTTTTGGAATAGGAGACTCTAAAATTGAAGAAAGCAGTGAGAAATTGCTTCAGATAAAGTTTCTTTCTTTGCTATGAGAGAATGAATTAACTCTAAATGGCATTATTTCACTTGAGTGAATTTATATGATTATTTCTCTGAATAGTGTTGATTTCTAATTTTCATCAATATTGAGGGGACTAGATACCTCTGACCACTTTGGAACTATAGGTCATGTTCAAGTCATGATTTCATCTGCTGTTGTTAGGTGGAAATTGCTGAGAATTTGAACTTCTTTTGAATTTATGTAAAAAAAAAAAGGTTAAAAAATAAATTTAGAACCACTCAATGTGATATAATATGGTTAGCTATTTCTCCAATGCTGCAAAGATATAGGTCTTAAGAAGTATCTATCTTATAGACTCAAAAGAGATTAGAAGAAGTATTATTTTGGGCCCTGTTTCCTTCCATCTTTGACTTTTTGCAACAATCCATAATTTTGAAGACAAATCATCCTTTATTGCCCAAGCTGCAGCAGCCCAAGAGTAACTCAATTTACATAAACTCAAGATCCCACTGAGTCTCTAGCTCATATGCAAGTGGATCTGTGATCTCCTCTAGGTAGCATATGTGTACAGAATTCCTATTTATGTATTGGGAAGTGCTGATGCATTGAAAAAGAAAACAGCAGGTGCTTATACTATTTGTTCTTTTTCTTACAAGCATATTTTAGTTGCAGGTTGACATAGCATAGATTCTGCCAGTTCAGTCTTTAACACTCAAATGGGATCACTTGGAACTAAAATGTCATGGTGTGAATTGCTCATGGTTTTGTAGAGTAGACCCAGTTTGTATTCCATGTTAGACTACACAGATTGGGCTAGAGGAGCATAGTTGGTCCTTCAGGAAACAAGCAGATTTGTCTGTCTTTCATTAAAGAGGAAGCATCCCATCAGGAAACATCAATAGCAGTCAGAATGCCTGGTTGGAATTTTCTCCTTATCTCTATGAACATCTGCTTTGATTGAATTCAGTTTAAAAAAAGAAGGTAGACTTCGTTAATTTACCCCCTTGTGACTGCATTTGACATTGAACTTTTCACTTTTCAGCTTGCTCTTTTGCTTCCTATACAGACAGAACCTTAATGTCTCTTTTGCAGAGATTTGCATGTGATATTAGCAATGAGGGAGAGAAATTTCAGATAAGTATTTGACTGATTCTGATTAAAAGCTACTAGCTTTTCTGGAATAGGAGAACTCAATTTAAAAATATACTTATGCATATCACCAGATAATTGTATGACTAGATTGTTTTTGGAATAGACAAGATAAGAAGCATATTATTAGAAGAAATGTTTTGTTTTCCATGAAGGTTATTTATTCCTCTAAGATTCTTCCCTTGATGACAGAAATGTACAAATTTCAAATCAGGAGAAGAGCTAGATACCAGTTCTTAAATCAATACTTTAATATTCAGAAAGTGCCTCTAACAAACAATTACAAATCAAACATAAAAAATATTTGGGATGGGATGGGGGGCAGAGAGGACAACTACTTTTGGTTCTCTTATTGTCTAATTTTAGAACAAGTTAATGAAAAAATAACCTACAGTGTGAAAATGGGTATTGTCAGACAAGGTGGGGATGATACCCGCTTGGGAGTATGGTGCCATCTGGAACCATGATGCCAGGTAAGCAGGCATTAAAGTGCACAAGCATTTATTAAGCACCTACTGTACTAGGTACTGTGCTTAGCTGGAAAGGAGATAGAGGGACAGTCATTAGAAACAATGGACAGGAAGACCTTGACCCTGAGACAGGACTCCCACCATTGCGAATCATCAGGGACAGGAGAGTATCATTCATAGGGATCAGGATACAATGAAGACAGGCAAAAAGAGACAAATAGGAGTCAAAAGAACCAGCAACCATAAGAATGTGCAGCAGGCAAAGCCTTACATCACCTTTCAATTGGCATTAGAGCCACTGGCTGGCCTTCCAGGTCACATACAACAGAATTCCTTCACATGGTCAGTACTATGATAAGTATTGGTATAATGCAGTGATTTCCCATCCCTGGCAGTTCCAGACAACTTTGATCAACCTCCATCATTTCTTTCCAGATCCACCAAGTTTTAGTAATTCCCACCTATCATGGATATTCCACTAAGTTGGGCAAGCATTTTATGTTTTCCTTCTAAATATGCATAACTATTTGATACCTTACTGGAAGACTTCCCCACTAAAAACTGAAAATATTGAAGATATTCCAAAGAAGTATTCCTGTGCCTTACCTGGAAACTGCATCTTCGAAGCAGCCAGTATTGTGTGGATGCTTCAGCAATTACCTGTGCTACATTTGTGTGAGAACTTGTTAAAAAATGAAAAATTTTGTCTGTTGTAGAGAGTTCTACATGATACCAAAGAACAAATTTACTGGATCTTTCATCAAGTCCATGAAAATAATTTTATATACATTTTAATGTACATAAGACATTCCAATGTGAACCTACTTCTCTATTTTCTATTCTCATTTTTCTGAGAATTATTATTTTTTAGATGAAGCAGAAAAAGAAAGGCAGCATAGCCTCATGGGTAGAGGGCCAATCTTGGGTTTCAGGAGGATCTGGACTATTAAATGAGGGGATTTGACTGTATTACCTCTAAATGCCTTCTGTTTCCAGCTCTACAATTCTCTGATTCTCTAACACATATGAGCTGTGTGATCCTGGCCAAGTCACTAAATTTCTTGGTGTCAGATAACTTTCTAGGACCACTAAGTTGCCTATTTGCATAGACTGGGACAAGCTCCAGCCCAGGATTTCCATATACTGATGAAATCACAGTTTCCAGCACCCGCCCCCCCCCCCCCCCCCATCAAAGGAAATGAAGCTGTTTGCTTTTAGAGAAAGGCCTTTTGAACTTGTGGGATAAGGCTACTCAGGAGACTTCATCAGTCTTTCACAACCAGTTACAAACCTATCAAATCTGTGCTTTATAATGATGAAGTTTTCATTATTTATTTATTCATTTTTTAATGAAAATCAGCCAGTGCTACACCCAATAGGTGCAATTAGAAAACATTTATTTTGTCAAATAATAAACCATCAGGAGATAAATTCATTCAAGCAGTTGAGTAGGTGTGTAGAAATCATCAGTGCCAATTGATTGTGGCTAGCTTGGCAGTCACAATGTGTGTGTGATTCATAAACTTTTCGTTGTTTGAAGGCAAGCTTATTCATCGAGGTATCATGCTTCATTATCTGGGTTTGTGGGCCTGTTGGCTTTTTTTGTTTCTCTGAAAGGGCAATTTCAGGATTGTTTGAGTGAGCAAAAGCCTAATCTAAATCTGATTTTAAAACACTACAAATGAGAGGCAAAGCTGTTAACTTCAGTGAAAGAGAATTCCTTGGGGTCAGGGAAACCCAGAGTGCAGCAACTGCATTTCATTAACAAACAGATGCACATTCACTCATTGAAATTGGTTGTGAGACCATTTCTCCTTTTACAGAAAACACCAGGTGGCTGCTGTGAAAGGTGATAGTGAATCACTGTATCCGGCAGGGTTAGTTTTCATTTGTTTAGAAAGCTCATCAGTGTCTGACTGCATTGGTTTCAGACTAATACCAGAAAGATATCTTAAATTCAATTAATTTAAGCTTATGCCTCAGGGAGCTTGGTTTATTTTCAGCCAAAATCAACTCATTTAATAATTGTAGTTATATGACTATTGACAGGTTTCTTTATTTCACTGGATCTCAGTTTCTACATCTGTAAAGAAAAGGGGGTTGAATGAGGTTAGCCCTAAGGTCCTTTCCAACTCAGACTTTCTAATATTCTACCATAGTAATCTCTTTCTTATTAAACATGATCACTTAGTACATATGGACAGTCTGGGGTTTTTTTTGTTAGAAAAAGGGGAAGTAGCATTATATAATGGAAAGAGCACTGGCTTTTGAATCAGAGGACCTGGGTTCAAATCCTACCACTGATGTTTATTTATTACCTGGCATGACCTTGGGCAACTTGCTTTACCTCCCTGTGCCTCAGTTTCCTCATCTGTAAAATGAGAGGGTTGGACTAGGTGACCTCTGAGATCCCCACTCATTCTAGGTCTGTGAGCCTAATAAGCCTTATACAGAGGATTTTTTGCTTATAAACTTGTATAATTGATTCATGTGTTTGGTTTCAGTCTATGTCTTATTATCGTCTGTTTTCTGACAAGCGTCTTTATACTCAATAAATTGAAAAACATTTTAAGGAAAGTTTAGTTTACCTCTAGCTGTTTGACATTTGAGCGCATGCAATTTTCCCTTGGCAGTTTAGTGATTCTCTCCTCAGTGAGATATCAGCGAATTCTTAGTACTTCCTAATATTTTGCAAACTAGTGAATCTTTAAGGATTATATTTGTATGCTACTTAGAATGTCAAACTCATCTCTATAATCCCAAGGATTGAGGTCTAGGGATACCACCATCTGAGTAAAGAAGAAGTTGTTTTAGGTCACATCTCCATGTAAAGTGGCAGCCTTTTCAGAGCTGAGCATTTGTGTTCAAATCATAAGAATAAAACAAAACCAATGAAAGCCTATCTCTTATTCAAATCCAAGCACTTTATTTCCTTTGCATGAGTATTACTAACAAACATAACAAGTTGCTTCGACACCACCAGTCCTATCCATTAAACTTTTGTTTCAGTTTTGTTATTCTAACTATATGAAGCAAAATTTTCCCTGGTGTAACAAGAGTTAGGCTGGCAGTCTGTATTTGCATAAAAATAATTCAGCCAATAATAAAGCCTATTGTTGATTTTTTTTTTCAAAACCCCAAATGAGACATTATCCTTTAGTGTCTCCAGATGCTACCTTTCTCATTTACTCATAGCACTGTTTTATCAGTGGTTCTCAAATTATGACCGTTGCCCTTTAAATGATATAATTTTTCTGGATTTATCCATTTTCTAATATAATGTCATCACAGAATAGTTTTTTTAAATTTGTGTATGACAGTCACCAAGTGGGTAGGGCATGCATTTCTTTATTAAGTGAGATCCTCTGAACCTGTGAGCCCGCACCTGCCAATATTGCTTGTAGTAGAACTGGGCTGATTCTTTTTGTTTCCTCCAGCTCTGGCAGCCACAATGGATATTTTTTGCTTCGGAAGGAACAACAGCACCTAAAAGTTAATGAATGGGACTGAAATCATGGTTGGTTTATCCTTTTCTTTGCAGTGAAAATCATATGCCTCTTTATTTCCATAACCTACTCTCCTAGTCTCTGGTTCCAATTGTGCCTCTGCACATAGCATCATGCTTTCACATGCTTTCATAGTGAACATTGTCCTAAGAGTATTTAATAGAAGGTTAGAGACTGGGAGAGAAAACTACAGGACAGGATTGTCATTAATAGTCTAAGATCACCGTCTTGGCTCCAGAAGGACCTCATACCGAAAAGTTCCCCAGTCAACTTGGTCCAACTGGTTGATAGGGAAAAAAACAACAACAACAAAAATCAACAACCTGGTTGTTTAGATGTATTTTTTTTTAAAATAGTTTTTTTTACTGTAATTGACTGAGTTGTTCACTTTCCAATTCCTTGTCATGTAAATCCATCTCTGATGACAACTTTGCCTCAGCCAGTCATAATGTATAAGGAAAATTAATCTTTTTAAGGTCAAACTGATTGACTATGCCTGTTTTAGGAAGCTCATCTGATGGAAAGTTACTCCAGTGGGAACACTTCATTGATAACACTTGATCCTCACAGGGGCATGCATGGTACTGAAATGTAGGCTGACTTAACAAAGGTGATCAAATATACATCCATTATAAGCTAGGAAAACACAGAATGAAATCCAACATCTGCTGTCCTCTCCTTTTTGCCATGCTATATACGCTAAAGAATTAGGATTCTGTTAGATAATGACTCTGTTCATACTTGTTCTGCTTAAATGTTTTTTGATTCCTGATAAATGGCTATGATAAACAGGCTTCTCGTATAATCTATTTAAAGGCAAACTGTACTCCCCTCTAACTTCATTGTTTCCTGCACAGGTGCACAATGATAGATTTTTCATGGATTGTGTCACACAGTTTTCCCATCCATTATCATGACTCTTCACATTTTCTCATAGTTTTTTGTGTTCATCATTTACAAAAAATAAAACAAAAACAAACCACCACTCTCCCCTCCAATGCACACAATTGCCCCATTCATGAACCGGATTAACTTGATCTTCTTTGTCTTATGATTAATGTTTACTTTTTTTTTTAATTAACAACAATTCCACAGAGAGAGGCTGCACTCCCAGCAGATGTTCCCATCTCTAAAACTGCCTTGTACTCTCGCCTCGGGACCTCTGACTCAGAAAAGCCTCCAGCCCTTCTTTATCAACAATCTGATTTAGATGCTTCACTCCGAATTGCTAGAGAAGAGGTATTTCCAGCGTGGGATTTGGAGAAGGGGGTCCCTCTGATTGTCCTTCACAAGCCTCATTAAAAATCTGGCTCCTACAACATGTAAACAATGAATGCCTATGCCAAGGCAACCTTGTCTCTGACAATTTAGTTCTTACTTTGGACTCTGTGGGCGAACAGAGGGGTGATTGAGGAAGCTGGGTTTTGATGGTCTTAGATACAGTCACTGTAAAATGTGTCTATGGAATTTAGTTGGATTTGTGACCAAAATATTCTCAGTATCACTTCTCTGTGATTAAACATTGCCCGAGGATATAGACTAGTTACTCTCTGTCTCACTAAGGTTCACTAATCAGAAGTGCAGCTTGGTTGGAGTAGACTGTTCCTCTCAAGAGATTTTAACTAGTCCAATGGTTCTCAACCTTCCTAATGTCACGACCCCTTTAATACTCATATGTGGACATATTTGCATGTGGGCAGACCCACTGGAGAGGATAGAGGAGCGA
This sequence comes from Pseudochirops cupreus, assembly GCA_028627135.1. NCBI lineage: Eukaryota > Metazoa > Chordata > Mammalia > Diprotodontia > Pseudocheiridae > Pseudochirops > Pseudochirops cupreus. The sequence continues at coordinate 508,415,620 of CM053582.1, forward strand.
TGTCTCAGTTCCTAAGACCATGGGAAATATGTGTTTTCCGATGGTCTTAGGTGACCCCTGTGAAAGGGTCGTTCGACCCCCAGAGGGTTCGCCACCCACAGGTTGAGAACTGCTGAACTAGTTGCTTTTTTTGTTTCCCCACGTATGTTGTTCTATGAAAATTACTTGGGTCTAGACTGACATAATTAACATTTCCTCCTTTGATACTAGATTATCACCAAGGAAAGAGAGGTCTCAGAATGGAAAGACAAATATGAAGAAAGTAGACGGGAAGTGATGGAAATGAGGTCAGTGATTAAGTCCGAGAGCCAGAATTGAAATGTCTTCTTGTTGCCTGAAAATTCTTGTGGTATGAGTAACCATGTGAGGCAGCTTGGAGTAGTGGATAGAGGGCTGACCTTGGAATCAGGAAGACCTGAGTTCAAATCCTGCCTGTGACACATGCTAGCTGTGTGACAAGGGCAAGCCCTTAACTTCTTGGTGCCCCAGACAACTCTCTTAAGACTGTAAATTACAGACGAGTTGTTCATCTGTGTCAGTGGAAGGCATTTCCACACTGGAAGTTTTCCACACTGGTGAAATCACAGAGCTGGACACCCTCCAAAAAAGTGAGTAATCATTAATATAGAGTGTATGCGTCATGGCTACTTTCTTTTCTTTTATTCCTACTGAGAATATTGCATAAATTATTTTTAGAAAGTCTTATGTGCAAAATTCATTGTCTTTTCCTTTGGAATTACAATTTATATGTTTGTTTTGTTCAGAACTGTGATTTATCAGTGTAGGGAACCCCCAGTGAGAAAACTCCCTCTACTGATGCAGATTACAACTGTTTTGCAATTTATAGTCCTGGGGACTCACCAGAAACAATGAGAGGATCACACAGTCAGTATGTGTCTGACAGGGGACTTGAACCCAGATCTTTCTGATTCTTAGGCCCTTCCTCTATTCAGTACTCTATATGGCCTCTGTTTGTAGTATATATGGAATATGTCCACATTAAGGCTTTTCAAAGTAAAATTGTTGAATTAAGTTCAGTTTAAATCTCACCCTCAAGTCAACACATTCTTTGTTACTGACCAGCCAGACAAGCTAGACCATGATATGGGCTGCATTTTCATAGCAAAAGTATCTCTTTCTCTCTCCTTTTGATGCCTTCTGTCTTCTGAATGTCTCTTTCTGGCCACATCTGAAACTATAGATGTTTTAAAACAGCCTGACCTTTTGCAGTTTAACTGTGCCCCTCCCTTGTGCGTTTTGCGTTTGGAGGGTGGTCACAGGAATTTGAAAAAGCAGTTATTGAGGATGCTGTGAGAAGTCCCCGGGGCCCCTTTTTGCTTGTCAACCATAGGCCCCACACCTGCATCAGAGGTATTTATTGTTGGTGGATAGGCCGATGACTCCTGGTCAAGTCAAGGGAAGGCAGCATCTTATTATTTTTATGTTTGGGCACTGCCCCACCCCCACCTCTCAACCCCCAAATGAAAAATTGTTTTAAAAGCTAAAGGTGCCTTTCGGACTTGCTCGGCCTAGTCCTTGTCTCCATGTCCCTTAGGAATGTTTGTATTTTGTCTTTCCTCTTCCTCCGTAATGTTTTGCCTACGAAGCACGTTTTCCAAAAAGTGCTGATTTCTTTTAAAGAATTTTTTGTGATGATTTTTTTTAAAAAGAAAGCTTTATATTTCTGGAGAAGTCCAAACCAAAGAAAACTGGGAAATCCCAAGAATGCCCAGGGATTATTTTGTAGTATGAACTGAGCCCAGTAAGTGGTTTATTCTTCATAGCATAGAAAAAGCTGGTTTCATCTCATTGATGTAGCAAAGCTTAGACCAGGAATGGATCAGCTGCCTGAGCTATATGTAATCAATTTATATTAACCTGCTTTCAAGAAGAAAAACTCAAGGTATGTGGTCAGCAAAGACCCTGAAGGACAGCTGTTACAGTGAATGCTAGAATTAGCTGGAAAAATATGTCTTTTGCTCTTCTTAGATAACAGTGGGGTTTAAATTAGATCGGTGACCCAAAATATAATAATGGAACAACTTTCCTGTGATGGGTGTTGCATAAATGGGAAATCTGGCTATTAAGAAAGCAGTGTGGTATAGTAGAAAGAAGACTGGTTTTGGAGTCGGAAGACCTGGGTTAAATAATGAACTGTGTGAGGCAAATCACATTACCACTTTGAGCTTCGAGAGTTTTTATTTGGTTTTATTGTGGTTATTTGGGTTTTTTTTAGTTAAGTGGAAATATTGCAACTCACACTATCTATTCTAGGATTGTAATGAGAATTATATTACAGAAATAATTGAATATGTATTGTAACCATAATGCAAATAGTTATCATGATTTATAATGATGACAATTCTCTTTCCTATAGGAATAAGAAAATGTAGTGTAAGTCTATTATTAGGAAGTAACTTAGCAATAATCGTGAAATTGTTACGTGGACAACATCAGTAAAGGGGGGAGAAATACAGGGAGTAACCCGGGAAACGCAAGTAGTTTAACTTGCTTATGGTGGTTAGCTTGTCCATAAACAGAGAAACAGGAGTTAAGTTTAAAGAGGTAGGAAGGAGTCAGATCGTGAGGAAGTTAAATGCCAAGCCAAGGAGTTTGAACTCCTTTAAAGGTAATATGGAGTCATTGAAATTTTCTGGAATGAATCTTTAGAGTTGTATTTTTATGAAGGTTTACACTTGTTATTTAGTGTGTAAGAGGCAACCAGAGAAATGTAAAACACCTCTTTATTCAGTAAGATTTCTATAAGTTGCTTCCTATTTAGAGACATTAGCCCAAGTTTCAGCCACAAATACGCATTGTCTATGCCATCACTGCCTAAGGCCTCTTGGCTTTATGAGATAAAATCACTTGCATGAAGGATCAGGACCCCTAGCAAACATCTGTACTGATCTAATTTCTCTTACAGGAAAATAGTGGCAGAGTATGAAAAGACCATCGCTCAAATGATAGGTAGGTGCCAACTTTCTGATGGGTATTGTCCTTACATCCTGATTTTATAAGGACTTTGTGGGAAAATATGTCTGAAGACTATGTTCATCATTGAGCTCCAAACTCCACTAAAAGAACTAAGGCTATAATAAGGTATCATAAGCTTCTTATATTCTGGTTTCTATCCCACCAAATAGTCCCCTATAGAAAATATGCCTAGGTCAAAGAAATAACTGATTTAGAAAATCCACTTGGATACGGAAACATTGAAGTTCCCACTAACAGAATCCATAGTGTATGAATGCAATCTTAATTGTTTTCCCGAAGTAATGGTATCATCTTTATGGCTGTTGTTTAAGCCAGCTAAACTACCTGGTCAGGAATAGATTTGGGCCAGTATTCTAGGATCTATGTACACCTGAGTATAGGAAAGAAAGAATTCAGGTTATAGTCGATCACATTGATTCCAGGCAACCTTTAAAGGAAAATTAATCTTTAAGAACCATACTGGCCAGATCCATTTTATTCTAGTTTGGGCCTAAAGAAAAGATCCCATTCACACCTTTAAAGTTTATTCTCACTCCTTCAGCATAAGGCTTAGCTCCTACCAGGTGGTATTCTCAAGAAGACTTGGCATCTTTTCCTCACCAAGTAGAAGCTTTGTGTGAATACAGTAGTATCTAGGTAAACTGGAATGCAGGTTAACTGAAAACAAAGCAAGCATTTCATTTCATTTCCTCTTATTGAAAATCATTTTACTGTGGTTTTTGTCCCCGTCCTTCCCTAGCCAATGTGATATCACAAACATGGCATTTCTTTGTTGATTAAAGATTTTGCAGGGCATCTGGTCACCTTTTTAAATGTTGATTATTGCTGAACAGTGTTGTGCATATTACAGATTGGGAAGTTTCAGTGTTAACCAGAGATAAATAAATGATATTAGGTATTTTCTTGTTACTGGTTTTTTCCTCCTAAAAGAGGTGAGTGTGAGGGGGGTGTGGACTGATCAATTGAAGGTTATGTTACTGCATTCCAGTTAATGAAGGTTTTACTGTGTTATGACATGATAAAAGGTTGCCTTTGGTGGGGGAATAGGAGAATTTTCTGAATAACAATTGCAGAAATCTCGCCTGACCCAAGATCAATATAATAATAGCTTTGACATCTGAGAAGAAGACATCTGTTTTTACCATTTTCCATTCTGATGAGCTAAAGTGTTCTTAAAACAAGAGGGTCCATTCCCTTCCATAACTTGCAGAGAGGAACATCGCCAAAAGTGCCCTGTGTTCAGTCTTTACTCTGTATTATCTAGCAATGTGTAATTGGTTATATATTATCTTTTATTAGTGTAGCAATTTATGATGGTTACAAGTACATGGGGCTTCATCCTTTCTTGAGTTAATGCTATTGAAAGTGATCATGTTGAAGGTTCATGTCCTCTATTATCTAGTGTTTGGCAACTTACGAAGACCCAGAGGTTTTTGATAAAAAGCCTTTTGATGTGAGAACATCAATAAAACCCATTATCATTTGTCTCTCTTCACATCTGAGTAATAGCATCTTAGTATTGCTCTTGGTGTGGATTTATAAGCAAGTATTGAAATAAAGAAAGGGGGAGTTTCTGCTTGTTAATGAAATTCTGCCCAAAGGCACCTTTTGTTTCTACAGCTTTTTTTTTTTCAAATAAGCTTCTTTGCTTGCTTCTTTACCCGTCCCCTACACACACACACACACACACACACACACACACACACACACACACACACACACACGCGCGCACACACACACACACACACACACACACACACACACACACACAAATAAAACAAACCAAAAAGACAATGAGAGAAGCATTCTGGTGTGTAGCCTGTCCTAATTGATATAAAAGGTATTTCTCATTCTGCTGCCTTCTTTACAGCATAATCCCCAAGAGAAGGTTTATCCAGCCAATGAGTTTCCCTCTCTCTCCTTCTCTATTCAATCTCATGAAATATGGACAGGTCTGGGCAAAAAGGATGAATTATAACTAAGCTTCTCTGAAGAATCAGAATTCTTTCTTTCATAATATTTTAAAGTCTCCTATACCTTTCATCCTGCACTGATGCCAGAGTTTATAAATATATCACCTGAAGATCTATTCTACCAAGCAACATGGTGACAGCATCACTTAGATAAATCTATCATCATCTGTAGACAATTTCATGTTTTTCTCCCCGTGTCTGGTGCTCTAATTTTTTTCCAACACTCAGTCCAGTTTTCTTAAGATTCTTGCTTGCCTTTTGGAAGTATCATTGCCTTTGAAAAGAAAATTTCATTGTATGTTTCTCTACCATCCGTTCCTGAATTCTCATTCATGCACACCCATCTACTTTTTCACTTTTCATACCTTTAAAAAAAATCAGAAACATGGCATGTTTGTTGATACCGTCAAGTCATCAGTCATGTAGGTAATTGATTAAAGGCCACCCCTGCATTTAAAAGTTCCTTTTGGAACAATGGTATGCTAATATAACTGAAAACTGAAACAGACAGGACTTAGCCCTCAGACTTGACAACAAGGCCATTTTCTAGGGATTTCTCAGCACTGCATGAAGTTCCACATAGAAAAAAAATCACTTTTCTTTGTATATATTTCATTCCTCTGTTTCTGTTTCCCTCCATCTCTATCACTTCTATGCTACAGGCATCTTGCATGACTAACAGGTGATGTTTGAAGGGAAGCTTGGAACCAGAAAGTACTTTATCCAACCAGCGTTCAGGACTATAGTAAATCCACGTCAAAATAGATTCGGCTTCCTTAGGCAGAAGGAGCCATTTGTGGCTACGACCAGCGCTTGTGTCTGTCTTTCCCAAACCCTTCATGCTCCCAAACGCTGCATGTGATAACAGAGTTCTTCTGCATCCTCATTTCAGTTTGTGCCATTTTCGATTTCCATTGGAATTTATTTTTTTTAAGTATTAACACTTCTTGAGCCTAAATATTAACAATTCGGGATTTAAAAAATACTTCTGTGCTTTCTGCATTACAGGTTGTTTCGCTGTTTTTTTCTGCTTTCCTAACAATTTCCCTGATTATCTGTTTTGCTTTCGTTTTTGTTGCTTCTTGCTATTTGCTTGCAAAACAAAAAAGGCAAGCCTGGTAAGTAATGCTTCTCACCCACTTTTGACACCTGCATTAAGCATCTCTTAATCTTGTCTGGCTGTCTTTGCTTTTATTTTGTGTACTTGCTACATTCCCTGAAACTTTTTAATAAGCATTTAACTCCATTACCAGAGCTAAAGTATACTTTTATATAATTTTTTAATAAACATTTAACTCTATTACTGGGGCTCTAGCATAGCTAAATATATGACAAACATGAGGAATGTTTTTCTTCCTGTCTCTTCTAGAGCCCCTATGACCCAAGAGCCAATTTTCTGAGTTAAAGCCTATAGTCACAAACACAGGGACACATTGGTGAATCTTCAGCATCATGGGGACAGAAAATTCTGTTTCAGAATTGAGGCTCGAAGGATATTAGGCAAAGGTTGTAAAATTATCTATGCCCCCAAAAATGTTTTTTGATAAATTTTAAAGCAGAATGAAATTTAAATAAAGACCAAGTGAACTCATAAATGTATACACTGTGTATGTTCTGGGATCTAAGGAAGAAAAATGTGAAGCTAACTTGGAGGACAAAGCAATTTGACCTTTGCAGCAACTCTAAATACCCTTTTTATTTATTGTGGCTCTAGCAGGGAGGGAGGGCGTGGTCCTAGATCTCTCGATCTCTCTCTCTCTCTCTCTCTTTCTTTCTTTTTCTCTCTGCTTCATTAGACTCTAATTTCTTTATTTCATAGCACACTAGAACTTTACGATATGGGGCACGTGTGCTTTGAAATTATGGTTCTACAGTTGCAACAAAGTCCCTCTGGGATTTCTGGTAATGAATTTTTCTCAAACTTGTAATATTTAAGAATTGGAAGAGGCCTTAGAAATAATCTAGTTCAACTCCCTGAAAGAGATGAGGAAATTGTGGTCCATCATGATAAAGTGACTTAGCTAGGAGTCACCAGTTAGAGGGAAGCAAACCAGGTCAAGAAGTCAGGTCTCCTGGCCCTCAGCCCACTCGTCTTTCCACTACAAGACACTGTCTTCACTTCTTAAATAGGACAAGATTGTGCTGAATTCAACCAAGCTCAAGTATCTCCTGAATCGAGAAAAATGAACTCTACCAATTAGGGGAACTGGGTTTCTATAAATCTGGGAATTTAAGGCATCCCCAAATGTCTTTCTAATTCATAGCAAGAAAAAGAGACATCTTGTCATCAGTTATAGCCTTTAAGTCTAGTATAAAGTAGAACAGACTACTACCTTTGTAAAATGAGCCCTTGCAGGTCACAATGAGAACGGGTATGTCAGCTTTCCACTGTGGCCCTCTAGCACAGTGTAAGGCAAACTTTGATTTCACTCAATGTACCTCAACACCTAGTTTGAGCTGGGACTTTGGGGATAATGTCTCCATTTTCACAATGGAGTCCCTAATGGACAGTTTCATGTATAGCTACTTTCTCCTTTCTGTTGAGTCATCTTGTCAGAGTAAAAGCTAGAATCCAGAAGCAAAAATTCTGTTAAAAATAAATAAATAAACTTATTCCCAAGTGGAATAGTCACAGCAGAATTTCAGTTGACCAGTTGTAAAGTGATATGAGTTTATGGGGCTTTAGTCCTAATGGAAAGACAGGTGTAATTTCCTGATTAGACTCTAGTTTAAAAATAATCCCAGGAAGAAATGGTTGAAAGGAACATTAAGTAGGGCAAAAGCTTGTTGGCATGGGAGGACCAGGGACAGTTGAATTGCTTTATGTGAAGCAGTCTCTCACAGCTGGGCTAAGAGTCTGTCTCCTTTTAGAGCACTATACCAAGGAAGTCATGCCTTAGTTTGACATAAATAGCCCAGTTAACACATAAATTAACATTTCTGCTGTCCCAAAGCAAGCTCCTGGGTTTCTTTAGGAGATATTGTTAACTAGAGTCTAAGTGTAAAACAGTTCTGATGGCTTTATCTCATACTGATACTGGAAGGAGCACACATTTTCTTTTTCCCCCACTTATTTCCTTTTCAATTAGGGGGTGATAAAACTACCTACCCACTACAGCCATGATGAGACTTTGATCTAGGAGTTGAGTTCTAGCACAAAATGCAATAAAGTTTTCATAGAATCCAAGCCTTCAGAGGTCATCTAGTTGAACTTTTCCCTGACTAAGGATCTCCTTTACAGTAACCCCTACAAATGGTCATCTCTAGTCTATGCTTGAAGATGTCTAGTGAGGAGGCAGGAGCCCCTCATCTCCCAAGAAAACCCATTCCATTTCTTTTTATAACTCTAGTAGTTGAGAAGTCTTTCTCCACATTGAGCCTAATGTTGCTTCTCTGCAGTTAGTTCTAGCCTCTGGGGCTAAGCAGAACAAGACTAATCCATCTTCTAAATGATAGACTTTAAAAACTGGATAACAGCTACCATGTTCTCCCTAGCTCATCTCTTCTTTAAACTAAGTATCCCACATCTTTCAGCTGATTTTATGTAGCATGGTCAGCATTCGACTTCTCTGTTCTGGTGTCTGTCTTCCATGCCAGTGTATTAGTGTCATTGTTAAAATGTGGCACCAAGAAATGAATCCTACACTCTAGATGTATTCTAACTAGGGCAAAGAACAGCAGGACCATCTCTTCTTATATGCTGGAGACTTTCTCTCTTAATGCAGCCTAAGATCACTTTAGTATTTTGATTCCTACAGCACGTGATTGACCTTTGTTAAGTTTGTGATCCACTAAAGTCCCTAGTTCTTTTTCAAATGAGCTGCAATTTATAGCCATGCCTCCCCTATTTTCTATTTCCTGTCTTAAAAGATCAAGTGTTTCTGCTCTCTAGCTAGACAAACCACTCTACCTGTGCCCTTAATCCCATCTATTCTCTCTTCCTCCCTCCCTCCCCTTTTTCTTTCTCTAGAGTCCCTCCCTCCTATCCCTACCTCCCCCCTTTGTTATTTCCACCCTCTCTCATCTTCAGGTCTTCCCTTTCCATTGTTTTTTCCCCCTGTCTTCCTAGGAACATAGTCATGTATCTTCAATCCTATAAAAACTTTCCCTCAGCCATTCTACTTCTATGACACTACCAACCCATCTCTCACTTTTTTTCCTTTTACCATCTAATTCCTTGAAAAAAGCAATCTACACCCCCAAATATAGCTTCTTTCTCACCCCTTTCTCTTTGGCTTCTGTCCACACTATTAATGATATTCCCAATAGTCATTAGTATCTTCTTTATTAAATCCAAAAGTTCTCCTTTTCCTGTAGCTCTCCTTATCTTTTGGGACCATTGACAACCTCCTGTTTGTGAATGTAATCTTTCACACTCAAATCAGCTTCTGAGACACTTCCTTCTAACTTTCTAACCCTGGGGTGGGAAACCTGCTCTAATTCCCCCTTTTATCACCCCTTTACCTTCCTTTGAACTCCTTAGTCTTTACCCAGCTCTTCAATACTGTTCATTTACAAGACTGTTCTCAGCTGTCCCTCTGAAACTCGTTCATTCCAATGACTTCAACTAGCATTTCTACCCAATTTACTTTCAAAATCACATTTCTAGTCCCAACCATTTTCCCAAATTCAGGTAATTGAATCAAGACCTTTTTACATAGATGTTTCACAAGTCCCTCAGATTTAACCTGTCATAAACCAATCTTATTATCTTCTCCATCCCCCTACCAAAGACTGATTCCTGTACCAATATCTCTGTTTTAGACAATGGTGATATCATTTATCTAGTCACTTGTCTTTGAAACTCTGATGCTAATTTTGGCTTTTCCTTCTCCATATGTCCAATGAATTATCCATTTTTGTCAGATTTACATCTTGAGTTCTAAGAACAACAGATTTTGAGAATCAAAGGGGGTCTCATCAGCCATATTATCCAATCCATACATAAAAGAACCCTGCCCTATAATATAACCACAAGTGATCATCTGGCCTCTAAATAAAGGAAAATGAATCTAATCCTTCTTACATAGGATAGTCGCTCACATCCCTACTAAGTCTTTCCAGACTAAATAACTTCAACCTTCAACCAGCTTTCCTAACCAACCCTCATATCATCAGTTCAAAGGCCTTCACCATCCTTGTTGCCCTCTCCCTTTCCTCTTCCATCTATCCTCCACACTGTTACCATATTGATCTTCCTCCTATGTGCTCTTCAGTGGCTCTCTGTTGCCTTCCTTTTTCTTGATATCAGAGGCTTTCTACAAGCTGTCAACACCTGGTCTGTCCAGACTTACCTCCCACTATTCCTTGACTCATCCACCAAACCAGACTATTTGCTGTCACCCAAGGATGCTCTGTGCTGTATAACCTGTGTGCCTTTGCTTGTGTAGCTCATTATGCCCAGAATGCCCCTCACTGCCCTCCCATATCCACCTATTTAAATCCTATCCATTCTTTTTTTTTTTTTTTGCTTTTTGGAGGGGGAAGGCAGGGCAATTGAGGTTAAGTGACTTGCCCAAGTTGACACAGCTAGTAAGCGTTAAGTGTCTGAGGCTGGATTTGAATTCAGGTCCTCTTGACTCTAGGATCGATGCTCTATTCACTGCATCACCTAGCTGCCCCTACTCCTATCCATTCTTTAAATCTGACCTCTCACGTACCATCTTATTCATGAAGCCTTCCCTGATCCTCCCCAGTCAGTAACTTCATCTCTAGGAAACACATGGTATACAGCCCTTTATGTATGTATCCTGAATCATCTTAGTGACGGTTTTTTGTGTATGTGTTGTACCTCTTTCCTTTTAGATTGTCAGCTCTGTCACAGCAGGGACTGTCTTACTTAACCTTAGTATCTCCTGTAGTTCTTAATCTAAATGCTTAATAAATGTTTAAAGTTGATGAAAAAAAAAGACAGTTGTCAAATTTCCACTTCACATGATCTAAAGACTCAGGCCTAATATTCATTTGGCTGGCATTCCTTCATTTTTCCACTTGAAAGGGAGAACACTGGTAGCATTTAGAAAGCCATTCTGTCTCAAAATATATAGTAACTTAGAATTTTGCTCATTAGGCTCAGTCATATGCAGAAGACTATAAGTGATGCAATGCATAAGCTGTAGGCTCAATTGTTTGGCTATTTCTATTTTCGAACCAGAGGATGAACAGAGAGAAAAGTCGGTCTCCCACCATACTGTCCAGCAGCTGATTGTGGAGAAGGAACAAGCGTTGGCTGACCTGAACTCGGTGGAAAAATCTCTAGCCGATCTTTTTAGGAGATATGAAAAAATGAAAGAAGTCCTGGAGGGGTTCCGCAAGGTATGTTTCAGGAATCAGTACCTGTAGCTCTTAGCTTTGTGTTTTGCTCAGAGGTACTAAGTAAATGTTTGTTGGGTGAACAAATATTGAGTTCTTACTAGTGGACATGGGGAATTGCGTAAGATTATACTCACCGATTGTCGGATCATAGATTTAGAGGCCCAAAGGTCTGACCCTTTCATGTTACGGATGAGGGCACTGAATCTCAGAGGAGTTCTGTAAATTGCCCAAGGCCATGTAGCTATTGTATGTCTGAGGTGAGACTTGAACCTAGGTGTTCTTGACTTTAAGTCCAACTGTCTATCTACTCTGCCACACTGCCTTTTGTGTCCTGAGCTGATGTAGTGGCTTCATTGTCAGGAGAAGCCTTGATTTGAATTCTGTCCCTGACACTTACTAGTTGTGTGTGAGCCTCAGTTTCTCACCCATGAAATAGGGATACAAATACATCAGTAATTCTCACAGGATTGCATGAGACTCCAATGAGATAATGTATTTAAAACACTTGCAAATCTTTAGGTGCTATGCAAATATCAGGTTGTTTTTTGTTTTGTTTTGTTTGTTTTTAAATACATTTAGGTCAGGATTGGGTATTGGTGACTATGTGTAGGGAGGACCAAAGTGAGAGGGAGAAAAGTGTTTTGAGTTAGAAAAAATGATTCCTGTTAGGAAAAGGAATCAGTTATTAAATCCTGTTACAGAAGCATTTTTGAATAAACAGTTAAATGTGGGTTAAAATTGGCTATGGAGTCAAGTGGTTTTGCTTTTGCTGGGACCAGTGAGGTCTCCAGGTTACTCTTAATGCTTGTGGGTCTCTTTCTGCCTCTGGGATCTGATGTCATTTTCCTTCCCTGTGTTAGAATGAAGAGGTGCTAAAGAAATGTGCTCAGGAGTATCTATCCCGTGTAAAAAAAGAGGAACAAAGGTACCAGGCACTCAAAGTACATGCAGAGGAAAAACTGGACAGGTAAATTCCTTTTCGGCATGTTGTCCTTGATTCTTCTCTCTCATCTTCCTGTGTCCGATCAGTGGTCAAGCCCCATGCTTTCTCCTTTGGAACCATCTCTCTCTCTTTTTTAAATTCATATTTGCTTTACTTTTAATAATCAGAAACCATAAACAAACTATACATTCAGCCACTGGAAAATGCCTCATAAATTGTGATATTGTTGCCCTATTAAAAAATATAAATGTAATTTTAAAAAAACATTTATACAAAGTGATATAGAGTAAACTATCTTGGGGGAGGGGGGAAGTTTTTAAGTCTATATATAAGACAGGTGATTAGGATGGAACCTCTCTGACCCAAAATGGAGATTTTTATATTGAGACCTACAGGTGTGCTGTTTGTTAAGCCTAATGCCATTGTGGTTCTCACTGAAACCCATGTCAATAAAGGGTGACTGAGTCACAAATACATATGACTTTTTTTATGAGCCGCCTCTTGGATATGCCCCTTTTCTTTTCCCATGACACTACTACTGCTTTGGTGTGTGTCCTTGTCTCCTTATACCTCGATGATTGCTGTAGCCTGCTGGCGGGTCTACAGTCTGAGGTCATGTTTGAATTCAGGTCCTCCTGACCCCAGGTCTGGCACTCTATTCATTGTGCCACCTGATTGCCTGCTATGATCCTATATCCTTAACAAATGATCTCATCTAAGAGTTCTTAATCTGGGGTTCATGGATAGATGTCAGTGTATCTCTGAACATGGTGAGAAAAAAAGAACTCAACATGGTGACCAACCACCATTCCAGAGAACTGTTAATGAAGAATTCTAGTCTTCCCACCCCAATCTCTTAAATCTTCCTAAAACACAGATCTAACCGTCTTATCGTCCTCTTTAATCAACTTCAGAGCCCTTCACAACTTCTCCATTCTTCTCATCCCTTCTTTCCTGTGACACCAGCCTCCTTGCTGTCTCTCCCACAGGAAGCTCCAAGTCCTGAATCTCAGCCAATCTCATTGGCTGCCCTCCAGGCCTAGAACATTCCTTTTTCATCTCCTAGCTTCTCTGGCTTCCTTCACATATCAGCTATAGTCCCACCTTCTGCGTTTCTTACTTTTAATCTCAGTACCTTTCCTCTGAGACTACTCTCGGTTTATCCCGTATATATGTTGTTGATGTATAGCTGTTTGCTCGTTGACTTCACCGTTAGACTATGGTTGCCTCAAGACGAGGGATGATTTTTTTTTCGCCTTTCTTTGTTTACTATTACTTAGTACAGTGCCTACCAAAGGTAAGAGCTAAATAAATAATAATTTGCTGACTGTTTTTACTAAATACTTATTTTAAATAATACTTATTTACTAAATACTTATTTTAAAAAGTCAAAAGAGTCTGTATAGTATAGATTTACCGGCTTATCTATATAAATTTATTAAAACAGATTCATGCCATAGGGGTTTATGCATTTGCTTTTAAAGGGAAATACTAGTCGTTTCATTTTCTTTGGGGAAACCCCTGCAATTACAAATCAGTATGGCTGAAGAAGGCAGCAGGATAGCATTCAGATCTCTGAATTTACAGAAATAAACTCCACGTACACATGCATAAATGTATGGAAATATAACTACACTGAATAAATTATTGAATGCACATATAAACACATTTTCCTAGATGGAACAAATTATCAAAATATAGTCAAAGAAAATCCATGGAAACATTTACCTAACTCTATGGAATAAAAACCTTTTACAGATAATTTCATTAGCTCATAATATTAACCTGTCTGATTGGCCCACACACTTGATTTGGGAGATGAGAAGGGAGAGGTGACCTCTGAAAAACCAACTAACAGACACCTGGCTCTGATAGGAAAGTGACAACATTTTCCATTTAAACAGGAACCAGGTTTTCTTCCTAACCTGGATTGTCTCTCAAAAATTTCTAGGATTTTTGAAAGTCAAATGTTTTAGGAGCATCATTTGCTATTGGTATTAAGAAATGTGTGAGGACAAGCCAAGAAGCTATTACAATTATAATTATATATTATATATAATATAGTAATTAGAATTAGAATTACAAGAAAATGCCCAGGGTAGAGTTGCAATCTTCCTAGGCTCCAGCTATTTTTAAAACCACTCAAGAAGTTATTTTATCCATTCTTAAGGGCAGACTATTCAGAAAAGGAGGGCATTGAAGACTTCTGGAACATGAAAATGGTCTTAATGTCCCTTTGTCCCTTGCTGTTTTGCCTTTGCTTACGGTGTCTTGGTTATCATGGGCAAGAATCATTCAGGACCAGGCAGCTAACTACTCCATCTAAAGTCTCCTTGCTGGATGTTTTCAGAGAAACTTGGGGAGACTACCATGAACTGATGCAGAGTGAAGTCAGTAGAAGCAAGAGAACAATTTATACAATAACAACAACATTGTAAAAATGAACAATTTGGGAAGAATTAAGAACTCTGGTCAATTGTATATGTAATAATAGATACCACATTTCTTGCCTTTTCAATGAAGGGGAGGGATGAAGAAGGTAGGGGAGAATGTAAAACTGAAATTAAAAATAAACTTTAAAATAAAAATTTTAATTAAAGAAAAAAAAAGAACTCTGCTCAACATGGTAGTCAACCACAATTCCAGAGAACTATTAATGAAGAATTCTAACCACAGCTCCTCTGTTAGGAAGTGGGTAGAATTCTTCAATAGCAGTTCTGTGCAATTTAGAGTAGTTAGAATGAAACGTCCTTGTGAGTTTTGATTGTTTATGCATTGGATTTGTATCTCCTGGCACACAGTAGGCACTTAATAGAGACTTATTGATTGGATGGCTGATCACAGAGTTGCCTGCAGTACTGACGGGTTTATTGGCTTGCCTAGGGTCATACGGCCAGTACTTCTTGAATTCAAGTGCAGCTCTCAATTCACTATACTATATAGCCTCTTGGTAATATAATAAATGAAATATAATATTGAATTGAATTATAGTCATAGAAAGGCAAGTGAAAATATTAAAGCATCCTTAATGAATAACATTTATCTGTGTGCCACATATTCCTACAGAGCCAATGCTGAGATTGCACAGGTCCGAGGAAAGGCTCAACAAGAGCAGGCAGCCTACCAGGCCAGTCTCCGAAAAGAGCAGCTGAAAGTAGACGCTCTGGAAAGAACACTGGAACAAAAGGTAATTTATTAAGTAACTTCATTGTGTTTCCAGAGTCTCCTTGGAGATGTGATGTTTGCCATTATGTCAGCCCATCAAAGATAATGAGGCTGCCGCCTCCTGCTTATCCTCAAGTTAGAGTTAACAGAATGTGCCCACAGCCAAGGAGCATTTGTCTTTTGTCAGGTGCACCAAAAAGTCATCGTTCCTTGTGATGGGGGAAATTCCTAATGGTTTTACTTGCTGGGTCTAATTCTCTCCCTTGCTGCCTCCCCCCTTGACTCATTTGGGTCCTTGGAATGCCAGCATCACTGTGTACTCAGGACCTTAAGCTCTTTCAGCAGTAAATTTCCTGGTGTCACAAGATTCTTAATTCTCTGGTAACCTCACCCCTAGCCTTGAGAAGAGTATCAGAAACCCTTGAAAGTATTAAAGGCTTCCCATTGTAAAAACAGGGAATATGAAGATTAAAAGAGTCACCTGGTTTAGTCCTTCAGGCCAGAAATCAGATATTCAGCTAACAACCTTGTTGACTATTAGAGCTGAAATGATTCTTAAAGATCCCTTAATTTAACACTCTTTTTTTCTATGTTGGGAAATTGAAATCAAAGAGGTGCAGTGATTTATTTTGGATTTTAATTCAAAGGAACTGCGTTTAAATGCTAGCTCTGTCACTATGATTTTTAATGTTTCAGTGACTCAGTTTCCTGATCTGTAAAAAGAGGGGTTTGGACCAGCTAACTCCCGAGGTCCCCAGCTCTGCATCTACTGTGAGATCCTATGATGTATTGGATAAGTGAGGCCAGACTCTGGTCCCCTAGTGCCCAATACATGACAGAGGCTCCCTTCAGAGCAGGCCATTCTGACTTCTGTCAGGAATTTATTGTGTGAGACAGAAGCAGCATCTGTTCTGTGAGAGGTCAGGAATAGGTGCTGTCTCTGTGCTGCCTTTTGTCCAGTCTGATGTCTGTGGTAGAGGATCTGCTTACAGCCCAGCAGGCATTGGCTCCAGGGTCTGTGGAGTCTTTAGTCCTCCTTACAATCGCAGGCTCTGTAGTTGGAAGGAGTGTAGGGCAGAACAAGAACAAGAAGTCCTGCCATGTATACTTATTAGCCATGCAATTCTGGGCAAGGAATTACTCCTCTCTGAGCCTCAGTGGTTCATCTTTGACATGAAGGACTTGTGCTTAAGGAACCTCTAAGGTCCTTTCCAACTTCAAATCTAATCAGGTTTCTTTTTTCAGTCATGTCCAACTCTTTGTGACCCAATTTGGGGTTTTCTTGGCAAAAATACTGGAGTCGTTTGCCATTTCCTTCTCCAGATCATTTTACAGATGAGGAAACTGAGACAGAGTTAAGTGACTTGCCCAGGGTCACGTATCTAGTAAGAATCTGAGGCCAGATTTAAACTCAGGTCCTCCAACCCCAGGTCTGGCACTCTATCCATTCTTCCACCTAGCTGCCTGCTATGATCCTATATCCTTGACAAATGATGTCGTCTAGGTGTTCTTAATCTGGGGTTCATGGATAGATTTCAGGATATCTCCAAACATGGGTGAGAAAAAAAATCACATCTTCATTTTTACTAACCTCTAACTGAAGTTTATAATTTTCTTTAGTTATTTAAAAACAGTATTCTGAGCAGGGGTCCATAGGCTTCACCAGACTAATGAAAGCGTCCATGATACAAAAAGATTTAATATCTTTGGTCTAGTCTAACCTTCTCATTTTTTACAGATGAAGAAACAGGTCCAATTAAATTAAATGAGTTTGCCAAGGCTGCACAGATATTGAACCTAGTTCTTCAGACTCTCAGTTCCATCCATTATATCATGATACACTTTTCCAGTATGGGGACACCCCTGGAAATTCCCAGAATCCTTCTGACTTGTGAAGATTTATCCAGTTGGCCTTGGAGAGAATGTGCCTACTTGCTGTGTGCCCATTAGTCTGAATTCTGGGCTTGGAGACACTTGGGGACATCAGTGTTCTAACATCTCTTCCAAAGTTGCCTTTGAGAGACAACTAGGAAATGTTCGTTTTGAGAATCTCAATCCATATTCTATTCAGGGCAAAAGTTTTTAAACTGGGTATGCTAAGCTTTTTCTAAAAAATATTTTGATAACTGTACTTCAATGTAGTAAGTTTCCTTTGTAATCTTATGCATTTTACATATTTAAAAACATTCTTCTGAGAAGAGATCCGTAGAATTAACCAAACTACCAAGTGGATTCACAACATAAACAAAGGTTAAGCTTCTAAATGAAGGCAAGAGATTCCGATAAAATCAGTGAATAAATGCAGTCTCTCATTTACTTCCTGAAGGAATGAACTAAGACAAAGAACTGTTATCATTTGACAACCACCAACTGTTACTTAATTTTAATGACATAATGGAAGAGGTCTTGACCTGGGAGTCAGCAGATCTTTGTTCTAGTTTAAAATCCAATAATAATCATCTGTAGGATTTTAGGCAACTCGCTTTAGCTCTCTGGGCCTCAAACTTCCCCATTTGTGAAATGAGAAGTTAGATGGTAGAATTTATAATGTCCCTTTCAGCTGTGGGAAAAAAAAATCTCTCATTTTCTCATGTTACTTAATTTCAATGCATCATTTTAACCTGCTACCTTGTAGTAAGTTACTCCTTTTAAACAGCTTTCAAACAACTAGAAAACTCAGATAATGAGATTTTTCCATAATTTGCCAGTAATCAACTTTTATAAAGACAGAGATATGTCAAACAAATAAACTGATATGAGGGGCAGATTTAAAGTCAGCCTCCAGCACATGTCACAGGGTCAGTAGAGATAGCTTTGTATAGTTTTCACATCTCTGCAACTGTGCAGTGATAACTGATGCTCACAATGATGGCCCTAAGCCCCTCCAAGATTCTAAAGTCCTACATAGTCAGGAAAAAAAGATTCATTTAGGGCCAAAAACAAAACGATGTTTTTAGGGCCAAATTATTTGATTGTATTCTGACTTTAAAGAAATTAATTTGTCTATGGTACAGATAGTGACTATCAGCTAATCAAAAAAAAGAAAAACCAAAGAAGCACCAAATTTGAGTGTTAGAAGGAACCCCAGTGGCCATCTGATTTAACCCATGCACAAAAAGAATCTCTGCTATAGCACACTTTAAAACTAGACATTGAATCTCTACTCAATGTCCAAGAAGTATTTCCAGACATGTAGACTACATCATTCTCTTTGCAACTTCTACCCATGGCTCCTGATTCTGCCTCCTGGGGTCAAACAAAACAGGTCTGATCCCTCCAGTGCACAACAGCCCTTCAGAACCTTGAAAACAGCTACCATGGAGAAGCTTCTCTTCTCCAGACTAAACTCACATAGTTCCTTTAACAAATCGTCATGATACAAGGACTCAAGGCCCTTCACTATCCTGGTTGGTCTTCCTTAATGCTTTTTTCTCTTGGTTATGTCCTCCCTTGAGCAGTCTCACTCAGAATGGAACCCAATACTCCGGATGAGGTCTGACAAGGGCAGAGTATAGCGGGACAATTGCCTGCCCAGTTTAAGACAGTGTCTATCTACTTTGGAAAGGACTTGAGGCAGTTGGTGAAACCTACAAAAGAGCTGAAGGAGTAGATAATTTGAGAAGCCTTGAGAATGACCATACTTGGATATTAAATTTGGCTCTAGGTTTTTAGACATCAGAGTTGAAAAAAAGGAAACAATGGAGCTCATGTTGTTTTTATTTTCTGATGTATAAATTAACATATAGAAGAATACATATATATATATACACACACACACACACACACATAAATATATACATATACATACATACACATATATGTAAATTCCTGGAATTAAATACAAGCAGAAATTTAAATTATTTGAACAAGTTTGAGGTTGTATTCAGTTCATGATCTAGCCCTCTAACAAGGATATGTATTGCCCCCTTTTTTTCTTTGGATTAAAATCAGATCCCTGACTTTAGAGATAAGATATGAGGGAGATAACATAGCTTTCTTCTGTAAAAGCTTCAGACCCAGACATATGTTCTTGCTCAAGAAGAACGCCGACACATTTCAGCCTTTGCATGAGCAACCAAGGACTCCCACTACTCCACTCCCTGCCCCTTGTTCCCTCGGTCCCAGAGAGCTATTTTTTTTGGTCTTAGATAGGAATTTTAAATATACTCAAGCTTTCCTACAAGTGATTGGTTGAGATCCCAAAGTTTCTGAAAGAGGTATCTTTAAGTTTCTACATGCTTAGGAAAGATTCTGTCAATTGTTTTCCACTCCCATAAAGAACTTCAGTTTGACCCAATAGTGTGTCACAATGCCTTCCTTGTACATAGTAAGTACTCAATAAATGTTTATCGAGTAAATCTTATTTTAAGATTTATATTTTATTGGTCCCTCCAGGATAATGTGGTGGCAAAAATACACTCCTTAATTACAAAACATTTATCCTGTTGCATGGGGTTGTCTAGGCTTGATTATTTAAATATTGGTGGACATCTATTGAATGACTCCTTAATGTTGGTATAATTATTACTGAGATGGTCTTTCTAATGATTTCTAACCAAAAAAATCCAACTGCTTCTAAGGCCACTTCTAGGCAGAGATGTTTTTTTTAAAAAAACAATTATCAGGTTAAAGCAGATACTTCTCTTCCATCTTGTGCCTTATAGAACCATTGAATTTCCCATGTTGATAACTTATTGAGAAGAAAGCTAGCAGAGAGTTTTACAAATACGACCAACAGATTAAATAGTCTGTAATTTTGAGGTAAAATATAAGGTGAACTGCACTTAGTGCCTGTCCTGGTGGCCAGGACCAGGGCTGCCATTCAGCTCAGATACCAGTGTACACGTTTGTGATTTCATTGTTCGTTTTTTCCTTAGACTTTGCATAACACTTCATACCTCCTATGTTTATGTCATATTTTATTCTTCACCATGGTTAATATGTAGCTACTGCACATTTATTTTGTAATTTTGCATCCTTCCACATGTTGTTCCCTTACCTAACTGGATTATAAGCTCTGTGAGACCAGATGTCCTATCTTAATTTTCTTTCCATCTTCCCCCATTGCTTAATACCATCTATTCATAGGTTATCTTCACTACTTCTAAGATCTGTGATATTGTTGATGAGAAAGGGAAGAGAACCAGCATGTATTAAGTGCCTAATATATACTAGGCACTGTGCCAAGGATTTTACAAATATCTCATTTGATCCTTAAAACAATCCTGTGAGGAAGATGCTATTGTTATCCTAATTTTAGAGTCGATGAGACAGAAGCAGACAGAGGTTGCATGACTTGACCAGGGTCACATGTCTAGTAAGTGTTTGAAGTTGGATTTGAACTCAAGTCTTCCTGACTCTAGACCCAGTTTTCTAGTCCTGTACAGCCTAGATGCTGGCTGTAGTACTCCCTCAGCCAGTGTAGATCACAACACAGTCATACTTTGGTAACCAGTCTTCCAGATATGGAATTCCTTTGGAGAAAAAAACCATTACCTCTTTACTAACTTTCTCATTATAAGCCCCTCTGAACTTAGCCCACAGTCAATAGCATGCTGATATGAGGCATTAGAATATGAAGAGAGATTGTACATGGTAAATGCCTAATAAATAATTGTTGAATAAATGGATGAATTTAAGAGCAAGATGTCTCCTAGGACCTTATTCAACTTTATCTGGTTAAGCAAATACTCGGGAATATGGGAATGTTTAGTTCCTACTTGGGCAGTGGAGAGAGAGAAGGAGGAAAGAATCCCTGATACCTTCTAAAGATGTAGAGACAGATTTATACGTATAAATATTGTATATGTAAATAAATAAATAATATATGTATATAATATATAATAAATATTGTATATATAAATATATGAATAATATATAAATAGAAATATTATATGCAAATATATACACATGTTATGTTATGTTATATTATATTATATTATATATAAAAATTTAGCAGTGACATAGCTGACTATGGAAGCAGTTTAATGTATCAGTAAGCCCTCAGGTACAAGACACATCTAGCTCAGAAATGCTTCCAAATAATCAGAGTTGTCAGTGATGGGTTGAACCAGGTGCCTCCCACTTAGATCAGTTATAATCCAGCAACTTGGATAAATTGTTTATGAAAGGATTTGCATTTGATTGGCCTTTGGATGACAACTGATTTTTAATTTATAATGTTGTCTAGAACACTTAGCCGTGTGTGTGTGTGTGTGTGTGTGTGTGTGTGTGTATTTCTTTTACAGATGGACAGAGGAGGAAAGTTATCATTTTTTTGTTCATGAAAAATCCAGGATTATTCTGACTGGGGGGCTGTTGAAGCTTCTGTCAGTAATTTGTGTATACCTCTAGATGCTTAGAAATAAGATAACTAAGGGACTGGAAAGATTTGCATGTCATTTTAACCTTCTTCTACGATCTAATGTACATTAGAGTCTAGAATCTCAATTCAGCAGTCCTAATTTGTTGCATTTTCTGATGTAAGGATCCAGCAGAAATAGTGCTAACACCAATTTACATAGAATTACTTAATTCTTTATTTTCTGATATTTCTCAGAAATGCTTAATGTGAGTTAACTCCTTCCCTGGATTCCATATATATCAGACAGGTAATTCTAGAGATCAGGAAGGTATAGTGGGTGAGGACCCCAAAAAGAGCCAAGATGAATATTTTACTCCAACTAATAGTCTCTTTCTTTCCTTTACTTTCAGAATAAAGAAATAGAAGAACTTACCAAGATTTGTGATGAACTGATTGCCAAAATGGGGAAAAGCTAACTTTCAACCAAATTTTTGGACTACACTATTGAGTGCAATATGACCATTGGCACACTGATGTCCATACCTTTATGTGGACAGGTTATATTTTCACTTTTTCGTATGCACTACTGTATTTTCTTTCTAAATAAAGTTGATTTAATTGTATGCAGTTCTCAGAAGACTATCAGAATTTCTTGCTATTGTTTGCATTTTCATAGTATAATTCATAGCAAGTTGATCTCAGAGTTCCTGTATCAGGGAGATTGTCAAATTCTCTAATAAATAACAAATTGCTGATCCTAGCTTATCCCTTTGTACATGAGTTCCCATGTTGGATGTCTTTTGGATTTAATATGAACACGTATTACTTTGCATGGGGACTCTTGCCTTAAGGAGTGTAAACTTGATCCGCATTTGCTGATTTGTTTAAAAAAAAGAAAAGAAAAAGAAAAATGCATGTTTCAAATAAAATTCTCTATTGTAAATAAATTTTTTTTCTCTGAAACTTCGAAACAAGTGTGGCTATGTTTTCTCTTCTATGAAGACATTTATTCCCAAGCCTTCCCATTCTCTTTTGATATCTTTGAAAAAAAAATAGTAGAAAAGAGGTCGATCCCTCATTTTTAAAAGCAGGAGGGTGGACTAGATTTTAAAAGTTCTTTCAGGCTTCTTAAATGGAAGATGTCAGCCTTAGGATGTGAGGATGGGAGTTCTTTCCCTTGACCTAGTATTTTTCTCTGTCTACAGGTCAAGAGGCATCCCTTGGGAGATAGGGGAAGTTGTCACGTGCCTTGTCTATATCATGAAACTACTGAGAAATGCTGAATTTTTTCTTTAAGTGAATTGATCAAAATGATTTAGATCTTGATAAGAAAAAAGACTTTTATTTTGGTTCTAAAAATCGAATTTCTCTTTTATTAATTGAAAAAAGAAAAAGGAAAAAGAGCCTGCCTTTCCTCTAATCAATTTTCTTAATAAACACTGTAATAACAATAATAACTAACACTTATGTAAGTGCCTACTATGTGCCAGGCATTGTGCTAATCACTTTGTAAATATTTTCACTAGATCCTATGATCATCCTGGGAGTTAAGTGATATCTGTGAACCTTTTTTACAGATGAGGAAATTGAGGCAAGCAGCAAAATGACTTGCCCAGGGTCATATGACTAGCAAGTATCTGGGCTCAGATTTGAACTTGGTCTTCCTGACTCCGGGTCTGTCACTCTATCCACTGTATCACCCCTGGCTGGATTGTAAAATGCTTTACAAACTTTAGAGCATTAAATGTCAGTTATTATTATTATTATTATTTAAACTCAAATTAATCTGTGATCTCAATAATGTGGGTAATTCCTCCAATAAAGTAGATCACAGCTCATCAATGTCTATTCATTATTAATAATCCTAACGCATTTTCTGTTCATTGTAACATTGATTTTATTAACTTTATGAATTTAATTTTAACAATGCTAAAATATTTTCTGTTCTTTTAATGTTGATTTTATTAATTTAATGAGTGACGTTAATTTAACTGATACTAAAATGTTTTCTGTACATTTAATTTAACAACAAAATATTAGGAAAGGGCCACTAGCTCTCTGTGCAAAATAGGTAGTTTCACTGCCCTTAAGATTAAATTAACCATATATTTGATGTTATATTCCTTTAATTCTTCCTGGCTAGAAATTATGAATCACCAAATTAGAAGTTGGTGATTAGACTTTAACCTGTGTAGGGGGAGGAGTAATAGGAAATAGGCTAGTTGGGGAAGGAGGGAGTGTATTTACTAGAAACCTTCTCTGGCCACTCCTCCCCAACCCTCCCTGGTTGTCAGCCTCCTCGGCCTCTTCACTTTCTCTTGTTTGTACTCACCTGGTAGATTGTAAGCTCCTGGTGGGCAGGAACTGTCTAATTTTTTCTTTGTATCTCAGCACCCACCACAGTGCCTTGAACATGCTGTAGGTGTTAGATTAAATTGGATCGGATTGACTTGACTTGAACTGGAATGGAATTGAATTGAAAGAAGTGAAAGACATCAGAGGCACTAGATCCCGGCTCAGCCCAGGGTTTCCAGGGTTGCCATCTCTCACCAATGGAAGCAGCAGAACGTTGGCCAGTTGTTTTCTTGGTTATTGGCTCCTCTTTATCTTCAAGATGAAAAGTCAGTCGTATTGTTGACTTGGGTGCAAGAATTTGTTCCAGTGATCCATGCAGTGCGAAACATCAGTCACCCTGAATCTGTCTCCTTTGGCAGACTGAAATAGAGAGCTGACCTGTTGAATTCATCAAGGTGCACAGCCAGTTGGCACCACAAAGGGGAAAAAACCATCTCTGACATTCCAAGGCGGTGTGGTGCCCTCCATGGTGGGTGTTGAACTTGTGATTTGGAGACATGAGTTCAAATCCCGCTTCCGACACCTCCCTTGCTATGTGACCCCAGGTAGCCCTTCACCTCTGGGCTTCAGCTTTGCTACCTTTAATACTTGCTCTGCCTACCTCACAGGGTTGTTGTGAGGAAAGTGTTTTGTAAATCTTAAAGGACTGTAGAAAAGCCACTTGTCCAAGAAAGGTCGTGCTTTATTCTCTTTTGTCATTTTTTTTCTTGAATGATTTTTGTTAAAATTGTAGGGGGTTCCCAGAGGGCCTGGCCCTCTGCTCTCATTACCAGCTCCTGCAGGAGCCTGCTTCGCTTGGGAAAACCATGTGCACCTGCTAGCCCTTGTCTTTCCCCCACACCAGCATGAGAGAACAGTCTCCTCATAGGCAGTCCTGCCCTACTTGTCTCATGTGGACCTTACCACTCATTCAGGCTCCTGAGATGCTCATCCCAGGCTTTACATTTCGTCTTTGTTATATGTGTGCAGTGAGTGCCTCTGGAGGCAGAGGCTCTTGGTTCAAATCCCACTTCTGATCCTATGTGATCTTGGACTAGTTTCTAAATGCCCACTGCAATCCCTTTAAAGCTGTGATTGTAGGTAGTTTTGAACAGTAGATGGGGACACAGAGATCTGTATTCCAGTCCCATCTCTGACAAACACTCACTGTGCGTGTGACTCTGGGTAAGTGTTCTCAATCAGTGGTGTCAAATTCAAATAGAAATAGAGACCACTAATCTGTACATAAGGATCCCTTCAGGGCACATACTGACTTAATTTTAAAATATAATGTTACTTATATTTTATTGTGTTCTTATTGTGTTAAATATTTCCCAATGTCATTTTAATCTTGTTCAGGCCCACTCAGGAGAGGTCAGTGCATTTGGCAAATCTAGTCTGAGCATCATTCTAAGACTAAATTGCCAAGGTGCTGAACTGAATTGGTAAAGGGTTTCTCCATCTGGGAATCTCCTATACATATGACATCACAGGTCAAATCCCTACTCTTGTCCCTGCGATCCCTGTGACCAGCCTGACCCATGAAATCTAAGCCTTGTTTTTGTCTGCATACTTGGATTTCATTCTTGACTGTGCCCTGCATCCTGGAGCAGACCTGGCTCTAACCAAGCAGCCTTCATGTTCTGCTTGACTTGAAGATGCCTGTCTGTCTACTGAATGCTCAACTTTGCCCATGGCTCAGTTTTTTCCTTTGATTTGGCCTCACCCCCAGGACTCATAGTAACTGGGTACCCTTCTTTCTGTATAAATGGACCCCTGCAAGTGTCTTGCTGCCATTCTCCTGTTGTCCTAGTCCCAAAGGAATCCTTGACATAGTGTTGAAAATCTAGATAAACTGCCTCCACTCCCTTTGTGATGTCAGTCTTAATAAGGTATGTTTTCATTAACATTTCCTGTAAGGTTAAGAACTCAGTTCTGCTCACTGTTTCCTCCTTTTATGGCGTTTCAGAGTTTTTATCAAAATTAAGGGACAACAACAAGTTGGGTAAGTATAGTTCTGTAGAGCTTGTCATTAACATGTCCAAAACTGAGTTCATCATCACCCCTCCTCCAGCCCCCAGCTTGCATCTTCTGACATCAGATTTATGTTATGTTCCACAGTCTTGCCCACATAGAGCTTTTTTCTTTTTAAAATTAAATTTTATTTTTTAAATTATCATCATTTATTTTTTTCTTCCTCCCATCTCCCCCACCTAAAAAAGAAAAACCAAACCTTCATGTAACAAATCTGCAGGGTCAACCAAAACAAATTCCCATATTAGCCATGTCCCAAAATGGGTGATTCATTCTCCATTTTTAGCCATAACCTCTCTGTCAGGAGAGGGATAGATATATACTCTAATAGAGGAAAACAACTTATATAGGGAAGGGGTGGAAAGGGAAGATGGTTTAGGTCTGGGGAGCCCCTGGTATAGTGAATAGAGTCATAGGGAAGTCAAGTGACAATCCCTTCCAAGAAGGAATAATACTTGATGATCTTTGTGTCCAATGCAAGAGGTAGAAAGCTGGGGTGGGAGAATGAGGTATGCTGTGATGTCAGGGCAGGTGGCAAGATGGCCCAGGGAGCCAATTGGATGGGTGTGAGTGTTACATGTAGTGGACTACTGTAGGCTTACACTGAGTCAATGCCCTCTCCTTGTTTCTCTTACTGAATTCCTGCCCATCTTCTAGGAGCTCAACTTAAACGTCATTTTTTTTTTTACTCAACCTTTCCTGATTCTACCCCTTTGTCCCCCTCTAATACACTTCTCACACATTATTGACATTATCTGTGTTTGTGTCTTAGTTTCCTGATATTCTGTAAGCTCTATGAGGGCAGGGACCTTGTCTTATGTAGCTTCAGTAACTCCCTTAGCACTATCACAGTGTTAACTGCACACAGTAGGTACAATCTGTGTTAATCTGAATTGAGTAGCTAGGATAAATAGCAAGATAATCAATAAAATGTTTGATTTCCCTCCAGATCCTTCACTCGGAATGAGGGTTTTCCTAGCCAATCTCAGCTCACTTTATGTAGGGTGTCTCAAATGTCAGTGCAGTCTTAAGCTTTAACAGTTTAGACTTTTGGGACACCCTGTATTACATCATGATTATTATGTAAATATTTTATCCCCCATACTTTTCAGTTTTTACCCCTATTCCTCCAGTGAGGAGTGAGATTATAGAAGGTCTTGGAAATGGCCATTAGTGACTTTCAGTAATAATTTTAAATTCTAACCTCTCTTTCTTTGGAGGTAACTGATGGGATGGGGAGAGAGACGGGATGGGGAGAAAGAAGACCTAGATCTGCTACTTCCTAGCACCGTGTTTTGGGTAGGTCCATCCTACTATTCAAGCCTCATGCTATTCATTTTGCAGATGGACTCTGGGGACGCGCCAGTGGGAGAGCGGTTTGGATTGAGGATTCCCAGAGACTCCACAAGGAAAGATACAAGGATAATCCTCAGGTAACAGGATGGTCACCCAAAGGGTCCAGATGCACTTTAAGACTTTTCTTACTCTTCTGGTTCACAGTCTTCCTCCCACTCCACAGAACTTAGAATAACATATGTATGTGTTCTTTATTTCCACCCCAGTTTCCTGAAGCTGATTCTCTGTTTATAGCTAACCAGTTCATTTGCTGTTCAGTCATTGTTTTAGTTGTGTCCAACTCTTTGTGACCCCATTTAGGTTTTCTTGGCAAAGATATTGGAGTGGTTGGTCATTTCCTTCTTCAGCTCATTTTACAGATGAGGAAACTGAGGTAAACAGGGTTAAATGACTTGCCCAGGTTCTCACAGCTAGTAAGTGTTGGAGGCCAGATTTGAATTCAGGAAGATGAGTCTTCCTGACTCCAGGCCTGGAACTCTATCCACTGTGCCACCTAGCTTCCCCTAAGCCATTTATAGCAGTGGTTCTCAACCTTCCTAATGCCACAACCCTTTAATACAGTTCCTCATGTTGTGGTGACCCCCAACCATAAAATTATTTTTGTTGCTACTTCATAACTGTAATTTTGCTATTGTTATGAATCGTAATGTAAATATCTGATATGCAGGATGTATTTTCATTGTTACAAATTGAACATAACCCACAGGTTGAGAACTGCTTGTTTATAGTAACCAGTATACAAATAGCAAGTATTACAAGTAGTTCAGAATAACTAGTAATAAAACTTTATTGAAAGAGAGGAAATGAAACACAAATTATGGAATGGGAAACCTTGGGGCTTCCCTAAGAAGATACTCTCAGCTTCCTCATCTGTAAAATGGAAATGATAAGAACACCTACCTCACAGGGTTGTTGAGAGGAGCAAGTGAAATAACGCCTGTGAAACATTTCGCAAACCTTAAAGAGCTATAAAAATGTTGGCTAGTATCACAATTGAAATTAAGGTAAATTGAGGCAACGAAGTTCCAAGAACATTCAATTTCTTCGTAAAGCTAGAAGTTACAATAAAAAGGGTCTGTAGCTCCTCAGCAAGCCAAAAGACTCCGAGTTGGGCTTTATAAGACTTGATAATTTAAGGAAAGTAGATAAAAATTGAATAGCACATATATAGGACACAAGATTAAGTTGTCTGATTTCTAGGTGGGAGGGATGAGGTTTTCTTCCTTGTTGCAAGGGAAAGCTAACTGGTGGTATCCACCTGTATCCTTGCAAGGACAGCTAGTGGTACAGAGATAACAGGTCTCCTTGACGTAAAGACAGAACAGTGATCTACAGGAAGACTGAACCTAGGGATTTCTAAACTCAACTCAGAAACAAGGAAATGTGGCTTAGCAGTTATACAAAATGGTGGTTGGTGCAGAACAGAATCAATTACAAAATGAAATCAATTTGATTTTCGTAGTAGCAGTAGTAGTAGTAGCAGCAGCTAGTAGCTACGTAACCTTGGATATCTCATTTAATCTCTCTGGGCAGTTACCTCATCTGTGAAAATGAAGGTCTTGGATCAAATGAACTCTGAGGTACCTCCCAACTTTAAATCTATGAGGCCTGAGCCTATGACCTTTGGCCTACGAGGTAGAATATCAGTGAGCTTCACAGAAAAAGTGGCTTCAGTGAGTGATGGGCCAGACTCATGCTACATAGATAGAGGTTGAGATGGTTGAGATGAATGATTGAAATGAAAGAGAAGAGGTTGAGAATTATGATATGTAGAGAACAAGGTTAAGAAATCATGAGAGCCAGAACAAGCTGGGGTGGGGGGGAATAGGAAGGAGGGAAATATAGTCAGTGTTAAGCAATATGTTCATTGTGGAGATGTGCGTAAATACACACGTATGACCTGTACTGAATTACCTGACTTTCCAGTGGGGGTGGGTGACAAGGGAGGAATGGAAAGAATCCACAATTTAAAGTTCTAAGATCAAATGATAAATATATATATGTATACATATATATGCATATATATATATAATTATACTTATTATTATTATTTACATGCAACTGGGAAATAAGATATACAGGCACTGGGACAGGGAGATCCATCTTACCCTACCAGAAAGTCAGAGGGGTGATTGGGGAGGATATAGGTGAGAACAGATTGGGGGGGGGTATACAGTGGGATCACTATTTTGGGGTGGTTGATAGGGGAAAGATGGGGAGAAAATTTGTAATTCAAAATCTTGTGGAAATCATGATGTAAACCAAAAAAATTTAAAAACTTAAAAAAAAAAATCATTAGAGCAAGAGTCACAGAATGTGAGATTTATAAGACTTTGGGGATCATCTTGTCTAATCCCCTCATTTTACACAAAAGGACGTGAACCCAGAGAAGAGAAGGCCTTGCCCAAGGTCACACATTTCTTTTCATTGTGAAACAATACTAGACATCAAATCTTCTAATGCCTAGTTCAGTGTTCTTTTCATGATGCCATGCCATGAGTCCAGGGGACATACTTACTTGTACATATGTCTGCGGAGGAAGGGGAACAGAGGCTAGTTTAGAGGTGAAGCAGTACTAATGATCCTAAGAAAGGAAGAAGAGAGGAAAAGAC
This sequence comes from Pseudochirops cupreus, assembly GCA_028627135.1. NCBI lineage: Eukaryota > Metazoa > Chordata > Mammalia > Diprotodontia > Pseudocheiridae > Pseudochirops > Pseudochirops cupreus. Next base: position 508,445,653 of record CM053582.1, read on the forward strand.
GCCCTCAATGGTGCTGTCATTGGCAGTAGGGGCCTTGTCAATGACATCTGGACCATTCAGTGGTTAGGTTGCTGGGGCTGGAGTCAGGAAGATTTACGTTCAAATCTAGCTTCAGATACTTACTTGCTGTGTGACCCTGGCCAAGCCATTAGTCTCTATTTGCCTTAGTTTCCTTAGCTGCAAAGTGGGGATATTAATGGCAAAGTGGTTGTGAGGCTCAACTGAGATAACATTTATAAAGCTCTTAGCAGAGTGACTCACACATAATAGGTGCTTTTCCCCTTCTCTTCCTTCACCCCTCTTTGTTTAAAAATAAACAGAGGAGAACAGAAGGACATACGAACAGGCGGTGTTAGAAATACCATGTTACGTTTGGATTTTTAAAAAACTGAATATAGTGGAGAAAAAACAAACTATATAGAACAGAAATTCACAATTTCGTATTCAATTCCTTTTCTTTTTGTTTTTCTTTGCATATGGAGTGTTCATGTTTGTTCATGTCTGTTAAGTTGATAATAGAATTATTATTTTAAAATAAGAAAATACAACCCTTTCCCCCCTCCTTCCTAAAAGGAAAAGATTGGGAACCCCGGTCTAATATACAGGTTTGTATGTGCCCGGTCACTGGAGACGTGGTCATTCCCAGATTTGTAAGGGAGCTTAGGTAAAGTGCATTCTTCAGAGCAGCTCTCATAATGTGGTTCAATGAGCAATCAGACCTGCAGGGCCCTGGCTCCCTTATACCTGCAACCATAACTTGTTCACCCTCGCAACTCTGTCTTGTATTATCTTGCCATGACTTTCCACTCTCTTTTGACAGTCCCCACCCCGAGTCAGCCTGTTGGTCATGTCCAGACCTCCCCAACAATGGCCTGGTTTTGAGCTTGATACTCTGCAGTACATCCTAGGAACTCTTCCAGAGACCCCAACAGCTGTGGAGATAAAGGGGACTTATGGGGAGGCTAGGTGGCACAGTGAATAGAGCACTGACCCTGAAGTCAGGAGGACCCGAGTTCAAATCTGGCTTCAGACACTTAACACAAAAAACTAGCTGTGTGACCTTGGGCAAGTCACTTAACCCCAACTGCCCTGCCTTCCCCCCTCCAAAAAACAAAAGAAAAGAAAAAGAAAAAAGATCTAGGAACCAGAGATAAAGGGGACTCATTCACTCAACATCATATCGTATTCAAGAGATACTTATTGAAAGCCTACTGTATGCTGAGCCCTGGATCAGGTGCTAAGGAAAATTCAGACTGCTAATCCAAGGGTCAGGAGGCCTAATCTTGCCTCACAGTTCTGGCCACTACCAAGGCAAGTTAAATCATTCGAGGGTCAGGTCCTTACAATATAAAAGAATTGTAATTAAGGACTCCAACTGCCCTGGGCTTCTTTTGCCTCTTCTATGAAACGGAGAGGGGTTTACTTCATACTCTCTATGGCCCATTTCATCTCTACCACCTTATGAATTATTTGTTCTCTCATCTAGTTGAGTCACCAAGTGGCCAGCAGGGACACAAATGAAGACAACTGAACCACAACAAAAGGAATGGTGTAGGAAGCACCTAGATTATGAAGGACTTTAGAAGTCAAACAGAGTATTTTCTATCTGATTCTGGAGGTGACTGGGGAGCTATAATGTTAATGGGATGTAACATCTTCCCCACACATTAATAGGCCTCACCTGGAGCCCATTAAGGGCAGCTTGCTTAGGGAAGGCTTACTTGTAGGAAGGCTTTCACACCTTTTATTAATTTCTAATTAGGCACTGAATCATGAGGGCTCTGATGCCCTCTGGCTCTAAAAAAAGGTATATATACTCTGAGGTTAGCATTTTGCTTTGGGGCTTACTCACTGGAGGAGTATTCTTGTGATTTGACCAGATAAGACTGCCCCCCCTGGCTTTGAAAAACCCAGATATTGGTGCTTCTCTCTCTGGTAACTATGTATGTATTGCCTTGGTCAGACAGTTGAAGCTGTCTGTTATTCTGTGTTAATTTCTCAGACAGTTAGAAGTCCTGTCTATTGGTCTTTATTTCCCTGCTTGTATTTCTCTGTATTTTCTGTATGTATTTTCTCTGAAGTTCAGGGTGTTGATTTTTCCCCTGAACTAGTAAATGTAATTAAAGAAAGATAATTAACCCCTTAAACAGTTATCTCTAGTAAGGCAGATCTAAGAACCTGTGCTAGCAGCCGTCCTGGGTGTGCCAGCGTGGTTGCCCCTACAGGAGCCATTGGGGTTTACTGAGTAGCTAACTGACAGGATCAGACCTGCACTTTAGGAGGATCATTTTGATAGGTGAATAAAAGATGAATTATATTTAGGGAGTAGAAAGGTAAGGAGACCAAACTGAATGCTATTGCAGTAGTACAGAGTTCAGTGTTAAAGGAGAGAAGGGACTGGGAGAGGCTGGGAAAGTAGAATTGATGGGATTGGGGAATAGATTGGATATGGGGAGTGAGAGGTTTGAGGATGACCCCTAATTTGTGAGCCTGGGTGAATGGGAGCATGGCGGTCCCTTGAAAGTAACAGAGAAGCCAAGAAGAAAGGAAGATTTGGGGAGAAAGAAAATGTGTTCAGTTTGGGACATGTTGAGTTTGAGATATGGAAGAAGGGGGAAGGGGCAGAAGGAGGACATCCAGTTTCAAGATGTCCAATGGGCCTCATTTTCCTGATTTTCCCCTCTCTTATCTAAAAACCTTTTCTTGATTTATTCTTGTAGTCACATGAGATCAAAGTTTGCATATTCCTTTTAATCTCCTAGACCGGCTTCTCCTTGAAGTCCCACTCTTTCCATGGGAAAGCAATTTGGTGCCATGGAAAATATTGGTCTTGGAATCAGAAAACTTGGGTTCTAAGCCTGGTCCTCTCTTTTAATGCCTGTGCATTCTTATCTAAATCCCTTAACCTGTCTGGAGTCAGTTGCTCATTAATATGAGGTGTATGTGTGTGGAAGGAGAAAGATAGGTTAGACTAGATCAGCAGTTGTCAACCTGTGGGTCACGACCCCTTTGGGAGTCAGACGACCCTTTCACAGGGGTCACTTAAGACCATCAGAAAACATATTTTTGATGGTCTTAGGAACTGAGACACCGCTCCTCTGTCTGTCTTTAGGCAGGTCTACCCACATGCAGATACACCCACACATGAGTATTAAAGGGTCACGGCATTAGGAAGGTTGAGAACCACTGGACTAGATCATCTTCAAGATCCAAATCTATAAAACTATGAATTTTATTATCTGTATGACTATAAACAAGTCACTTAAGGAAACAAGCATTTATTAAATATTTATTATGCGTCAGTCACTGGGCTAAGTAACTTCACAAATATTATTTCATTTGATGCTCACAACTACCCGGGAAGGTTGATGCTACTGTTATCTTCATTTTACACTTGAGGAAACTAAGGCAGACAGAGATTAAATGACTTGCCCAAGGTCACATGGCTGATAATAATTTGAAGCTAATTTGAGCTCAGGTTTTCCTGATTCCAGGTTCATCCCTCTAGCCACTGCACCGCCAGCCCTAATCTCCCTGAACATCAGTTACCTATGAAGAACCCATACAGGGCAAGTGTTCACATGGTGGTCAGAAGAAGCTATACAAGGACACTCTGAAGGTCTCTCTTAAGAACTTTGGAACTTATTGCATGACTGTAAAGGTAATAGGAATTTGAAGATCTTCTCTGCACCTTAAGGGGCTTAGGTGAAGTTAAGGACCTTTCTTGATTTGAAAATAAACTCTGCCCCCTAATAGGCTGCATGTGCTCACCTGGAGCCTGTGGTGAAAGGCTTGTTCTTCAGAAAGGCACAGCTTTTGTTACTTTGTAATCAGATAGTGGGTCCCAAAGATTGTGATGTTCTCTAACCCTGGAGAAGGCTATACATACCTCTGAGGTAAGGTTTTGCTTTGGGGCTCACTTTGGAAAGAGTTGTGTGATTTGGCCAGAGGAGCCTCTGGGCAGCTGTTGAGCCCCCTGGCTTTGAAAACCCAGAAGTTGGTACTTCTCTCTCTGCTGACTAACTGCATGTATGTGATAGTTAGACAGCTGGAAGCCCTGTCTGTTGGTCTGCTGAATTATGTTATTTTCTCTGTCTGTATTTTTGTGTGCTTGTAACTTCTGTTTGTATATTCTCTGAAGTTCAGGGTGCTGACTTTTCCCCCTGAACTAGGCAAATGATATATGTTTGATTAAATTAAAATTGGTAACCCCTTTTTGAGTTGCTTTCCTTTAGAAAAACAGATCAAAGAACCTGTCCTAGCAGTCATCCTGTGTGTGCTAGGGTTCTTGCTGCTACAATGACATGGGAGATACTGGTACAGGACTGCTCAGCCTGGCGTACCCCCATAAGAAAAGGTGCTGTGTGCTATGAGCAAAGCAGAATGGAAACAACTCAAAGAAAATGCAGGATGCACAAATTTAGATTATCTATCCCAAATGTTCACATGAACCATTGGTGCTTAACCTGTGGTAGAGCATTTGGAGCTTGGATTGGTCTGATCAGCTGCAGTTGGACACATTGAAACTTGATTCTAGCATAGTGATGTCATTTTGCTCCTCTTTGAGAACAAAGGACAACAACCAGTCAGCCAAAAAGCCAAAATGGAGAAAGCAGTAATACTTATACCACCTACTTCATGGGACTGTTTGCATCCCCAATGCTTTGCAACCAATCAATCAACCAGTATTAATTAAGAACCTACTATGTGCCAGGCACTGTTTTGGATATTAGGTGTACAAAGACAATAGTGAAATAGTCCCTACCACCAAGTAGCATTGTAGGTGCTTTTAAAAAAATGCTTCTTAGATTAGATTGCATTAGAAGGGGCTTTGTAAACTGGAAAGTACCTTATTAATATGTTATTGTCACTATGTCCTTTTTTGTGGCAGGAGAGTTAAAATTTCTCCATTTAGTCCTCCTAAGAGCCACCCTCAGGTAGTAAGTATCTCAGGCTGTAGACTGGGGTAGGAGATGTCATTCAGTCTTACATTGCTGTTGTCAGAATGGATATCTGAGGGGGAACTCCCATATTAGCAGTCTTTATAGGAAGCATCCCCTTGTCTCAGGCCATGATGTCATCTTAGGTCACTTCTCTCCACAATCCATCTTTTTTCTTACAGGGGGCTGCTGTTTTAGTAAGCATAGGAAGCCAGCCTCACCTGAACCCAGGGCAGGAACTGCTTGGAACCTTCCCTATCGTCTCCAGGGAAACCACAACTGCCTCCCAGGGAACCAGGGAGATTAGCTCTCACCTTCAAGAAACTGAAGTGAGCAAACAACAAAGGGCCCTCCAGTTGTCATGAGCTCGATGAGAAAAACAGACTCAGAAGGTGGACCATCCTTTGCCTGAGATCCAACACCTCTGAAAGCTCATCATTAAATACCAACACTATGGCAGCTTCCGTCTTCACCCCAGTTCACTGATCTCAGCCCCAAGGATTCTAGAGCTTGCCAGTGGTAAGTCTCACTTAGTGGAGTTATTCTATTTCAGAGAAAATCAAAACAGTCAGAAAGGCAGAAAAATGCTCTGGACTGCTAAACAATATTCTGAATCACTGATTTTCAAACCAGACACGGGCTGGCTTATTAAAATTACATTTTAAAGTGAAACTGGCATCTTTGGAAGGTTAATAGAAAGAAAAAGAAGGCAAAGTAGGAACAATGAACCACTGACCTTTTCTCATATGAGAAGGCAATGTACCCCAGAAGAAAAGAAAGCATTCTGGACTTGGGGTTATATGGAACTGGGTTCAAATGCCAGCTCTGACACTGGCTACCTGTGTGATTTGAGGGAAGTTGCTTGACCCCTCTTTTTTCCTTTCCTTTTCCCCCATGTCCAGGTTTCCCTAGAGTTCTGACCATAGGCAAATCGCAAGCTGTATATGCTTCAGCTTTCTCATCTGTAAAATGGGAACAATGCTTGTCCCACTTTCCTCCTTGTGTGTTTTTGATTAAAGTATTTTGTAAACCTTAAAGCAAATTTCAAACGTGCAGCCCACCAGTCATAGAACTCCATAGTGGGAGAGAACCAGATTAAAATGTAATTGGGAAATGTTTACAAAATAGATACAAATGCAATAAACATAGATAATGTTAATTTGTGGTTTTCTAAGTCAACTAGAGAGGGGCAGGTAGGTAGTACAATGGATAGAGCACCAGCTTTGGAGTCAGGAGGATCTGAGTTCAAATCTAGCCTCAGATACTTACTAGCTATGTGACCCTGGGCATGTCACTTAATCCTGACTGTGTCCAAAAACAAACAAACAAAAAACTCTATGTCAATAAGAGGCTTACAGGGATCAGTTTCTTTTTGAGTCTGACACTACTGTTAAGTGCTGTGTAAAAGTATGTTGTCATCATCATTTCTTGCTAGATGAGATGTAGGGAAATCAACTCTAGGAGGTGCAAGATAACCAGCATCTTGGTGATTGGTAAGACCTACATTTTGTTTTATCACCCAGTCCAAACAGGAAGACAGGGCTGTCATCCTCAGATGTGGAAGAAAGGGAGGTCCTTTAGGCAAGGGAGGAGGACTGAGAAGGAGAAAGTTCTAGCTGAACTACATATTTGAATATAGGACCAGTTCTTTGTAATTTATATGCTTCCCAGGATGTAGAGCCATATGGGAAACTCTTACATCTTTAGGCTCATAGACTCCATTGATAGTCAGTCTGGTGAGAAGCCTATGAATCTCTGCTCATAATGTTTTTAAATTCACGAAACAAAAAAATACAAAATTACAAAAGAAACCACTGATATTAAAATACAGTGATCAAAATATTTTTTTTAAATCATATGTTCATGGAGCTGGGTTAAAATTTTCTGTTCTAAATCAACCCCTCCCTCATTTTACACATTAAAAAAACTGAGACCTAGGGAAATTAATGGACTTACTCAAACACACTTATTTTCATACACACTGAAACACACATTTTCCTGTGGGGAGATGCCCTTAAAGAAGGGTTAAGTGCTCTTTTAAGAGCAAGGAAGATGAGAAAGACCTTTTTCTCAGTCCCACAGGTTTAGCTGAAGGGTGAGGGAAGAATACAAGAATGGGTAAGCAGTGTCATTCAGTGGGTGACTGTGTCCCAGGGCTTATTGGTAGACAAAAACAGTGGAGTTGCCTGGTGTATGGTATTAAAGCTCTTAGGTTTAGTCTCCTAAAGCTCTTGTAAGAGAATTGTTGATTCTGCAGTTTCCTATCAACAAGTTTTCTGCTTGATGAGAGAGAACATAGCGAGCAGCACCTAGCCCAGAGTCTGTGGTTATTTATGTCTCTACTGACTCCTGAGTGGAATTAAAGCATATTGCTCTTAAATTAGTAAAGGATGGCCATAGTCCAGCAGAGAGAATGGCCAAAGAGAAGAGTACCTCTGCTGGAAACATGCATTTAATTTTAGTTATTCTCATTATTTTACTTGGAACAGTTAATGTAGATATATCTCTAACTTGCTGTGGGGGAGAATCCATAGGAAACAGAATCCATGCAATGAAAGTCTTGGGAATTTTGCATCACTTTTGACTCACTTCCATCTTTCAGGTGCTTGTCCAGACTCTTTCATAACATTTTGAGAAAATCACATCAGTGAAAAAAATGTTGAGCCAGGTATGTAGACTGTTGTTACTTGTCTTTCACTCTCAAAGAGGACCATGACATCAGCAAGGTGATGCCGTGACATGCAAGTGAATTGGATTTAAGTGAGGGAGGGCGGTGCAAAGTCACCAGCCTCACTTTCTCCTTCAGAGTCATCTGGGTCCAGTGGCAAGATATAGATCAGGACAGCTGGAGATGGCCATGGATGCAGTGGGAGAACTTGGCCTTTTTAAGCTAAGGTCTTTAACAGGTCTGAGTTTGACTGAGGCAACGCCCATTCAGTGATTAAGGCTAGATAAATAAGGAGGTAGAAAATGGCCCCTTTTTCCCTAGTCAAAAATTTTAAAAAGCATGTAGATTAGCATCCTAGGAAAACCTAGGAAATTGTGACCCAGAAAAATCTGTAATTTGCAGAAGTAACAGTTGGGTCCAAATCTCACAAGGAAGTTGTCTTCAAGTTCTTCTCAAAAATAGGCACTTCTCACAATGTTTTCTAGACAGATAATTACATCTTTAGAGAGTGAATTTTTATAAACTACTAAAAATATACATCTTCTCTAGTTTATATAGCTATCCTCTTCCTGACCTTTTACCTAAAGATTGCTCCAAGTTACATTGGGGCTTAAAGGCATCTGTCTTCAAAACCTTTACTTCTTTTTAAAGGTAATTTACATTTTATTTTAAGGCAAAAATTAGTATCATTTTCTTCCTTAAGAGTTAAAGGTCTTTTAGATAGATATTTTTTGTTTTTACATCATGTTCTTTTCCAGATATATTCCCACCACCTTACCCGTGAGGTAACGAAGATTAAGAAAGAAATAGAAAGAAAAGAAAAAACAGCCAATGCATCAATCATGTCTGACAGTAGTCTCTCACCTCTGCAATGAAGTGAGATAGATACATTTTCTCAAGTCTCCTGTGGGACCAAATTTAGTCATTGCAGTTATACACTATTACACTTAATTTTGTTGTTCTTTTTGTTTGCATCTTTTTAGTCATTGTGTATATTATTCCTCTGGTTTTCCTTATTCCATTCCATATAAGTTCATATGTTTTCTCACATTCTTCTAAATTTTCCATAGTCATCTTTTTTTAAGACACAGTAGGATTTCATCACATCCATGTACCATAATTTGGCCAATTCATTGCCCCACTTGCTGGGCACCTATTTTTAAGAAAGTCTTTCTTTTCAAGAGATAAATACTTGTAAGAATTAATATTTTAACAATGACAGAAACAAGTGAGAAATTTCAAACAATGAAAGAGAGTTAATAAGATTTTCTATTTCTTTCTTTGTATACTCAACTCAGCATCCACCGAGGCTGGACCGTAGAATCACTGGAAACAATGATCGTTGGCGCTTCCCAAGAGAGCCTTACCTAGGAGACCTGCTGGGGCTCTCCCAATTGTCTAGAGCAACAGGAGTAGATATTGACAATGAGCTGAAGATAATTGACAGGTAGAGAGAATGTAAAGATACATTTCCACAGAAAATCTCACTTCTACAAATGATATTATTAGGTAACTTGGTTTAATTGTTAGACTATTCAACTGGAGATAGAGGAGTGTATTGTCACTTTTGTTGTTGTTATGTCCTCAGTGTTCCGAAACTTTCCTCCCAACTCTACATGTCAGTGTGACAGACAAGGGGCAGGGGATACTAAAATGCCCACCAGTTTTTGACTTTCTAAAAACTTTAACTTAGCTATTAGTACTCTAAATGAGAGCTCCTTGTTTAATCACCAATGAGTAGACACCCCACTGGAAGGACTGAATCACATAAATCTTGGCATTCTCACTGTAATTGAAACCAACAAAATAACAACAAAAAGTTATAGCTAAATGGAAGGTTGGTGCATAGATTCTTCTTAGAGAGGTAAATGAAGAAATTGGTGGAGTTCATTGGTGGAGCACATCCAAAGGCACAAAGAAACGTCATTTCATGAAGTATTTGTTCATCTTACCTTGATGAATAGTTGCCAGAAGAGCATCATTAAAATAACCCATGCCACAGAGGATGTAGAGGAAGAGAATTTCTACAAACAAATGCTTGATGACTTCACTAAAAAGGTGAGGATAGGGGAGGATGTCTAAAATATGTGGGAAATTATGATTTAAGAATAAGGAATGAGAAAGGTCAAAGACTTGCAGACTGTGGAAACTTCACACCCACATATCACAAAAAACTTTCTTTGAGAAAAGAGTCAAAATCTGTCGACTATCATGGATACAGTTTTGTAATGGGAAATATACTGGGTTTGGAGTCAAAGGACCTGAGTTAGAACCTTCACTGTCATTCCTAAATATATGTTCAGACCACTGAGTTGTTCACACAAAGAACAGAATTAGAACAAAGCTAGAAGTATAAAAGTGTAAAAATTAGGAAAATATATTACATGTGATTAAACCAACTTATTAAGTAAGTTGTTGACTTTAAAAAATGGGAAATGACAGAGGAAATAGCTCAGTCACAGAGAGAAAATCACAATGGAAGGCAACATTTTTCAATGACAAACTTGTTTATAAAATCTTAGGGACAATCAAGGAAGAGTGTGAGATGTATCAACTCACAAAATTAAAAGACGTATAGAAGTATAAGAATTTAAAGAAAGTATGTCTAGAGACGCAACCAAGGAATGTCATCCCAAAGCATTCAAGGATGGAACTAGGAGAACAAGAACAAAGGATGGATGGAAAGACTATGCAGAGATTTCTATAACATATTATTTTTACCATTGAGGACAGTGAATCTACCATACAGAAATCCTAATATCACAATCCTAAATTACTTTTAGTGGAGATGGAAATGTCACTAAAGATGAGAAAAGCAACTGAATTACATCAAGTATAAATGGAAGAGATAGATCCATTCCTGAGATGACATGATTGTAAAGGTATTGAAGGACCTATTTAAAAGGAATCTGAAGATGGGGAAAGTACCAAAGATGTGGAAAATGGGGGATCTTATCATTATTCCTCCCTAAAATAGTAGCTGAGGATAACTATATGTTTATTTTTACCATCCATATAAAATTGTTATGAAAATGATATCCACCATACAGAGCCTTGAACTTGGAGTCAAAAAGATCTGAGTTCAAATCTGGTATCAGACTCTAGCTGTATGACTCTGGGCAAGTCACTTAACCTCTATCAGCCTCAGTTCTTTATCTGTAAAATGGAAATAATAGAAGTGCCTAACTTGCCAGTGTTGTTTTGAGAATAATATAAGGTAAAATTTGCAAAGTGATTAGCAAATTTTGAAGTATTATCTATTTTTATTCTTGATGAGAATATTAGTAAAGAGACAGATTTTCATAAGCTATATTCCATAGTTGAACACATCTTTATCGTTACTCAACAGTTGAGAGGTGTCTAGGATACGAAATCCCACTGTATTCACTGTATGTTGACTCTAAATCAGCTTTTATTTCGCTAGAAAAAAGCACTACTTTAAAGGCTCTCTTCCAACACAGCATTTGCCATGCAAACCATTCCTCAGCACAGTTATGCAAGAATCTTAAAACAAAGGCAGCCTTGTTTGATGGTCCTCTAATCATTAATATTAGGCAAGGCATAAAACTGAAAAACATCTGCTTGCCTCCATGGTCATGGAAGACAGAATTCCTATAGATGGTGAGGTCCTACACAGATGCTTCTTGATGATGATGACATTTTTCTGGTTGTATGAATCCCCATAACATTGCAGAGCCTCCTGAAAGAGATCAGTAACCATTCTAAAGAGAGTGGTCTAACTATCCATGCAGGAAACACCAAGTGTATGAAGAATGGCTTTTGCTTGCATTCAGAGCTACATAACCTATAATGTACACCCCCTAGGATACATATCAGATAGATGTTGCAAATGGACAATGTGTTGGAACTAGAATTAAACAGGGGAAGGAGGACAAGAGGTTTTTCTTTGAGAAACTGGAAAACTCCTTTAATAACCCCCAGGTTCTCCTTGACAAAGGCTTATATTTTAATGCTAACATTCCATTGTTATTTTATGGTTATGAGTCATGTAATGCTATGGTCTCCAAGTAAATTAAAAATGAGTATCCCTCAGAGAGAAATGGATTGGTGCATGGCAGGTGGGCAAATGCTGCAACACATAACAAGGAACTACAAGGAAGAATTAGAATAAGAAATCTCATCAAATAATCAACAGAAGAAGATTCTGAGTCAGTCATATGGTATAAGTGTGGGAAAATTTAATTGCATTGCTTCATTCTGGCTCCTTGTGGCTGAGAAACCAGTTATTGCTTAGAGCCCAGATTTATTTAATGCTTAACACATGATCTAGGTTGTGCTGACCAGAAAACTTTCAGATAAAAAGATTAATGTAAAGAGTTTTCTCCTGCCATAAATCTCAGACAACCTACATGTATTATCTGGAAACTGCCTCTGTGCTGGCCAATCAGCTACCATTTCCTTGCCTTTTAAAAAAAACATGCTAAATAATGTGTAACTTACAGACAATGGAGGGGGGCAGTGAGCCACCCCTTTTTCTGCTCTCCTTTCTGCCTGATGACTTATTTTTTTGTCCTAAATTATTTCAGTTTTGGATTTTGTTCTCTGCCACATCACAAGTAATGGACTATTGCTGAGCAACCTAGGGATTTCACTTTTATCCTCACAATGAGAAGAGAGTGAGGAAGGTCTTCAGAATTTTGAATGAATTCCCTATGGACAACTTATGGGAAGATATGGACAAGAGCTTCACAGTGTGGTCAGGCATGAATTGATTATTTCCTGCATTGAAAAGAATGATTCAGCCTACATCTCATTAAGCTCTTTAAATTCACATTAATGAAATCCCAGATCCATCTGCGTATATTTACTATGCCAGGTGATGAAGGTGCAAAGACCAAAAATGAACCATCTCTGTCCCCAAGTAGCTTACACTGTACTAGAAAGATTTGCTACATATACAAATAATTGGGATTTAAGGTAGTATTAGAAAGGCAAAAATGAAATCAGACAAAGCATTTTAGAAAAATTTAAGGATGGAAAAAGCCCGATCAGCTGAAAAGATTGAGGAACACTAACCACAGAAAGTGACACCTGAGCTTGGGAAGAAAAAGAATTGAATGTCAGATACGATGAAAGATTTGATTTCAGGCTTGGAGGATATGAAAATGGCAAGTTAAGGAGCCATTGGTAGTTCAGTTTTGTTGCAATGGAGAGTGTAGGGAAGATAATAATATCAAATAAAGCTGGAAAATTAGGTTGAAGTAAGATTTGGGTAGATCTTTAAAAGCAAATCTAAAAAAGGTTTTTCCTAAAGGTGGTAGAGCAAACATTAAAAGTGTTTTGTAAGGTAGGGGAAGGGACACAGTTAATCCTGTGCCTTGGGAAGATTTTTGGCAGCTGTGTGAAGGATAGATTTGGCCAGAGTAGACCAGAGACCAAGAATGATTACAATAGTCCAAGCAAAAAATGATGAGGGCCTGGACTAGGGTGCAGTAGAGAGGAAGGGTCAGATGTAAAAGATGTTGTGGCTGTGGATTTAAGAAGAATTGACAGATGATAGAAAATGGGAATTGGAGGAAAGAGAAGAATTTTTAAAAGACTGAGGTTTTAAACCTGAATGACTATGACAGGAAAAGAGAAATGAGTGGGAGGGATAGGTTTAGGGGAAAGGTTATAGGTTCAGTTTTGGACATATTGAGTCTGAGATATTGACAGGACAGCCAGGCAGAGTTGCAAGACCAAACATAATGAAAAAAGATCTGGACTGGCTATACATTTTTGATTATAAGATTTGGGAGTCCTTCATTTCCCATTAGCTGGTCTGCTTACTTTGACTGCAGGAACACCATGCCTCTCCCAGGATCAGCTCATTACCTGAAACCTCATCATCGGGGAGACTGATTCAGTTTTGGTTCTCAACACCTCTTCAGCACCCTCGGAAATGCTTCTCCCCTCAGATTGGAGGGCTGAAGGACCGGGCAATAAACTCCTCTCAAAGCCTCCCTTTACAGAGAACTCAGATTGTCCCAGCTAACTTTTATTTCCAGTCAGCTGCTCTGCTTGGTACCCTCTGGCATCCAGCCCAACCCTTCCCCCTTTTCAGCTTCCTTTTGTGTATAGTCTTTCCCCATTATATTGTAAGTTCCTTGAGGGAAGGGACTGGTTTTCTTATTTTTATCCCCGGTACTTACCACAGTGCCTGGCACAAAGTAGACACTTAATAAAAGTTAATTGACTATTGACTACCATCAATAGATAAGACCACAGATGAGACCAACAAAAGAGAAAATACATATATATGTGTGTACACACACACACACAGACACACACACACACACACACACACACACACACAGATGGCTAGGACAGATCCTTTTTATGGAGGCAAACGTGAATGGCAAACCTGGAAGAAAGACTGAATGAGCAGGAAGTGGTTGTTCACACATGGTTGTTCCATCTTCCAGGATGCCCCGGACCACTGATCTCACCCAAACAATACCATCCTTCAGATTCTCCACTTAGTTTACTGGCCACATCAACATGTAATGAATGACAACATAGCCAACAGAGGCAGACTTGCCTTTAGTAAGTCTGGGGATGTGTGAGACCAGTTATTTATATGACTTTTTCTTCATCCTAGTGACTCACCTACATATTACGTTCTGCTACCCCCTGTTGGCTTTTGGCTTTTATTCACACATTTTAATATGTGGAGTGGAGCAAGGGAAGAAGTTGAGAATACTCATCTCTTACCAGCTAACTATTGTATTTCCTCAGAGATAGGGTGATTTTTATGTAAATGGACCCATGGTTTGCCACTAAATGTGAAAAACAAAGCATGGGGAAGTCAGAGGGAGCTGGAGAACTAGGAGGTGACAGAAATTCAGAATTTGTCAGAGGTACTGAGGCATAGAAAGTGATAAGTTGAAAAATGGCTCTTCTTGCTTGTTGACTTTGAGCCATTCCTGACTTTAAATATATATAATTTTAATAATCACCTCCCTCACCTCGCCTCACCTCCTGAAAATACAAGGTGGCTCCACTAACAAATGGAGAAGTGAGGGCCTGTGAGCCAGGCATAAGGTAATGAACAGAATATGGAGTCACTCCAGAAGGATTAGAGGCAGGAGAGGTTGGTGCCTGGAGCAAACTTATTTTTTAGAGGAAAAGATATGTATAGCCAGCACAATACTTAAGAATCAGGTCTCCTGGAAACTGTTTTCTGATATAAAATTCTTTTTTTTTTCTTTTTGGAGGGGGAAAGGCAGAGCATTTGGGGTCAAGTGACTTGTCCAAGGTCACATGGCTAGTAAGTGTTAAGTGTCTGAGGCCAAATTTGAACTCAGGTCCTCCTGACTCCAGTGCTGGTGCTCTATTCACTGCACCACCTAGCTACCCCTGATATAAAATTTTTGACAGAATAAGAGATGCCCCATGATATTTCAGAACTCCGTGAATACGAAATGTTATAGCAAAAAAAAAAAATCTTCCAAATGTACCTCCCAGTGGGATTCCATAAGGCTCATCAAAGCCTTTCTTTTTCCTATGGGTGAAGCTTTGATGGTTCAGAATGAAGGCCAGCAAAATCAGGTTACAAATTGGGAAGCACTATAAGATAGATCATAAGGTTAAGAGCTTAATGACCGTCAAGGACCACTAACCAATTACATGTTGTTTTAGAAAAGACATGTATAAGGTCAGTGAGTCCAGTCTGTCACTCTATAGAGAGGACAGCTGAGGCATAGAGGTGAAGTCATTTGTCCAGGTCCCAGAGCTAGTAAATGTCAGGGATGGGAATTTGAGGCCAGATCCTTTGGTTCCAAATGCAGCACTCTGTCCACTCCCTCCTTTTGCTCCTACAGGCTCTTACATGTCTATGTGCCCACCTGCCACCTGTAATAGTAATTAGTTTATCAGGATACTTAGCACTTAGTAGTGCTAAGTGCTAAGTGTGGAAGGTGCAAACTCTGTCCCACTGTTGAGAAGGCATGAACTCCCCTGTTGATGTGGAAGAAGGG
>CM053582.1:508461739-508517874 GCA_028627135.1 Pseudochirops cupreus
TGTGAATATTATAATGTTTTGAATGTTTGTCTTGATTTGTAATGGAATAAACAGAGTGTTCACTCTATTTTGTAATCTGAACTCTAAAAGCTGTTCACAGTAGCATTCCTTTGGGAATCTGCTGGTGCATGGCGTTACACCACCTTAGCTATGATTAAATCCCACTTAGTACCTACTAATTTTTAAGGATGAGAAATAAAACCCATTTCTTTTTAGTGACACTCAAATAGTTTACCCTGAGAGTTTAGATTCTTCAAAACCCCTAACACAAGCAAGAAATCATGCCCCTGCAGCTTTTTTGATCAGGAGATTAGTCAATATGTGACAACCCATGTTGTAACTGTGACCCTCTAGCTCAATTGGTTAGATTATAGTAACAGTGGGGTCATGCATTTAATCCTTGAATTCTCCAGTGAGCTCTGGTCTGTTCTGTAGTCACAGACAGCACCTTTAATCATTGCCAGCTATCTTGAAAACGTGTGACCTTGGCTACAAGGTGAACTGAATGAGAGTGCAGTTGGCTCTAGGTAAATCCATCTCCGCTGGTAAGAAAATACCTTAGAGACGAAACCTACGGATGGTGAATCAGGAGTGTCATCTTTGCTTAGAAAGGACATCAACACCATTCCAGTCTGTCACTGGCTCTCATTATAATTTCCATTCATGAACTTCAGGGATGTGACATAGCCCTGTGACATTGACAGACTTAGTTAAGTAAATCTTCCAGGGTATTTATAAATACTGGTTGTTTGGCTGTCTGTAGTGATTCTATTTTCCTAAGAGGTGTTAGGGGTGGGGGCAGAATACTGCATTTGATTTGAGCATCATATTTTTCTCAACTACAAACTCATTCAGTATGATGATGATGGCAGATGACCAACATACAACACAGCTCATACTAGATGAGAAATCTTGATGGATTATCTGGTAACACTTCATAGAATGAGGTACCAGCTCAGTAGAATGCCAGTCTGCTACTTGCAGTGGCTTTCATTTACTGAAGACCCAGATAAAGACATTAAGGTCTTTTCTATGATCTTGGAGAAGTTAACAAACTTTCCCAAATGTGAAAAAGATGAGAAGATATTACAGAGGAACTTGTGCCTTGATGATAGATGGCTGGGGGTGGGGGAACTTGTACCCTATATAGAGAAGGACAAACTGGGGCTTAAGTCTTGTCTCTGACATTTACTAGCTAGATACTCTAGGACAAATCACTTAGTCCTCAGTTTCCTTATCTGTAAAGTGAAAATAACATACCATATATTTCAAAGAGTCAATGCGAGGCCCAAATAAGATGATATGTGTTAAGAGCTTCATAAACCGCAAAGAACACTATTTTTTTACAGATAAGAGACCTAAGACCGAATCCCAGCTTTGGCACTTAAAAGCTATGTACATGACCACAGGCAAGCCACTTATCCTCTCTATCCTCGGTTTTCTCTGTAAATAGTATTTTCTGGAATATTGCATTCTCTGGAATGTAAATAATATTCTCTGGAAATAATAGTTGTACTACCTATCTTGGAGTGTTGTTGTAAGGAAAGCATTTTTCAAATAAGTCATATTATGGTAAGTTATTATTATAACATGCCACCTATTTTATTATTATAGGATTATGTTAGTTTGAGATGATGATGATGTGATAACAATTTATGATATAGATAGCCTTTGCAAAGCAGATGTCAGTATTAATTCCTGGATTTTTAAAAACCTATTCTTCTTAAGGTTACATATTCCACAACTTCAGAAAATCTTAACTGGTTCAATAAAAAAAAAACCCAGACAGAGAACCGTGGCAGGTAAGTCCTTCTCTTCAGTGACATAATTTAGAATATGAATAATTTATATTATTCTAAATTAAGACATGTAGTAATCTAAATGAATTCATGAAAGTGGGTCTATATTTCCCATTAGTAATCTGACAAAAATATTTTCATGTCCTTATGGACACAAGCAAGTTATCAATAATCCATAAACCATCCCCCTTTGGAATGGACAGCTTAATCAAAATACCATATATAAGCATGCTAATTACCCTTTCCTCACTTTCGCTGTTAACAAGAGTTTAGTCTTTAGATATGAAATATACATTTGTGTTTTGCTAAGATTGAACATAATAATAAAAACCTAGATTTTTACCTCCATAATTTCTGCATTGTGGTAAATATCTATTTGGCAGCAGTCATCAACCACATGAACTCAGGGAGGAAATACTTCTCCCATAACACAGCTCCTAAGATTTTATGAAAAGTCTATTTGCTTGGAAAATTGACGCTGCCTATATGAACTTTTGCTTTATCCACTCATTGCTTATTGTCCCCTGCCCTTTATTACCCTCATATAAAATCCCTTATAGCTATAGAGTGCTTTGAAGTTTATAAAGTGCTCCTGCAACTATTATTTTATCTTCATAGCAACCTCTTGAGATAGATCAGGGAGACATTATTATTCTCATCCGACTGATGAAGGTACTGAAGCTTGGATGGCTTAAGTTCATTGCTCAGACTCACACAACTCTTGACTTCCATCCAGGACTCTTTCCATTAGATTGTGATGGATTCGGGTCTTGCACTCAGCCGACACACCCTAGATTGCCTCCATCTTCTGTCTTCCTAGGTTTTTCCTCTCCATTTCCTCTCCTCCTATCTCTACAAAAAGCCTCACAAATTTCTGATGAATTACATTTATTAAACATTTATTAAGTTCCTTCTATGTGCTAGGAACCTGAAATAACCATCTCAGAATTAAAAACAGTTCTTGCCTTCAAGGAGCTTGTGTTCCACTGGGAGAATACAACCCATACAAAGATAAGTGAATATCAAGATGAATCAGTAAGGCTTCTCACCTGAGAAGGTGGGGCCTGAACTGAGCCTTAGAACAAGATAAAGATTCTAAATGTGGAAGTCTTGTTCCAGATGTGAGCTTATGCAAATGAACAGAGAAGGAAGGTAGAGACAGAAGAGAAATGGAAACCAAACGAAGGGGAATTGAGAGATGGGACACTATTTGATTTCTCTTCATATTACCTCTTGCCTTATGTATTGGAAAGAGAATGAAACTTAGAATTTTCATAAAATTTCAGAGTTGGTAAGGACCTGAGCACTTAAAGCTGGCAGTGTGACCTTGAACGAATCACAAATCATTTAATCTCACAGAGCGTTGATTTTATCGTCTACAAAATGGGGATAACACTTGCCTTACCTACCTTGAGAGGGCTCTTCTGAAGATCAAACAAGATGAAAAATATGGAAAGTAACTTGAAAATTTTACAACGCTATAAGATTGTAAATTATTGCTATTCTACAATGTGTTACATATTTTCACATGGCTGCATTATGTGGACTCCAGTCTTGTTTGTGGTGTGGGTGTTTGCTCATTTGCTCAATGTGTCTTTACCAGGTACCAGCCATGTGTAAATCATTCTGTTCGTTGTAGGGGATACACAGATGAACAAGACAAGGTCCCAATTCTCAAAGAACTTTCAGTCTTTTTGCATGACTTCATATCATAAGGAGTTTTGTATTTCTTGCCTTTTCAGTGATGGGGGGAAAGGGTAGAGAGAAGGAAAGGATCTGGAACTGAAAATTTTTTAAAATGAATTAAAAAGGAAAGAGCTTACAGTCTAATAGAGCATTAGGAAGAAAGCCTCTGTAGCTCCACCCTAGTAGGGACTGTCAAACAGACCAAATATAAAAGTGCCATAAAATACTTTAAAAAGGCCAAGCCTGCTAAAAACAGAACTTGGTGAAAGCAGTTTGCTTGTTTTTTAATCAGTAAGTCTAGGAAAAGTTATTTTCTCTTTTTCATGCCCTGTTCCTTGGGAAAAGGAAACCGCAGAAGTGTCAGAAGGCTGTTATTGCTAGGAGAGTATAAACTTGAGAGCAGACATGGTTTCATTTTTTTCTTTAGTACTTCCAGCTTACCATGTGCCTTAGACCTTGCAGGCCTTAATAAATGGTTGTTGGACTAAAATAAATTTTCTTGGCAGTGGATCTGAAAGCACTCCCTAATAGGCTTGGGAATTGTCCTTTGAGATATCACCTCATCCTAGGGCTGATTGAAAATGTTCCCTCTGGAATTCAGATAGAGTTGTAGGAATTACAGTTAACAAGGACCCCAGAGGCCTTCCGTACTAATGCCATCATTTTATACATAAGGCAACTATTTTCTTAACACATGAGAACTTTTTCTTAGCATTACATTGATTTTAAATTGTTAATATTTATGATTTTCAAGCATAGAATTTTAATACTATTTTTACCTAGAGAATTCCCAGGTGGTTTTAACATTGGAGCCAATACATTTTTGGCTTTTTCATATCACTCTACCATTGTCCTTCCCCGGCTTTGGGTTTCCCTCCTCTCCTCACTTTACTTTTATTTCCAGTTCTTACCTCTTCCTCCTCCTTCATTCCCTGGCAAATGAAAAGTCTTTGCTGAAAACTTTTGCTTACTGGAAGCTGTTGGAACAGGTATTTAAATAGCAAGGGGTAGCTGGGTGGCATAGCGGATATTATGCCAGACCTGGAATCAGGAAGACCCGAACTCCAATCTGGTCTCAAACATTTACTAGCTATGTGACCCTGGGCAAGTCATTTCACCCTGTTTGCCTCAGTTTCCTCATATGTAAAATGAGCTGGAGAAGAAAATGGCAAACCCATTCTGGCATCTTTGCCAAGAAAACCCCAAATGGGGTCATAAATAGTCAGACACAACTAAAATGACTGAATGAGAACCACCCATGAGCTGGGGGGCACCTACACTTAAAAGTAAACTTGAACAAGAGGACAGCAACAGCCATCAGTTCCCACATGTAGCCTGGGACTGTAGATGTAGAGTTGGAAAGTCTTCCAAGACCTTCCTCAAAGGTCTTCTAGTCATAGTCATGGGTTTATCTATTGGAAAGAGCATCAGACTAAGAATTCTCATAAAATCTCAGAGTTGGTCAGTCATGGAATCATAGATGTAGAACTGGAAGGGGACCTCAGAGGGCAGTGAGTCCAAATCCCTCACATTACAGAAGAAGAAACTGAGGCCCAGAGAAGTTGAGTGATTTGCCCAAAGTCACAAAAATAGTAAGTGGCATTGAACCCAAGTCCTCTGATGCTAAACTATACTATGCTGCCTCTGATGGAAATTTTCCTGACTGCCTCAGGCTGGTTATCTGGGCCCTCTAGGGGAAAATTCAGCAGTATTGTTGTTCATTTCATGTTTCAGTCATTTTTGACTCTTCATGACCCACTTTGGAGTTTTCTTGGCAAAGAAACTGGAGTGGTTTGCCTTCTCCTTCACCACCTCATTTTACAGATGAGGAAACTGAGACAAACAGGTTTTAAGTCTAGGGTCACACAGCTAGTAAGTGTCTCAAGTCCTCCTGAATCCAGGCCTAGCACTCTATTCACTGCCAACACCTATCTGCCCTTCATCAGGCATAGAGTGAGACAATTCAGGCAGACCAATTGGAAGAGATATTTAAAGGGAACAGAGAGTAGGGCTGGAGCAGAGCCATGGAGGATATCCACAGTTACTGAGAATAACTTGGATAAAGATCCAGGAAACAAAGAGAGCAGACAGCCAGACAAGGAAGAGGAGAATCAGGAGAAAGCAACATCATGAAAGTCTTCAAGGAGAAGGAGGAGAAAGCGTCAACAAGGCCAAATGCTGGAGGGAGGGCAAGTAGGATAAGGAATGAGAAAAGGTCCTTGTGTTGGTTCTTTCCCCATGAGGTTGCTCCTTAGACAGTTCTATCCAGGAAGGTTATTGAACACTTTGCTCAAAACGGTTTTCTTCCCTCAGATGTGACACTTGACTGCATGGGCTTCCAATGGGAACTCCATCAACCTCAGCTTTTCCATTCGGGGACCCTAACCAAGCTCTACATACTTGCCCTGTCCCAGAAGAACACAGATCCCCTGAAAGAACTGGAGAAACTTCTGAGAGGTATCTTAGCAACTGATGCAGGACTGTTTTAGAGATGGTGGCATGTGTGTGTGTTGGGAGAGGTAGGCTGTGGTACACTTAAAGTTTAATTCTAAGCAGGAAGGCTCTAGTACAGACATTTCCCTTAGGCAGCTGGGAGATGAAGGGTTGATTGGCCCATTTACCAATAATTTTTTGTTTGGACCTATAATTTCATCCATGTAGAGAGTTTTTGGTAAGGCAGTTCTCTCTTCTGATTCAGGTTGCTAACTACCCTTCAACTTATAGTCTTAGATAGGTCCTGAGGGCCCTGAGAAGTTAGATAAATGGGACTCATTTAGGATTACACAAAGAAAAACACCCAAGAGGTGTTTGTGTCAGTCACTCAGTTAATTAACAAACATCTATTGAGTCCTTACTTCTGTCAGGTATTGGCAGAGGAAGGATTTGAATTCAGGTCTTCTTGGCTCAGAATCTAGCTCTCTGTTCATTCCCATTCCACACTGCCCCTCCTTTCATATTTATGTAGTTGTTTTACAGTTGATAAAATATTTTCACTTTCATAATTTTTGGGGATCCTCACAATAACCTTGAGAGGCAGGTGAAGTCACCAAGGTAACAAATGACAGAGATAAGACTCAAACCTAAGTCTTTTTGAAGTTCAAATTTGATTTCTTTCCAGTGTACCATGTTATATCTCTAAGGAAAAATGGTTTATGAAGTGTTGACTATAAAATTACATTCTGCCTTTTCTGTCTGTGGGTCTGGAGGCTCAAACTGAGCTGATCAAGTTTTAATCAGTCAAAAAGCCACAGCCCTCCTCCCTTATCCCTGCAGTTAACTGCATTCTCAGTTGGCCATGTGTGGCCATGTACTGCCCTTTGGCACTGTTCAGCACAGCCTCATGCCCAGTATGAGAAGCAGGTGTCCCGGAAAACCCACAGACACTGAAGACCACCAACGTGCCTTAGGACTCAAGTTGTATTTCAAGTAGGAGGCAGCCAAACTCTGGGATACTGGAGCCAAACAGGTCATTGGAGGTGCTTAGCCTAATTTTTCTACTCCATGGACTTAGAATATGAGCCCCCACATTCTTCTGATGAAGAGTAGGGAAGACAACCATGGAATCCCATGTCATGAATTACTACTGCCTATTTAGGGAGAAAGAGGCTACCCTATCAGGAATACTATACTAGCATTAACAATTCCCTTGAGCTGTAGATAAATAACTGTGGAATAATGGTTTGGAAGATTAACCACTAAATGGAGTCAAATAGCTTCCCTGGGCCTCAGTTTCCACATCTGTAAAAATGAGGGAGTTGGACTCAATGACCTTTGAGAGCCCTTCCAAATTCTAGATCTGTGGTCCTATGATTCTCACAGAGAAGCTAGAAACCCTAATTTAAGTGTCTCCCTTCCATAAGTCTCCAGTGTATTTGTCCACACCTCCCTAGTGAAGGATCCAAAACTTACTTCCCCATTGAACCCACTTTACTGGTTTACCTATGGAGGGTGCTCCATTGATAGAGCTATCCAGACTAGGTGTCCTAAATTTTTTTGTGTGTGCCATGGCCTGGTGAAACCTAAGGACCTCTTTGCAGATTGTATTTTAAAATAAAATAAATAATAAACCAATTACATAGAAAGAATTATTGAAATACTTTTTAGAACAAGTTTATGGACCCTGGGTTAAGAATCTCTGTTATGCCCCCCTTCCCAAACAGTTTGAAAGGAGGAAAAAAACCAACAGTACTAATAAATTGGCAGCTTTTATGGCATCTCACAACTTTATTTTCAGTGTCGAATCTAAGTTCCTTGAAGAAAAAGATTTTTTCATTTTTTTGCATGTCCCTCAGGCCTTGCACAGAGTATCTGCCTAATAAATGTTTATGTAATTAAGTTGACTTTTTGCTGGGTCTAACCTATTAAGTCACCCAAATGAATTTGATTGGCTTTTTTGCCTCTGACTTCTGCTTGTTGTAGTTGGAAGTTATTAAGAGGTGGATGCCTTTGGAGGTGCAAGTTTCTCATTTCCGTGGTTAAATGTAGGTGCTTTAAGCACTTATTAACTTGAGCACCTGCTCCAAATACAGTCCAAGGAGGAAAGATCACTAACATCAAGTCTTTTCTGTATGTAGAAGGGTCTACCCCCAATAACATTTTATAGGTTTTAGAGCCCAACAGGACCTTGCAGATGAACTAGTCCAAAACCCTCATTTTATAAATGAAGAAATTGGGACCTAGAAAAGTTATGTGATTTGTCCAGTGTTGTACTGGACAAGAATTTGAATTTAGGTCCTCTGACTCCAGATCCAGGATTATACCATGTTTATGTAAAGTGTTATGAGATGTCAGGCATCACAGGATATAGGGATAGGGGCTGGATTTGTGATTTCATGAAATTAGTGAGTAGATTCCCTCTTACTATGGCAGGTTGGCACTGTGTCTGCAATGGTGGTCTTAGAGAATTGCTTAGAATGCCGAGAGGTTAATTAACTTGTCCAGAATCATACACCCTATATATGTCAAAGACAAGACTTGCAGGTCATTCAGGCTCCAAGGCCAACTTTCTATGCATTGTGCCATAATATTATAATAATGATGATTTCTATGTCTCTTCCAAATTTTACTGCTATTGGATGGGTTTAGGGTTAGGATTTCACTCTCTACAATGTCAGTGATTTCATCAGCTCCAATGGGTTCAATCATCATCATCTCTATGTAGTTGATTCACATATATATGTATGTGTGTGTATCCCTAGTGTCTCTGATCAACTTGGAGCATCTCCAACTACCTGTTGTCCATTTCAAACTAGAAGATCCTATAGACATCACAATTTCAACATATCCAAAAGAGAACTTAATATCTTTTCCCCCAAATCCTCTTCCCTTCTGGACTTCCCTGTTATTATGGAGGGCACCACCATCTTTCCTTTGACTTCAGTGTCATCCTCAATTCCTCATTCTTAATCTCCCCACAAATCTAATCCTACCTAGTCTTACAACTTCATCCCTTCTGTGGATTCTACAATTTAGTTACATTGGCCCACTTATAGAACCTTGAACACACTCTATCTTCCATCTCCATGCCTTTGCACTATCTGCCTCCCATGTCTGAAATACTCTGCCTCCATACATCCACTTCTTTGTTCCCTTGGCTGCCTTCAAGACAACTCATATTCCATCTTCTTCAAGAAATCTTTACCAATCCCTCCCAGCTGCTCTTGCCATATTACATTCATCTACTTGGTATGTATCTTTTCTGTACCTAGTTATTTACAATTAGTCTCCCCGACTAGAAGGTGAGTTCCTTGAAAGCAGAGACTATTGTTCACCTTTCTTTGTATCACCGGCACTTAGGACCTTGCTTGGCACATAGTAAGCATTTCATAAACGCCTGTTGATTGAATGACCAACTGACTGGGTTTAGGGTTTAGGGTTTAGGGTTTAGGGTTTAGACCTTCAGTTACCCCATATATAAGAAAAAAGAAAGGTGGGTGGTAAATTAGATGGCTTTTAAGTCCTCTGTAGATCTAAATCTATGATGTTAAGTCTCTGAACAGGTGGGAGGAAATCTGACAGCCAAGTTGATTGCCATGGTTGGCTATATTCCTCTTGCTTCTGTACTCTACAATGAAGGTCATATGACTATGACAGTCAAATCAGAGAGTAGTAAGGCTTTGCAAGCTTCTGTATTGGTCCTTGCCTATTGCCTGAGGTGTGGGGAGAGTGGACTCTCATGAAAATATCTTGGAACATTGACTGTGACTGGTACAGTATTGTTTGCACAATTCTTACCCGATGTGTCCCACTTAATTTCTTAGCGGAATCAACCAAAGAACAGCCAGAAAAGGCTCCAGTAAAGAAGATAGCCATTTCCTTGAAGATTAATGATCCTTTAGTCACTAAAACTGGTAATGTAAATGGCCTCTTTTGTTTTTTTGAGGATGCCATTGAATCAGACTTTTATATGTATGAAGAACCAATGTTAAATCCATTCGTTCAAATGAACTGAATAGATGAAAAGGACAAAGAAGCCCACAAAATAAAAAATAAATAAGCTTTTAATTTTAATCTGAAAAATAAAAATAAAAAATGAACAAGTGCATAAAGTTGACTAAAGATGGAAGTGGCATCTTTGGCAAGGAAAAACCATGGAATTTAAGGAAAAACTACAATATCATGCAGATGTCTCCAGAAAAACTTACTCCCTCAGGGCACAAGCAAACATGTGGCTTGGAAAGTCCTTCTACTTCAACCTGCACCATAAATTGTCTTCTTTAAAATGACTTACTAACATGCCCATTGCTGCTCAGTTTCCAGCCTTGCCCAAAGTGGGTCCACCCTGAGATTATTCTTTATCTCAACACTTCCATTATCAAAATGAAATCCTTTCATTTCAAGGTAATTCAGGCCTTTTTGGTGAAAGTGTCATCATTTATCTCAAGGCTGTACCCATAAACCCTCTTGACTTGATCATTTTAATAGTTGATCAGCTGGGAAATCAGATCAGGGTGGGAAACAATTGATGTGGTTGATGGTAGAACTAGTTGGGCACATCCTCACATTCCCAAAGGAGCGTTAAATACACCAGAGTTTCACAATGATGCTGTTCATTAGGTCATTAAATTTTGGACAAGGAAAATACATTTTAAACTCCATCCAAGGAGAATTGATTATTTAAGCACCCCAAACACATGGTCAGTAAGTGATCTCACAGCATATACCTTGGAATCAAGGTAAGAGGGAATGTCAGTATACATTTGGGTTGCTCTCTTTTTGTACCATCTCTGCTTTCCAGCATTTATTCAATAGGGAGCAAGCAATTCAAATTCCCCCTCTTCTGTTTGACCTGGTTTTCCAAATAAAGGCCTAAAAGATTTAAATTTATGACAAAAAGTTGTCTACACTGAACTCTGCTCATGGACAGTTGGTCACTGACATTCCAATCATTACTGTCCTCCTTAAGGTGAAGAGGCCAGTGAATGACAATCTGGGCCTATTTGCAGGCCTTTAGATGCCAGCAATTGAGGGTTTCATCCCCAGACAACCTTATGCTGAAGCAATTTTCTCTTTGACCGTTGCTTCCTACAGCCTTTGCCACAGCCCTGAAGAGTCTATACAGCAAAGAGACAGAGGTGCATATGGAGGATGTCCTGGGCGCTTTGGCATCTGCAAACATTCTCCAGTTCCCTAGTCTGTTTCAAAAGTAAGGAAACACTGGTAGGAATGTGGATAGGGTGGCCCTCAGCAAAAATTTAAAATGGGATCCTGATGCCTTCCTACTTCTCCAGTGTTGTAACATCCTGATTTTTCTGCCTCCTGCACCCGCCAGGTGCCCCTGTGCTGCTCCCAGATGGCCCATCTGACTTGCCTTCCCTAGGTAGTGCCTGATGCTTTGGCCCTATCCTTTCCCTCTCCTAAAGCCAGTGGGAGAGGATTTGAGGCAGATGAGCAAATGTAATGCAAAAAGAGCATTGGCTTAGACTTCTGAAGATCTAGGTCTAAATCCTAGCTCTAGTCCTTGTTACCTGCGTGGGATTTGTCAAATTAATTTGCCTCTCTGGGCCTCAGTTTCCTCATAGTAAAATGAAGGGGCTAGATCAGGTAATTTCTGAAGTTCCTTCTGATGATGAACTCCTCTAGTTTTATGGAAGATGGGGCAGAAAAAAATAGAAGGTGTTATGTTGACGTCAGAAGATCTGAGTCCTAGTTCATGCTAGATCACTGACAAGCTGTCTAATGTGGGGTTACGATTACACATTTTGTCTTTGGCATCAGTTTCCTCATGTGAAAAATTATGACCCAATATACTTGTGTTATGAATTCATTTCTAAAAGTAATATTTCAGGTGTCAGTGGAGTTTTTAAACAGAAGAGTCTTCTCCTTTGCCTATTAAGTCATAAATAATACGCAATTCCTCCTGTTGCTCAAACTGAACCTGTTTGCCAAGTTCTCAGCAAATAGTCTCTTACTCATTAGGGACAGAGAGAGGGACTGGACCTGTGACTTCACTGATACAGGGAACTCCCAGAAGAGGAATCTCCCTCTACCAATGCAGGCCAGCACCTTCTCTGAACTTCAAGACTTAGAGGGTTGTTGGTGAGCCAATGGTCACACAGCCAAGGATGTGTAAGAAGAGGGACTCAAACCCAGGTCCTTTTGACCGTGGGGCCAGCTCTTTACACAAGATGCTATGACTTCCTCCCCCTCATTTATTAACCCTCCCTGTTTAGGAATCCCAAATGGCACACTTACAAGACTCTAGGGGTCACTTTTCTGGCTGTTGGCAATGCAGATGGAATTAGAAGGAGGCTAGAAAGGAAGAGGATATCTTCAAGTGAATTGACCAACGATCTGAATACTTGATCCTTTTAAACACTACCTGGTGAATTCTGCTGCCAATTAATCTCTACCCAGAAAGAAGTCAGAGATTTTTTTAGATCTGAATTCAATTCATTAAGCAGCTAGACGGTACCGTGATTACGTACTCTGGATGCGGAATCAGAAAGATGAGTTCAAATCTGGTCGGAGATACTTTTGCTATCTGTGTGACCTTGAGCTTTGCAAACCTTACAGGGCTGTCTGAATACCAGCTATTCCTATTAAACATTTATTGAACATCCATTTAAAGCGTGGTTATAAGGAGAAAGCATTCAAGTAAGTTTGCATCTAAATGCCATTTGAAATGTGGCCAGAGTGTTTTCAGACAGGAAGGCAGAGATGTTATTTATAGTTTGTGCATAAAGTCATTGAGTTGTAATGGAAAGAGCCTGCCTGGTACGGGGGTCACGAGACCTAGGCTCTTGCTTGGTTCTGCCATTGACTGATTATAAGAATCTGACTTCTCTAGGCCATATTTTTTTTTGTCTATATATGGGGTTAATCATTTCTACCCAACCTGTTACAAGGGCTTATTAAAGATAAAAAGAGATGTGTATGAAAGCAATTGGAAAAGTTGTGTTCTAAGAATCTGGGGTGTGAAGAGTTCCTTGCATATTCACAATTCTAACCCCCCATTCTTCATACACTAACCTTAAAGTAGTTGGTGATCGCAAGTAGTTTGGCAAATAGGTAATTCATAAGTGTGTATACATATGCATAAGTATATATTTATTGTATTATACATGCATGTATATATGTATGTGAATTATGTATAATGTACGCATATACACACATATGAAACATCCAAAATTGCTGTGAATGACATTTTATCTCTTCCCAGTACGACCTCTTTTCCTTTCCTATTCTGCTATTTTATCGCACTGGTGTTGTTTGGCCTTCATTTTCAAAGAGGACCATGACATCAGGAAGATGATGCCATGACTTACAGGTGAACTGGATTTAAGTGAGGGAAGAATGTGCAAAATCACCAGCCTCACTTTCTCCTCTGGAACCATCTGGGTCCATTGGCAAGATATAGATCAGGATACCTAAATGGTGAGTATCTCAATTATATAGGAAATTGCTGGCTTTTCCATCTGTGACTGGTCTCTTCATCTAGGCTCTAAAAGTCTCAAGAGTAAGGGCTATGCTTGTCCCCCCACTTCAATATTCTGTACATTGTAGGATTTAGATGGCATTTTTGTTTTGTATTGTTTTAAATCACCACTATAACCAGTGGAAGGGCAGCTAGGTGGCACAGTGAATAGAACACTTGGCTTGGAATGAGGAAGACTTACGTCTGTTATCTTCTGATATCATTCCTAACTTTGAACTAAAATTTGAGAATATATCTAAATTTTGAGATTTGTTTCCCTATACCTTTCACCATATGACCTTCATATGGATTTCTCCCCTTTCTCCCTCCCTCCCCCGCACTGGCTTTTTTTTTCCCACTTTTAAAATAGAAGAGAAGATTATAAATTATGCAGTCCAAGTAAGGCCCATGGAAGTGAAATCATTTGTCTAAGATTTGGGCAAATTTGCCGCTAGCTAGGATTATGACAGTCGATTGATAGTAAGAATGGTTTAAGGTCAGAGAGAAGGAGCAGACATGGGTCAAGAGGTGAGCTATGTTTTACCTTTTTTGGGAAATTTGATGATACAGGGAATTAGGTAGAATTCTGACAGCAGCAAGGCCTAGAGGCTGAAAAGAGATGATCCCCTTGGTCCTTCCTATATAATCTTGGAGTTGGAGAGTCGTCTAATTGAAAGGTACCCTAGAGGTCCCCAAATGCAAGGATTTATTCTGCATCCTCTTGGGTCTGATTGCAGTGCAGCTTAGGTATCCAATTCATGAAGTAGCTATGATAGAGGTTACCAGGTGTCAGTCCAGTGATTCATCCAGCAATGTGGGAGTTGGAACCTCAGTCTCTTGGCTAGATAAATAGCTGGGTGACATTTAAACACACATGTCCCAGGGAAAATGTTTTTAAGGCTATTTAGGTTCCTTTATTCTGAGTCAGAATGTTAGGGCTAGAAAAACAAGAGAGGTCCTCATGGCAATCTTCCTGTCTCCATCCTCTGTCTCTCTCTCTCTCTCTATCAATGGGAGCCTATAAAATTATGAAAGATCCCAGGGGTTATAGAATCCATGCAACACCCTTCTATAGAAAGGCACAGACATTGAGATCAAGAAAGTAACAGTCTAGGTAGACCATTATTTGTAACAATAACAGTTCATATTTGTGTAGCACCTTACAATTTGAAGTACTTTATATACATTATTTAAGTCAGTCCTCACAACAATCCAGTGAAATGAATGCTATAAACATGTTTATTCTCAAATGACATTTGAGGAAATTGGAGCTCACAGTGGTTAAGTGACTTGGCCAAGGTCATGAAGTTAGCAACTAATAGTAACTGTACTATAACCCATATCTCCTGATACTAAGGAGATGTTTCTTCCATTGTAAAGTCAGTCCAAAGAGTTTAGTGATTTAATAGGGAGAGAGTAGAAAATGGTTAATGAAAGTTAGAAACATAGGAGAATCATGGCTGACCTCATAACAACTGAAAAGAAAATTGCTGGAGCTGTCAAGGGCTTCTAATATCTAAAACTGGAAGCAACCTTAGAGATTACTGGGTCCAGTTCCATTCATTTTATAGATGAGGAAATTGAGACCCAGACAGATTAAACAATTCGACAGGATTACATAGGTTGAAGTGAAAGGTATGGGCAGCATTTGAACTCAGGCCATCGAATCATAGACCAGGAATGGGGAACCTGCAACCTTGCAGCCCCATGTAAGGGGTCTCCTTAATAAAAGGATTTGTTTTGTAAAACTTGGACTCAGTCAAAAAGTTACACCCAAGGACCTAGAAGGCTATATGTGGCCACCAGGCCTCAGGGTGTCCCACTCCAAGTCATAGACTTTTAAGTTTGGAAGGGACCTTAGAGACCATCTGTTCCAAGCTGTATCTGAATGAGCATTCCTTCAAAATGGCCCCAATGAGAGCCTGAGAAGGGAGCTGAATCCACTGCCTACTCAAGCCATTTATTCTACGTTTCGTAGCTTTGATCATTAGTAAGTTTTTCCTTGTGTCAAGTTAAAATTTGCCTTTTTGTAACATCCACCCATTATTCTTAGTTAGCTATTTCTAGCTAGCTCTAGGGCCAGGCCTAACAAGTCCAATCCCTCTTGTACAGGACAATCCCTGCCCCCTACCTCCTTCCATCCACACCCTACCCTTCTTGGCAAGAAATATCTTCAATTCCTTCAACCAATCCTCAGATAGCATCTTGATTGTTCATTTCTGAACACTCTATATCTTATCAGTGTTCTCCCTAAATTGTAGTGTCTAGACATGAATATAGTAGTCCCAAATGTGATCTGACCAAGGTATAGTGTCCAGCAGGGTCAAATTCATGCCCCTGAGGCTCACAAAATTCTCTAGTGTGATCCAACCACATTAAATTGTAACTGGAAAATGTTGGGAATTGGGAAATAAATAACTTATTTCCAAAGTAATATTCCCAAATAATTGAGAAATAAATTAAATTGGGAAATAAATAAAAAATACAGTGCAACATAGATAA
The DNA here is from genome assembly GCA_028627135.1 of Pseudochirops cupreus. Lineage (NCBI taxonomy): Eukaryota > Metazoa > Chordata > Mammalia > Diprotodontia > Pseudocheiridae > Pseudochirops > Pseudochirops cupreus. The sequence goes on from CM053582.1 coordinate 508,477,643, forward strand.
TGTTAACTTGAAGTTTTCTAAGTCAATGTGCTGAGGTGGAGATCTATTCCCTATTTGAGTTTGGCTCCACTGGTGTATATAGACTATGACCTCTTCTTGTACATTGAACCTTTCTTAATGCCAACTAAGATAAGTGATTTGTCCAAAGTCACACAGGACTGTAGTGTCCCCTAGCTGCCCAGAGTTCAGTTTTCTGCTAACACCCTCAGATCACTTTCAGCTGAACTCTAGCCCAACCATGCCTCTCTGTCTTGTACAATGATGCCAGGGAATCATGGAATTAAACAAATTGGAGTCTAAAGGGACCTTAGAGATTATATAGTATAGCTCCCTCGTTTTACAGATGAGGAGATTACATGGAAGAGGAGTCACAGAATCACAGCATCTTGGAGTTGCAAGGATGGAATGAAGCAAGGAAAACAAATGTTTATTAAGAGCCCACTATGTACCAGGCACCATGCTAAATGTTTTGCAAATATTGTGTCATTTGTTCCTTATAATGACTCTGGGATGTAGGTGCTATTATTATCTCCATTTTACAGAAGAAGGATAAAGTAACTTGCCCAGGATCACACAGCTAGTCTGAGGCTAGATTTGAACTCAGGTTCTCCTGATTCCAAGGAGAGTAATCTATCTACTGTGTCACCTAGCTACCACTGAAGGGACCTCAATATTAGGAATGTATTAAGAATCTAGGTTCCTATTTTCTACTACGGAAGCCCATCTCCAGGTTTGTGTGGACCAGGTTTCAGCCTCAAAAAAAGACTAACCTCTAAAGAGAGTTGCTAAGCTTTTATTCTCATTGTCTCTCATTCATTACATTTCCACCCCCGAATAAGATTCTGGATAAAATTTCTAAAACAAAATTTAGGTTTGGTTAATGTCTAAGATCTCTTATAATAACAGAGAGAAAGAGAGAGACAGACAGACAGAGAAGAGAGACAGACAGAGAAGAGAAAGAGAGACAGACAGACAGAGAGAAAGAGAGAGAGAGAGAGAGAGGTCCTTTGGGATCATGATTGGTCATTATGTTCATCAGAAGGCTTAGGTCTCTGAAAGTTGTTCATTTTTACAATGTTATTAATATAAATTATTCTCCTGGTTTGTTCAATTGACTCTGAATCAGCCCATCCAGGTAATTCATATTTTGTCTGAAATGGTCTATGTCTCCATTTCTTAGGTCATCAGCATTCCATTCTACTCATAGACTATGCTTTGTTTAGCCATTCCACAAGTGATAGGAATCCCCCAAATTTCCAGTTTTTTACCACCATAAAAAGAGTTGTTATAAATGTTTTTGTATATATGGGTCATTTTCCTCCTTAATTTCTTTGGGGAGTAATGGACCTTGCTGAATCACAAGGTATGCATACACACCTTAGTAACTTTATGGACATAGTTCCACATTGCCTTCCAGAATGACCCTCCCCATTCATAACCCTACCAAGGGTCCTTCAATGTTCTTATTTGCTCTCAGCCATTCCAACATTAGTAATTTTCCCTTTTTTGTCAACTTAACAAAATTTCTTTAACCGAGAGAAACGAACAATTGCTGATGTAGTAACTACAGACCTTGAATTAGTCTTTTGTGTTATGGCAGTTAGGTGGCACGGTGGGCAGAGTGCCAGACCTGAAGTTAGAAAGACTTAACTTCCTGAGTTTAAGTCTGGCCTCAAAACTGTAACCTTGGGCGAGTTACTTAACTCTGTGTGACTTGATTTCTTCATCTGTAAAATGAACTGGAGAAGGAAATGACAAACCATTTTAGTATCTCTGCCAAGGAAACTCCAAACAGGGTCATGGAGAACGAGACATGACCAAAACAATCTGAACAACCACAAGTGCAATCAAACACTGAATTTGTTCATATGAAGATTAAAATCAATGCCAGTTTGGAATGATGAATGAAGCTATAAAGGGGATGCAACATATAATAATGATAGCTCCAACCTAACCTGTTCAAATAAATCCCTGAGGGCAAAAAATGTGAGATGGAATAAGGAAAATACATTGATATGGAATGTCACAATTCATTACAGAGATGCTTCGTGGATATAGAATGACTTTTACAAGATGGCAGAAAAGTCATGAAACCACCTTAACCAGCAAACACCTGATCTCCCAGTGGAAAGCCAAGGGCAACACTGATTTAGGAAAACTAAATTTAGGGAAGAAAACCACAGCTGGTTTGCAAATCTTTACAGAGGAGGATAATAGGAGATTCTGAGTAATGTTGTCTCACAAAACAATGAGAAGCAACAGGAGGACAAAGAGTTTTGCAGATAGCTTAGTATGAAATGCGCTTAAATCAGATTATCTGAAAAACATTTAAAGATGAAACTTGAAGAAGATCAATAAATAGGTGAAAATCCAAGCATTTCTATAACAGGCTGGTGTTTTTTGTTTTTTTTTTACTAATGAAAGTGCGACCACCATATTTGGATTTCATGAAGAAGTGGAAATGTCCCTAAAGACAAAGGAAAGAGGGACTGAACTTAAACATGTATACACAGAGGAAATTCATACCAGAGGCAACCCAGTTTTGGAAACATTGAAGCACAGATTCTCAAGATATTCCAAAGAAAGGAAGTCACAAAATGATTTGGGGGAAAAATAATCAATTACTTACCTGCATGCCTATTTTTATATGCATAAAATTTATTTGAGTGATCTATATAGAAATTGAGAGTATCCTTAATGAAAAGAGAGAAAAACAGGCAAATTTGCACAAATGGTATCCTACAGCAGATCACATCTTTGCAGATCCTACTGTTTACTATTTGGTGATTTTTTTTTAAAGCATTTGACCAGCAGAATGAAATGCATTCATATAGGCTGTCTTCCAAAAGAGCGTCTTACACGCATATGTTAAGATCATACAAGATTTCTTCAAAGACTTCTCAGCAGGAAATCGCTGCTCAATAACCCTCTATCAATATTAAGTGAGTGATGTATAGCTCAGCTCAAATGGTTCCTCATACTCTAGGCCTTTCCAAATACTAGTTGCTAGTACTTCACCTACCAAAATTATTATATAAATTTCGTACATATAAACATATGTATGTATACATCCATATAGACAGATGTGCTCAGTCATTTTCAGTTGTGTTCAGCCCTCCATGACCCCATTTGGGGTTTTCTTGTCCAAGACATTGGAGCGGTTTGCCATTTCCTTATCCAGCTCATTTTACAAATGCAGAAACTGAGGCAAACAGGATTAAGTGACTTGCCCAGGGTTATACAGTTAATAGGTCAGATTTAAACTCAGAAAGATGTCTTCCTGACTCCAGGTCTGACATTCTATCCATGGCACCACCTAAATGCCCAATAGATATGTGTGTTTGTACATGTGTGTATATGTATAAATTTATATGTGTGCATGTATATGTACACATATATGTATATGTGTGCATCTATACATACATATATATGTACGTTCACTAGACTATTCCTTAAGGATGAAGACTGTTTCACTTTTGTCTGTATTTTCAGTGCTTGGAACATTATAGGTGCTTGATAAATATTTTTGGTTGATTTTACATTCTTCTGACTATATCAAACGATGCAGAAAACAACAAGATATATGTTCACCTAAGCTGTTCAGCTCTTCAAGGAGGATGTCTACTACAGAGTCCAAATAAAAAAAAAAAGGATTCCTAATAGGTGATGAAGTTCTCCTAATGTTCTCTTATGTGGATAACACTGGGCTGGTAGCCCTGAAATATTACAGAACCTATCAAGTGAAATATGCAACCATTCAAAAGAATTTCGTGTAATAGTCCACAGAAAAAGAACAATGTGTAAAGTCAATTTTCCTAACTGTGTAGTATATGAATCTGGGTAGACAGTTCAATGTATTAGTGATATGTACATATGCCCTGAACACATACTGTTGATGAGCAGTGTGTGGGACCTTCACTTGAGTAGGAGAAAGAGAGTAGATTGACCCACATTTGGGAAATTGCACAATGCTGTCAACAATTCCAAACTACCTCCTGAAACAAAAACCTAGCTTTTAGCATCAAATTCTATTGGCGATGCTATATGGTTAACAAACACTCTCTAAAGAATCAAAGTTATGGGTGATGTAAAAGGTAATGGAGAGACTTAAGCTGGATATAAATAAGTTATAGCAGATTACCAATGAAGACTTATGTCCAAGAGGTAGCATAAACTATCATCGAAGTGGCGTTTATTTGGTTTTCCAAACAAACTGGTCCAGGTGAACCAGCCAGGTATTGAATGTGAAGATTAACTTACAGCCAGTCTAAACCTTTTGTTGGCACTCATTTGTGTTACCTTCCTTGGATGAAATTTATCATGCCATCTCTAGAGACAGAAAGAGAATTAGAGAAATGTAAGGTGACTTGCCTAGGATGTCATGGTCATCCCTCTTCTTTTTTTTGAGGGGGTCCATTCCTATGATTTCATTGATGTAGAGAATTTCCAGAGAGAAATGCATAGCATTTACATAGTGCTTTAAGATTTGCAAAACACTTTTACATATGTTACCTCATTTTATCATCACAGCAATGCTGGGAGGTAGGGTGATATTATTATCCTCATTTCATAGATGAGGAAACAAAGGCAGAGGTTAAGTGATTTGTCCAGAGTCATACTGCTGGTAAGTGTATGAGGTCAGATTTGAACTTCAGTCTTCCTGTCTGCAAGTTGTGTGCTACCTTCTATACTACCAACCTGTCCAGAATGTTAATTGCATCTATCTATATGGATCTGCAATTTATTACAACTTATGTTCTTAGAATATTTCCAGGGATATTAAGAGGACACAGTCAGTATGTTTCATAGGTAATATTTGAACCCAGGTCATCTTGACTCCAAGGCTTTATCCACCACACCATGCTGTATCAACTTTAAAAAAAATTTAAATCATGGCACTTGATTGTGATCCCAGGAATCTTTTATAATAGAAACACTCTTGATTCTCTATTTCTAGGTGTGTGTTCTTGATGAAGGATGGAATTTCTCCTTGTACCATTCAGACTTATTACTTGGCTGCCTGCAAGGTAACTTATGCCACGTAGGGGACTTAGCTTTTCTTACTTCTAGCATTAGCTCTGCTCAATATTCAAATAGCCAATGTAAGTGTGTCTATTTAGCATTTGATACATGCATAAATAAGAGGGAAGCTCTGTGGCATAGTTGATAGAGTACCGAGCGTAGAGTCAAGAAGACTCATCTCTCCGAGTTTAAATCTGACCTCAGACACTACTAGCTGTGTGACCCTGGGCAAGTCATTGAACTCTATTTGCCTCAGTTTCCTCATCTGTCAAATGAGCTGGAGAAGGAAATAGCAAACCAACTCCAGTATTTTTGCCAAGAAAACCCAAATGGGTCATGAAGAGTCAGACATGACTCAAATTACTGAATAAAAACAACAACAAAAACATTCCAACATTGAGACATCGGAAATGATCTTAGAAGTTGTCTAGCTCAACTCATTCTTGATTCAGAATTCCCTCTACCCTCCAAACAGGAGAAATCCCTCCAGACAAGGTCTAAGACTGAGTACAACAGGATTCTTGCCTCCCTCATTTTAGATACTATGTTACCCTGTTCATCCATATCAGGTTTTTTTTCCCCAAATCAACTTATCTAATTTCCCCTGATTTCGCAACTGATTTTTGGAACCATTGAGTAGAAATTTACTTATTAATTTTCATCTTAGATTCAGTCCATTCTAAGTTGTCAAGATCTTATTGGATCATTTTGGAACTCAAAGGATGTCATAGGGGAAACAATATTAGATCATTCAGTTCAATGTACTATTTTTACATTTGAGAAAATTGAGATGCAGAAGGAGTAGCAACTTTCCCAAGGACACATTGTGTTATCATTAGGGCTCAAACTCAGATCTCTAGATTTCTAGAGTCCAAGGTTATTTCCAGATAGGGAAAATATATCTACAGAGCCTCTGCCTCTTATGGTTTCACCTCTTCCCTTTTAGAACACTTCTTCCTCCTAGGATTTTCAAGTTGTCCCAAGATAGACTGCCAAATCCTTTATTCTCTAAAAATTTCCAATCCATTCTTCCTTTAAAACTTTTATCTTTCCTCTGCCCCACACCCTCTGAACCCTGTCCTCAGAGGCTAATTAATCTGATAAACTAATATATTTAGGAGTAGACTGAACCACTCATAACCAACACATGAGAGTTGATTGTAAAATTTTCTCTGTATAGACATTGGTTTTTAGAGAGCCAGTTATTAAACATTTACCAGCACACCACTCTTAAGATACTAATGGAAAGATCTCTAGACTTAGAGTCAGCAGACCTGGGTTTGAATTCCAGCTCTACCATGTATGAGCTCATTAATATATTTTACCTCCATGACCTTTAGTCTCCTCATTCAGATTTTTTTTCATCACCAGCAGAACAGCTCTGAAGAGTCATATCATTAGTTAATTCCAGTTTCAGAATGGCAGATTCTCAAGGACAGGGCAGCTAGTTGTCACTCTCATCTTTAATGGAGATTGAGTTTGGCAGAGCATACCTCCTTCCTTCTCTGCTATAGGATGTTTTGTTATCAAATAAGACCTCACTAACTCAGAACCCCAACACCCAATGCTGGCAGATGACTTTGTTCAATACATATAGAACATAAGATGTAGAAATACAGATACATACATACATACAAATTACAGATACATATAAAGAGATGCAATTAACATCTGAAATGCTGGAGCCAGCTCATACTGGTTAAGGAGAGCTGGTTGTTAAATTTTCAGCATGAGCATTTATAGCTCCAAAATCAATAAATACTGCAGATCAGGATTTGATGTATTGTTTTGCTGATTACCTAGACTTTAAAAAATAATGGAGAAAATGTAAAAAAAATGCAAATTAGACTTAAAAGTGTGTCATATGTACAATTTTCAGAGAACTCTTATTAAATAATTACCAGCATATTCCTGAATGCATGCCTTCTTAATAAGACTGGCTTTTCTCCTAATTGTGAAAGCCCTCAACTCAACATCTAGAACAATGCTGGTTACCTACTATCTCTCATCTAGAACCTTGTGGACCCACTCCCCACCCCCATGAAAGAAACAGGTGGCAGGAATTACAGTCAATCCCAATTTGTAGATAAATACTGAAGCAGAAAGCCATTTAAAAAACATTCCTGAATGAGATAATTAGATGCTCAAAACAGAGGACCTAATTTCCCTTGTGTACAGTGAAAATATTACTAGAATTGGGAGTCAGAGGACCTGGCTTTGAATTCAGACTTTGCTGCCTACTAGCTGTGTGATCTTCTTCTGGGTCTCAGTTTACTAAACTGTAAAAGGAGGGATTTTGTCTAGAACTAGATGATCTTGGAAGCCCCATTGAAACCTTGTTGAAATAACAACAGACCTTTCTGTCTTTCTCCTACACTTCCTATCATGTACAGAACTTACAAAAGAACCATGTCAAATATTTAATTACCTTAGTTATTCCATCCTTTTTTTTTTTTACTGTTCTTTTGTAATGTCATTACTTGCTCACTGATGCAGATTTCTTATAAGAGCTTGGTTTTCTTTTTCTTGTGGGGGAGGTGAGAGGGAGAGAAAATAAAATGCTTGTTAACTGAAAAAAATAAATGTCACCTGTGTGGTTAGTGAGCTCCATACCAGGCTACAGTTTTTCATTGGCTTGGAAAATACTAGGTCTCACCACAAGGTGGTGCCCAGAGCTCATAAGTGCCTTAACAAATCCTTTTTTTTCCCCTCCCCCCCCCCTCATCTGAACCAGTACAAGGAAGAGTTACTGATCACTGCCTGTGAGAAGTGGCTAGAAATGAACTTGGTTCCCCTGATCGGGAGGCAGATTTATCTCCGGACAATACCACAAGAGCTACTCCAGAAAGTGCTCAAGTCCCCCAGGTCAGTGGGTGACCCCTCAGGGGGTGTCTCCTTTGATTGAGGATTGAAGGTTTGGAATGTGGATGGAAATACAGCAAAGCTGGAGAGTGGATGGTGAAAGAAGGGGGAAAGAGAGTTGCTTTTTGTTTTTTAGGAGTTTCTAGTACTGGCACCCTCACTCTTATTCCCTAAAAGCTTTAGGATTCCCCAGGGCAGAGGATGAAGCAGGAGGGCATGTGGGTATCTCTTATGGTCTTGCTTCCAGTCTCATAAAGGGAAACACATGCTATTCTCCTTTTTATGCCCCAGACCATATCTCCCCTCTGTGTAGATGAGGGAGAGGGAAGAAGGAGCAGGTAACAGTCATGGCCATGATCATAGATCCCAAGCAGGAAGGGACTTTATAGGTTACTTTGATTTTACAGATGAAGAAACAGAGCAACAGAGAGGTTAAGTGACTAGTCCAAAGTTACTCAGATGGTAAGCAGATCTGGGAACCTTTGTGGAGTTCCTTTAAGGGATGGACGTGGGAGGCATCTTTCTATGATCCATCCCAGAGGCTCATCATTCTTTCCACTCCACCTTACTATAAATCTCTATCCCTGATTCCACATTAGGTCGTGTAGAAACAGTTTTGGGGATTGCTTCCCCCTGCTTCCCCGTCCTCCTCCTGGATCAAATACTTCAAATTCCCAAGAATACTATTTTTAAGGGGCATGGATTTTGAAAGTGAGAATTGAATTCCCTCAGGGATCCTACTAGAATTTTAGGTATAAAATTTGAAATAAGTGTTTTCTTCACAGCACCTCAATGAAAATCATTCAGATTTTTTTTTAATCACCAATAGAACAGCTCTAAAGAGTCATGTCATTAATTAATTCAAATTCCAGAATGGCAGATTCTCAGGGACAGGGCAGCTAGTTGTCACTCTCATCTTTAATGAAGAATGAGTTTGGCAGAGCGTACCTCCTTCCCTCTCTGCTGTAGGATGCTTTGTTATCAAATGAGACCTCACTAACTCAGAACCCAAAACCCAATGCTGGCAGATGACTTTGTTCAATACATCATCCTCTCTCTGTCTGGGTGCAGAGATGTTTTGAAATGGTTGGATTAAAGACAAACATGTCTTCCCTTGCACTTTCAAAACATTCCCACTCCCTTGGAAAGAGTGTGTTGTCGTACCCTAGTAGTATTTGACTAAGGGTGGAGGGGAGTGGGGGGAAGAGGAGAAGCATTTGACTGTAACCCAGAAAACTGGAGGTGGGATGAGGAATTAATTTCAAAATTATAGCAGGGGTGGAAAAGCGGCCAAGAAACTGAAATGTCTAGCGTCTCGTCTCCAAAACTAGGGTAGATGTGACTGTCTTGTGTAAACTGGCACCTTTCTCCTTTTGTCTGGTCCAAAGTTCTGTCTGCACAGTGAGTACCAAAATTACTACAAACTAACTTTAGTGTTCACGTAAATAGCACCTCTCCCTGGATGAGTTGGGGTTGGGGTGGCCAGCCCCCATGGGAGGATAAAGCCAGATGACCAAAACTTATAACCAACCAAAATCCTCATGCCCTCATCCAGATGATCTCCAAAGACCTAGTTTATGAAATGTTGGAATGTGAAGAGTCATTAGAAACGGAAGGGGGCAAAGGTTCTTGTGCAGCTCTTAAAAGGATGTATAATTGGCTCACTTTGATAAAAATATTGAGTTTCCTTCCTAAGGCTGCACCTTTTAGTTTCACTGGCTTCCTTCAGATCTCAACTCAAATTTCACTTTCTGCAGGAGACTTCTCCCAGTCTATCTATCTACCTTCTACTCTAAGGTTGCTTTGTATCTCCCCTGTGGATCTTATGCATACCTGCTTGCTTAGATGTTGCCTACCCCCCATTAGAAAGTAAGCTCTTTGAGGGCAGGAACTGTATTTGCCTTTTTGTGTGTGTGTATTCCCAGTGCTTAGCACAGTGCCTTGACACATAGCAGACCCTTAATAAATGCTTTGATTTCACTTGGCCGATTGGTACAGACGCAAAATGAGTGAATGTGGTTTAGTTCCAGAAAGGCAGGTCTGTTGTAATAAAGAGAAAACTGAGATAAAACAGGCTTTGTGTGAAGATGCCAAGTGGCAGAGCCCAAAACTTCCTGTCCATTCACCTAACCAAAACTTCCAGTTAGCCCCCAGAAGGAGCCAGGTGGTACAGTGGGATAGAGTGCTGGCCTTGGAGCCCGAGTTCAAGTCCTGCCCAAGACACTTATTAGCTGTGTAACCGTGGGCAAGTCACTTAACCTCTGTTTACTTCAATTTCCTCATCTGTAAAGTGAAGGTAATAACAGCATAGCACCTACCTCACAGGATCAAAGATAATAAATGTAAAGCATTTTGCAAACCTTAAAGTACCATATGAATACATCCATCCCCAAGGCTCATCATTCTTTCCACTGTATCTTACTGGAAATCTCCACCCCTGATTCCGCATTAGATCATGCAGAGACAGGGATATGTGCTTTCACGCTTGCTCCCTTCCTCCTGCTGGATCAAGCACTCCAAATTCCCACATATAATATATTAATATTATTCCATCTGAGGGTCAGGGTGCCTGACTCCACAAAATTCCCTCAAGATGCTTTGGGGACTACTTGGGCCTTTGGTGACTAGTGTTTGCTGTTGAGGGCTAGTTAGGTTCTTGGGTAGACTCTCCCTCTATTTTTCCATTAAATCCTAGGCTGGCCCTGTTCAGCTCATATAATGGCTACTTGGCTTCCCTCTTTCTCCCCTATTTCATGTTACATGGGCTTCTGTTCCTTTGGGGGGTTTTATTCTCCTTTCTGTAAACAGCCTGAAACAAAATATATGTGGTTTCCTGGAACTTCTTCTCCAGTGGTTCTTCCTATGTTTACTTGGGCAAGCAGTTTGAAGTTAATTTTCGTCTGAGAGGTCACCCCTAGGATATTGTGCTGTATAAATTCCCAAATCCTATGTAACCCTCTTTCTTAGATGTCTGTCACTGGAACTTGCAGTTCTCATGGAATTACAAGGCCAGAGAAAATCCCTCCAGATGTCACTTAGCCCAATCCTTAATTCTCCATGAAAGACTATTTGCACCATCCCAGAATAATACCATCCATTAAAAAAATATCAGTTCCTCTACGTTTCAATAAGTAGTCTATATACTAGAAGTACTAATTATGAAAGTAAAGATCTAGCTTGATGGTGAAGACCTCCACGTATCGCATCACTTGACTCTTGCTTTCTTAAGCACCCTTAAAGATACTAGCATCAATGTCATTATTTAAAATTGGGTCTTCCCGTCTTGTCTAGACTGCCAGAAGTACAGGGGCGACTCATGGTCAAATCCCACTACTAACTGTCCAAACTTGCCCTACTCCTTCTCCAACCCGGGGTGGTTCATCCCTGGCAAGAAATTTTTATAAAACTAACTTTAAACATCTACAACAAAATGTGTCATCTATCTATATTTGAAGACATGAATTTTAATATTTAAAACGTCTATAGTAATTTGTCGATTACTCTCTCTGTATGTCTTCTCCCTACTCCATCCCCCTACCCCCAAGAAAAGTTTGAATTTTATATATCTGATTTTACACCAGAGAAAGTCATAGAACCTAAAAGTTGGAAAGGATCCCTCAGTGGACTTGTAGCCAGACAAGAATCTAACAAGCAGTCATCTGTCATTTTCCTGCAGGTCTCCAGTAAGTGGGTGCCCATTACCCCTGGAAGCAACCCAATCTGCTTTTCAAAAGCTCTCCTCGATAAGAAATTTTACTGTATAGTGAGAAGTTAGTTTCTTTTTTGTTGTTGTTGTTGTTGTTTTTACAAATTCATTTCTCCAAGTTCTGCTTTTGGGGTCCAAGCACAACAAATCTAAAACCTCTTCACTATGGATGCATTCAAAAATGTGAAAGAGATTTTAATGTGACTTTTAACTTTTATCCCTCATTTCCAGACAATGCAGCCCCACAGCCCCTTCACTGTCCTGGCTGCCCTCATCTGAGTGGGTTCCAGTTTAGAAACAGTCCTTGGGGTGGCTTGGGTGGCACAGTGGATGGAGTGCTGGGTCTGAAGTCAGGAAGACCTGAGTTCAAATCCTGCTTCAGATGTTTACTAATTGTGTAACCCTGGGCAAGTCATTTAACCACTGCTTCTGTTTTCTCATCTGTGAAATGAGTATAATAATTGCACCTACAGTAGGATCAGATTTGTAAAGCGCTATAGTAGACACTGATGGGACGGCTAGATGAAGTGGATAGAGTGCTGGGCTCGGAATCAGGAAGACTCATCTTCTGTAAAATGAGCTGGAGAAGGAAAAGGCAAACCTTTCCAGTATCTTTGCCAAGAAAACCCAAATGGGGTCATGGAGAGTTGGACGTGACTGAAAAATGACTGACCAACAACAATACAGTAGGCACTTAGTAAATGCTTATTATATTGGGAATTTAATTCAGTTCAATAAACATTTATTAAGTGTCTACTGTATACAAATGTACTTTGGTAGATGTTGGGGACACAAAGTCACAAAGTAGCTTTTGAGCTAAAGGAACTTACACTCTGCTAGGTGGAATATAACAGGTTTAGAAATATAGTAGAAGGGGAGGGGCTGCTAGGTGGTGAAGTAAATGGAGCACTGACTTTGGAGTTAGGAGGGCCTGAGTTCAAATCTACCTAGATACTTGACACTTACTAGCTGTCACTTAACACTTAACCACAATTGCCTCAGAAGGAAGGGAGGGAGGGAGGGAGGAAGGAAGGAAGGAAGGAAGGAAGGAAGGAAGGAAGGAAGTACGGAAAAAAAAAAAGAAATATAGTACAAGGAAATTGAAGCAGGCAAAAGTAACTAACTGGGGGAATTTAGGAGGTACCTGAGTTAAGGTTTGGCCTAGACATAAATGCACTCTAACAAGAGCAGAGTATAGCAGCACACTTATCTCCATCTATGGCCTTAGGCCTCTCTCAATGGAGCCTTCCAATCACATTAACTATCTTGGTCACCATAGCCCTCTGTTGACTCATCGTGACCTTGTAGTCTATCGCTAACCAACCCAGATAATTCTTTTATCAAATCAACTCTTACTTAGACACACTCTCTCATCTCATATTGGTGAAAGTTGATTTTCAAATCAAGTATAAGATTTTACATTTATCCTGTTAAATATGAACATGAATTCTATTTTAAAGTAATTTTAAAATGAAATTAATTTCATCTTTTTAGATTCTTTGTGATCACTGCTTTCCTTTCTAAATATTCCCTAGCCATCACTTTAATGACACAGCTTAGAATTTTGCCAGGATTCACTTCCTATAATGTGCCTAAAATATGTTAATATGCTATTGTTATGACCAGCACCTGTGGTTAGACAATTCCAAAGATGATAGAACACTAATGGTAAAGAAACTCATATAGACACACACATACATATATATACATACATACATAAATTGTGGGGCATATTATCTTCTAATTATGTAAACAGACCATTTTCCCAACTCACAACTACCAACTTTAACCTAGGGAGGGTGTCATTAGGACACATTAAAACACCCCACGTTTGAGCTCATATGTTGATTCATTGGGGAAAGCTGTTACCATTGGGTTGTACATAAAATGGGGATTAAATGAGGAATGGAGAGAGTTTCAGTCTCCTAGGGATCTCCCCCTTTATACTGAATGAGAACTCTACAGGTTAAATTTACTCTTGGACAATTTGTTCCCCTTAGAGGACAAGGGCCTATGGAAGGAGTCAGAGTACCTGAGTTCAAATCCTACTTTTGACACTTAGTACCTGTGTGACCGTGGGCAAGTCATTTAGCCTCCTCATGTATAAAGGCAGGAATTTGGACTACATGGTTTCTAAAGTTCCATCTAGACCTTGATCGGTGATCTTGTTATTCTATGATCTCAAGGTCAGATGTCTTCCTCCACAAATTCTCTCTTAGAGAGCAACGTTAGTGTTGTCTTAGCAGGCCATCATTTCTTCCGGAGGCTATCCCAGATACACACATAAACCCACTGCCTCCCAACACAGTAACCACAACAGAAGGTCTTGCTTAAATAATTATCCTTCATGATACAAATTGAAACAGGATCTTAAGTTATGTGTTTATTTAGGAGAGACATGTCAAACCTTAGCTTATAGATTTGCATAAGTCAAACTCAAGCAATTTAATTTAGATCACCAAAGAGAACAGATCATTTGACAGCTTCTTGATGCTTTAAATCTTAAATATTCCTCTCCCATCGGCCAGCACAGCACTGAACTCTGCAGGAATTTTCCCTTCCTGCCTTAACGTTACATGGGTTTTTTTTTCCTTACCAAGGTCAAATCCAGATGCACCAGCAGATGACATAAAAACCAGATACCCAGCAAAAGCCAGTTCTGCCCTTGCCAAAAATAGCGTAAGATGGTGGTAATATTTCCACCGTCCCTTCTGAAAACAGATTTTATTTTTTCACAGGTTTTCCATCCACCATTGCCACCAAAAGTGGCAGATGAAAGAGGTATTAATAGAGCAGAGAATATATGGGCATGTGTAGGACAATAGAGAAATAAGGAGAACACCAGCCACAGTAAGGAAATGTGAATCAGTTCAAGAGCAGTTAAGTTAAATCCGCGGATTATAGAGTCACAGTAGGTTAAGGACGCTTGAGTTTGGAGAGAGTGAGGTAGGTCTTGAACATTCCTGGCATTTTGAGCTTGTGGTCATGGAGTGCAGCCACCTTCTCTCATATGTCATTATCCCATATAACATTCCTGTTAGAGCAAACAATAGGCTAGGTCAGGAGTGGGGAACCTGTGGCCTTGAGGCCACATGTGTCCTCTAGGTCCTTAAGGGCCACACCTGGACCTAGAGGGCACATGTGACCTCCGGGCCACAGATTCCCCATCCCTGGTTCTAGATGGTTCGTGAGTCTGACCAATGTGGCAATTCTTAGGTTTTTATTGAAACACTGAGACAAATTCCACATTTCTTAGGTAGGTGCCAAAATTTAATCTATTTTAGCACTATAATAATAAAATAATACCATAATATAATTATAGTTTGTATGCTATAATATAATTATGTAATATTGTATATTAAATTAATACTATAATATATAAAATATTACTATGATAAAATAACACTACAGTAATAAAATACTATAATAATAACTTTTATTATGTTAGACTTTCGAATGCAAATTTCTCCACCATTAAGTTTTCTTTTCCACCTCCACTCACTACCCCCTCTGGTTTTACTCTGTTTAGCCTACATTTGCAAAAGCGTGTAGGGATAGCTGTATTCTGGGTAGAAAAAATAATCCCCAGATCCCTTACTGTATGACCTTGGGCAAATCACTCAATTCTATTTAATTCAACAAGAATTTATTAAGTTCCAGGTACTGAGTTAGGTGCTATGATCCAAAGATAAAAAACAGATATTGTCTTCAAGGAAACTACATTCGACTGTAGGTAACCACCTGGACCTCTCTTTCTTTATCTATAAAATGGGAGGGACCCAAATGGGGGACAATGAAGAGAAGGATGGAGGTGTACAATGATTTCTAAGATCTCTTCCGGTTTGAAATCCTATGAGTAAATGATGCTCTCCCCTCGAATAGTTTTCAACATTCTTTTACAAGTATGGATAGATAAGGATCTGCTTTTCTAAATAATGTCTCTTTCCCTCTCCCTCTCCTTCACCTTCTCCATTTCCCTCTCCCTCTCTTCTTCTTCTCTTTTCCTCCCTCCCTTTCAGGCTATTTACTTTCAGTGAATTTGATCTTCTAAAAACAGCATTATACTGGGTCTACCTCCAACTAAACCTCAAACTTCAGTCAATTCCAATCTATGAGACCGTCCTGGCGTTTTTTAACAGGTAACAAGCTTCAGATGTTAATGTTATTATGGAAAACAACCACACCACCCTTCAATGACGTGACTTCCCATGAGATGAAGGAACTATGACCTTCATCAGTAAGAAGAGAATGCAATTTCATTATGGGACATGAGATTGGGGCATGTATGTTAGCAAATAACTTTCTTGGAAACATAAATATAACTGTTGTGAGAGGACCATATGTTCTGCACATTCATTTTAGGTTCAATAATAATCATTATATAGTAGGGATATATATCTGAAAAGAAATACCATACTGGTCTTAAAATACCTTTGTTTGAAATTATTTTCATTAGACTGTTATCCTTATTTAAACTACGCAAGCAGAACAGAATATGATGTGGTTTCTGAGCAATTAAATGTGTATGTTTAGAAAGGACAATGATTGTGAGGTCAGAAGATTGAGGTTGAGCTCCAGCTCTGACAACAATTAACTGTATTACCTTGAGTTGGTCACTTTACCATTTTTTTCTGACTTATGCAAAATAATGGGCGTTGGATTAGATAATTCTCAAACATTTTGGCCTCGGGACCACTTAATGCTCCTAAAAGTTATTGAGAACCCCAAGAACTTATGTTTACATGGGTTATAGCTACTAATATTTATCATATTAGAAATGAAAACTGATACATCTGATAAATTTTTAAAATATTTATTCATTAAAACAATAAACCTACCAAATTGACATAAACAACATTTTAATGAAATATAACTATATTTTCCAAAAGAACAAAAATTTAGTGAGGAGAGCAGCATTGTTTTCTATATTTTTACAAGTCTATTTAATGCCTTGGCTCAGTAGAAGATAGCTGAGTTCCCGTATCTGTTTCTGCATTCCTCTATGTTGCTTTGGCAAAAGTAGATGAAGAAAATCCAGTCTCATAGAATTGTGTCACTGGAAAAAGCGAGAGGAATATTTCACCAGGCAAATAATATCTTAGTGTTGTTATGAAAACAATTTTGACCTCTGACCCCCAGAAAGGATCTTGAGGAATCCCATTAGTCCACAGACCATCCTTTGAGAACTGCTACTCTAGGATTTTTTTCAGACTAGACATTCCATGAGTCTTTGGTTTTCTAAAACCATGTGTTATAATGATTATTTATCACCTACATTGAGAGGGATGAAAGAAAGTCTTTATGTTAGAAAAGTACCTGGGGTGGTACCATAGGATATGGAGCGCCATGATGGTGTGTGTGTGTGCATGTGTGTGCGTGTGTGCGTGTGTGTGTGTGTGGAGAGAGAGAGAGAGAGAGAGAAAGAAATGTCACAGGCACATGAGTAGTGTTGGGAGTCTAGAGCAGTGTTGTGAGCACTTGGGCAGGACTATGGGCAGAAGAGTTTAGAATGGTATCTTGGGGGTATGTTAGTGTTTCCATGATCTTTTTAGCAGTCTTCCACCAGTGTCAATTGCAATCTATCACACCCAGTCACTAGGGTGAGATTTGCCTAATGTGATAGTGGACTTTCTCTGTTCTTTAAAAAATGTTTTAAAATATTTTTTAGTATTTCATGGATACCAGGTAAGCACTCAGGCCATCTCTCTGTTGCTCCTTCCTCTTGCCACATGGCCCATCTACTTTTCCATTCATTCCAGTGTTTGATCATGCCTTATTTTAATTTGTTCGTGCAAATAATTTTAGATAACATCGTGCACCTGCTCAGACCTATATCTAGTCTTTCTTTTGCTCTTTGAATCAGCTGCCATTGTGGTTCAGCTGAGATAGTGGTCTTCTATTATATTCAGTTATTAACTGATTTTTCAGAGACTGTGGAAAAAAGGAAGGAAATAAAATAACATAATTGTTGTACTACATAGCAAGTCTGAAATCCTCATTTCTTTCAAGTCCAATTACTCAGTCAATAAGTACTGAATGAAGGACTACAGTGTGCCAGTTGCAGTGCTGGGGTGCTGTGATATAAAGACAAAAATGATATGTACACATTCCAATACATAACAAATTTAATTTTTAATTAAGTTGATTTAGGGGATAAAGCACTAGTAGCTGAGGAGAATTAAGAAAGACCTGACATGGAAAGTAGTGCTGAAGTTAAACTTGGAAGGAAACCAAATATTAAAAGAGACAGTGGTAAGGTGCATTCCAGGTCCAATAGGGTCTGCCAAAGCAGAGGTACAGAGATGGGAGAAGTAGGGCCATATATAGAGGATATCAAGGAGTCTGCTTTGGCTGGACTGCAATGTGCAAGAAGGGAACTGATACGTATAAAATTAGGCTCAAAAAGTAGTTTGGGGCCAGGTTGTAAAGGACTTTAAATCCTAAATAAAGGTATTTATATTTGACCCTGCCAATGATAGGGAGACAATAGAATTTAATGAGTAGGAAAGAGACATGATCAGATTTACACTTCAGAAAAATAAGTTTGGCAGCTGGGTGAAGGATGGATGGGAGAGGGGGAGAAATGATATATAGGGAGATAAATTAGGAAGCAATTGCAATAGTCATGAGGGCCTAAACCGAGACAACGGTCATGGGACTGCTGAGAAGATGGATGGGAGAGCTGTTTTGATGGGAAGAAATGACATGATTTGGCAGTTGAATGGAAATGTGAAGTAAATGAGGAAGGAGCCAAATGCTTAGTTTCAAACCTGGATAACTGGAAGGATGGTGCATCCTTGACAGAAACAGGGAAGGTCAGAAGAGGGGAACATTGGAGGGAAGGAAAATGAGTTCTTTCATGGACAAGTTTAGTTGAAGATAATTATGTGAGAGGTTTGAGATGCCAGTGAACAATCGATTATGTAAATCTGGAGCTCAGGAAAGAGTTTAGAGCCAGAAATCCAGATCTGGGAGTCATCCGCATAGAGATGATAATTAAACCCATGCGAACTGATGAGATCATCAAGAAAATATAGACAGAGAAGAGAAAAGAGGCTAGGACAGAGCCTTGGGGCACACTCCCAGTAGAGGGTACATGATGGATAATGGTCCAACAAAGGAACAGTCAGACAGGTAAGAGGAGAGCCAAGAGAGAGCAGTGTCACGAAAACCCAGAAAGAAGAGTCTCCTAGAAGAGAGGGTAGTGAACACTGTCTACTAGCTTGATGTTGGGAAATCTTGTTCTTGGTAGAAAAGGGCTCTGAATGGCCTGAAAAAGGCTCTGAAAAGGGCTCCTTCTGAAAGAAGGGCTTCTCAGGCTCCGAAGTCATGTAATAAGAATTATCCCCTGCCAAAGACAAAAATGAGAGGTTCTACAAAACTAGTGATCTAATTGTAACCCTCATGATGTTGTTTGGACTAGGTTGAACATCCCAATGCCACCTGAGAGGCCAGGGCAGTTCTAGGCTCACCATGGGGTGCTGGAAGTCTAGGATTAGGAAAGTTCCTAGTTTAGGGTTCCCCAGATGAGGTGAGGCTACCACACACCATATTCACCAGATCTTGGCGACATCTCATAGTATAACATTTGCTGTGCCTCATAGGTAATAATGTTCCCCAGATTATTCAAAAGCCTACTCTTATATAGAATATAAATTGTCTGGAAGCAGAAACCATTCTTCCCTTTTTTTGTGTTTATATCCCTAACATCTAACACAATACCTTGAACACAATAAGCACTTAATAGATATTTGTTAAATTAAATTCAACTAGCAGCATGGCAGAGTAGCTAGAGGAAAACCTTGGTTCCGGTCTCACTTCCAACACAGTGACTTTGTGACCTTGAGCAAGTCACTTAACTTCCAGGTGCTCCACACAGCTCTTTAAGATTATATGTTGCAGACAAAATGTCAATCTGCATTAGTAGAGGGAATTTCCTTAACTGGGAGTTCCCTGTTCTAGTGAATTCACAAGTTCAATTCCTATCTGTATCTCTTACTTTGTGCATTTAATAAACATCCATTATAGGCATCCATTTTTAACCAAAGTTCTTCTAGGTTGGTATATCATTTGAAAGCAATGAGTCAGATTGCTGGAACAGCTGTGCACCATGTTGACTAAAGCATCCATCTTTAATGCCTTCTTTTTTTGGTCCAGCTGTCAGAATCACACATATTTTGCTCTATTTCTTTGTATGTTACTTTCAACCCAAGTGTTTACATGTTCTATTTTTTTTCTCTTCCTGATAGCCATGAGACATTCTTTCCTATGAGTCACATACACCATAAGAAATTTCTGTTTGGCTCAACGTTAGGCTGTCATTTTGGAAACAACATCCCCACACTAAGAGATAGGAAATGAGCTAAAATGTGAATGATTCATAGGGACTCTGGCTGTGTTTATTGTGGGAGAAACCAGTGGGAAATAAGAAAGTTATGGTGTGAGTCTCCCTCCATTTATTATATGACAGTGAGCATCATTTGGTGGCCTTATATACCATTCCTAAGTCACACATTCAAAGGCTATTCCTGAATCTTAGTACAGTGTACATGTATTTTTTCCCTTTCAAGCACAACTTTTTGTTTTTTATGAAGATATCTTGATTGGATTCTTAAAGCCAACATATAGCACGATGCATTCATATAAAGCTCCTTTGAGACATAGTCTCTTTAAATCATATAATCCTATTATATTTTGTCTTGTTATACTGCATTTCATTTTTCCCAAAGGTTTCTAATGTCCTCATCACTTGAAGCAAATCATGTCTCTTGAGGTGATGAAACCGTATTCACTTGAAGAGTTGGCTCAGAGGTTTCTAATGCCACTTTCCTGGTGGCTTCTACCTCCATTACCCCAGCTGGTCATTTTACAATGTCCTCTTCTCTTCAGCAGGCAGCACCGTGGGGAGAGAGGGTTAGGTTGATAATTAGGGGGTTCTTAACCTTTTGGTACTCTAATGAAGCCTACCATTCCCTTCTTATTTCTTGTGAAAAAGGAATAGTGGTAGTTCTGTACCTATTTCACAAGGTGGTTGTGAGGATCAAAGGAGATTACATATGTAAAGCACTTCATACAACTTAAAGCCCTATATAATAATAATCTGAGCATAGAGAAATGTAGAGGATCATAAAGGAAACCAATTACATGGAAATGTGATTATAAAAGAAATTTCTAACAAGTTCACAGACCACAGGTTAAGAACCCCTTACTTAAAAAGATGATTTCTATTCTTCTTTACAGGGGCTAACTTCAAGTGAGCTTTTAGTTAAACTGTAGCAGTTCTGGTTAATTTTCCCCATTATCTTACCCATTTTCAGACAGATGTGGCCCCATGTATAAGATCTGCTATCCTTCCCTCTTTCCTCCACACAACTTCTTACCAAATTTGCTTTTGTTCAGTCATTTCAGTCATATCCTATTCTTCGTGATCTCATTTGGGGTTTTCTCGGCAAAGATTTGTTATTGTTGCTAAGTCGTTTTTAAGTCCTGACTCCATTCAGGGTTTTCTTGGCAGAGATACAGCAGTGATTTGCCATTTCCTTCTCCAGTTCATTTTACAGATGAGGAAACTGAGGTAAGCAGGGTAAGTGACTTTCCCAGGGTCACGCAGCTAGTAAATGTCTGAGGTCAGATTTGAACTTGGGAAGATGAATCTTTCTGATTCCCAGTCCAGTGCTCCATCCATCGCATGGATTAGCTGCCCATTCATGGCAAAGATATTGGGTTGAGTGACTTGCCCAGGATCACACAGCTAGTAAGTGTCTGAGGCCGAATTTGAATTCAAGTCTTCTGCCTTCACAACCAGTGCTCTATCCAGCAGACCACCTAGCTGTCAAATGTATTGATATAAATAAAGTCAGTTAATACTTTAGTCCATCTATCCAAACTCATTTCTTATTATTACCAAGCACATTTTCTTTCTTTTAGGCATGCTGGTTTGATAATTATACTATATTAACAACTCATTGTTTCTACTCCATAGCAATGCTGTTCCTCTTCCTTGATTCTCTTCTTTCTTCTGAAAATCAATCCACATTTTTTACTTTTTCCAAAACCCAGTGTAATAGCTAATAAAAATAATGATAATAACAGCTAGCAGCTATATAGAAATTTGGATTTTGCAAAAGTAGTATCTCATTTTATCCTTACAATAACCTTGGGCGTAGGTGCTAGTATTAACCCCATTTTTTAGATGGGGAAATTGAGGCAGGCAGAGGCTAAGTGACTTGCCTAGGAGTCACCCAGCTGGTAAGTATCTGAGGCTGGGTTTGAATTCAGTTCTTCCTGACTCTCTGTGCCTTGCAGTCTATCCACTGTGCCAGATGAATCTGCTGCTTTAGAGGTAGTTGTACAAACTAGAGTTGGGCAAATGGGCCCAATTTAGGAACATTTAAATTTATTTAAACACATGAACTCTAACTCAAGCCTATCAAAATATCCCAGTAGCTCAGTAGCACCATGAGATCTCCTCAGTGTGGACACTTCTTCTAGTAGTACAGATCGCAGCCTGTCCAGCTCCTTCCTCCTGTGAAAATTGCGTTCATATTATTCTATCCTCCTATGCTGGAGGATTTCTTCCAGGTCATTTATATTTTGTAAATACCTCTTTGATATTTATATTACTCACCTGTTATACTTTATTATTGCTGCTTTGTGAAAATATTTGGTTTTTTTTTGGTTAATGGGAGATATAACAGCTGTCTTTTTTTTAAGTTTCAATACCGATTTTTGTTTTTACATTACAAACATTTCCAGAATATACTCATCCCATGAGAACATTTTTATAACACAATGAACTGGTGGGCAAAACAAACAGTAATGACCTCATCTGAAAGTATGTGCAACATCCTACCCTGTAGCCCCCCCCTTCAAAGTCTTTTTTAATGAACAAAAATCTATTTTCTCTCTCTCCCTCTTCTCATCTGATTGAAAAAAAGAAAACCAAATTATTATTTTGAATAAATACACATAGTCAAGTGAAACAAATTTTCTCATTGACTGTGTTAAAAATGTATATGTCAATCTATACTTTAAGCGTATTACCTAGCATGTTTCATCATCATGAGTTATGTGTTGTGGATAATCATTACAATGATCAGAGTTCTTATAATCTTGAAAGTTGTTTATCTTTAAGGTATTGTTATTGTATATATTGTTCCCCTGGTGCAATTCATTTCATCTTTCAATTTCTCAGTTTTCAAAATTGTTCATCTTTAGAATATAGATGCCATTGTATAAATTGTTCTTTTGATTCAGGCTCTTCATTCTGTATTAGTTCATATGTCTTTCCACGTCTTTTTGAAGTCATCTATTTCTTTATTTCTTACAACACAATCATATTCCATCCCATTTATAATATCATGACTTTTTCAGCTATCCCCCAACTGATGGACATTCCTTTGGTTTCCAATTTTATTGTTACCACCAAAAAGATCTGCTATAATCTTTTTGTACATTTCTTTGATCTCTTTTGAGAATAGATCTACCAGGTGGCATAGCTAGGGTACCTAGGTGGTGCAGTGGATAGAGTACTAGGTTTGAAGTCAGAAAGACTTGAATTCAAATCCAGTCTCATACTTACCAGTGTGACCCTGGGCAAGTCACCTAACCCTCTGTTTGCCTCACTTTCCTCACCTGTAAAGTGAGAATGATAATAGCACTCTTCCAGGGTTGTTGTGAGGATGAAGTTAGAGTGATTGCAAAGCACTTAGCATAGTGCCTGGAACATAGGAAGTGCTTAATAAAATGTTGCTGTTATAGCTAGGTCAAAGGGCAGGTACTGTTCAGTAACTTTTTAATCTAATTCCAAATTGCATTCCATTCATTCACAAGTCTACCAGCCACCAAGATTATTCTTTTCCTATAGTCCCTCCAATGTTTAATCATTTTCCTTTTTTTTTGGTCACCTTTGCCAATCTGATGATTTGAGGTGGAATCTCAGAATTACCTTTGATTTGTGTTTCTCTAATTAGTGACTGGGAACATTTTTTTTCATATAGCTTGGGTTTCTTCTCTTGAGATCTGCCCATTTATGTTCTTAACACACTTATCAATTGGGGAATGGCTTCTATTCTCATAAATTTTAATCCATTCCTTATATATCTTGGAAATGAGATCTTCATTAGAGAAACTAGCTGCAAAGATGGCTTTTCCTCCTGGTTAATTGTTTTCCCTTTAATTTTAGATTTATTGGATTTATGCAATAAGTTTATTTTATGCAATCAAAATATACACTTTATCTTCTGTGATCTTTTCTGTTTCTTGTTTGGTCATAAACTTTTCTTATATTCTATTCATAAAATGGTAGTTAAGTTTTTCATGTTTTTCTCATTTGTTGATTTTGTAACCTTTTATATCTAGATCGCATATCTATATGGAACTTATCTTGGTGTGTCTAAGGTGTGACGTGTCTAATTTTCCCAGAAGTCCTTGTCAAAAACCAAATCTTTATTCAAGGTGCTTTGTGTTTCTCAAGTTCTAGGCTCCTATATTAATTTGCTTCTATATCTAATCTGTTTCACTGATCAATCTATTTTTAACCAGTACAAGTTATTTTGAGAATTGCTGATTTGTAGCACAGTTTGAGATTCTTGACCTTTTTAACCTCAATGTGAATTTTGTTATTATTTTTCTTGTTCTATAAAGTAATCCTTTGGTAGTTTGATCAGCATGGCATTGAAAAAATTAATTAAATTTAGATAGCCTTGGCATTTTCATTATATTGACTCAATCTTCCATCAGCAATTAATGTTTTTTCCAGTTATTTAAGTGTGTATTTCTGTAAACAATGGCTTATAATTGCATTTATATAGCTTTTGTGTATATCTTGGTAAGTAGACTCTCAAGTATTTTATATATTCTGTGGTTCTATTAAATAGAATGTCTATTTTTAGATCTTCTGCCAGGTTTTATTGGCATTATATAAAGCTTTGTGCAGATTTGTGCAGATTTATGTTATATACTGTGTTTGTCCACATGATTGTTTCAATTAATTTTTAGTCGACTTTTTAGAGTTTTTTCAGTATACCATCCTAACATCTGTAAAAAAAGTATTAATTGTGTTTCTTCTTTTCCTGTTCTTATTCACTCAATTTCTTTTGTCTTAGTGCTATAACCAGCATTTCTGATACTCTTTTAAATGAATACGAGGAATATCCTTGTTTAATTTACCTCTAAATTTTCTGAAAATGGTACTAGTTTTTTATTCCTATTGTACATAGTAGTAGCTCTTGGTTTTTGATATATACTATTTGTTATTTTAAGGAAGGGTCCGTTTATTCCTATACTTTCTATTGTTTGTAATAGAAATGCATGTTATATTTTCTCAAAAGCTTTTTCCTTCATCTCTTGACATAATCATATAACTTTGATTTATTCTGTTATTAATGTGGTTAATTAAGTTTATTTGCTATCAAACCAATCATATATTCCTGGTATAAATCCAGCTTGATCATAGTGTGTAATCTTTGTGATATGTTGTTTTAAATTCTTTACTATTATTTTTTAAAAACATTTTTGTATCAATATTCCTTAAGGTTCTTGGGATGTCATTTTTTTTCTCTGTTGACTTTCCCTTGTTAATATATGAAGACCATATCTATGTCATAGAAGGAATTTGGTAGGATCTCTCCTTTTGTTATTTTTGCAAACAGTTTATGTAATAATTATATAATTGTTCTTTTAATGTTTGATAGAATTCACTTGTGAATCCATCTGCTCCTGGAGTTTTGGTTTTTGTTTTGTGTTCTTCCTTTGGAAGTTCATTTATGGCATATTTAGTTTCTTCCTCTGAAATGAGGTTATTTAAATTCTCTATTTCTCATTTGGTTAATTGGGATATTTCATATTCTTGTAAATACTCATTTAAAGACTCAGCAGAAATCTCAACTTCTGCACAAGGCTTTTCCCACTCCCTCCTTCTCCTCTTTCCCCTCCTTAGTCTCTAGCATCTTCCCTCTCAGACTTTCCATCTACTCCCTATGTATCTTATGTGCATCTGTTTGTTTACATTTTATCTCTTTCATTAGAATGTAACCTCACCAAGATCAGGAACTTTTCCCCCTCCTTTCTCTGTATCTCTAGGTCTTAGTGTACTGACTGGTGCATTGTAAACACTTCATAAATGCTTGTTGAGTGAGTGGCTAATAATCTTGGTGTGGTGAACAGAAAACTGTTCTTGGAATAAGGAAGAACCAGGTTCAAACCCTACCTCAAACACTGTATATATTACCCTGAGCAAGTCACTTAGCTTCTAAGTGCCCCTGGCAACTCTCTAGGACAGTGGTTCTCAACCTTCCTAATGCTGTGACCCTTTAATACAGTTCCTCATGTTGTGGTGACCCCCAACCATAAAATTATTTTGGTTGCTACTTCATAACTGTAATTTTGCTACTGTTATGAACTGTAATGTAAATATCTGATATGCAGGATGTATTTTCATTGTTACAAATTGAACATAACCCACAGATTGAGAACCACTGCTCTAGGATAATGAGTTTCAGAGAAGGTACCACACCAGTGAAATTATAATTCCAGTCAAAAAATGAGAACAAATATAGAACCCCCGACACACAAATAAATCAATCTCAAAAATACTTTATAAAAATAAATAAATAGGCTTATTGTTCAGAAGTGACTGGTCGTCTTGATCTCTCTTTTTTAATGTAACATTTCTGTCCATAATCTTTGACATTCTTTTAGAATCTTCCCCATTAGCATATCTTGAAAATCCATTGCTGAGTATTTTGAAAATCCTGCTGCCTCCAGAGCTGGCTTCCTCTGGCTTCCTCTCTATCAGTAGGTACAGTCACTTTTTCCAGTTTCATGTTTTTGGATGGCCATTCTCTATATAGCACATGAGATAACCGAGGTGTTGGAGTCTTAATATGGAAGCTCAGCTGTCGTCAGTGATAAAAACAGATCACTTTAGAAGTATGAGCAGAGCTATCCCATTTCACAAGTATTGGCTGTCTTCTGCTCAGTTTTATCTGTAATTGATCCTGGAATGATGTGACTTATTTGAATCTCAAGCCATGCTCTTTGCAGGCTTGTTTCCCCTCCATTGTTTTGTGAGGCTATACTGGTTTACAACCTTTTGAATTTATTTTCTAAACCAATGCTACTATTTCTCTCCATTTGGATGAAATATCCAATGTTTACTAGCTCAAAAAGTCCTTTGAGATCGTCTTGTATTTGTTTTACATCTTATTTTTCTAAGAAATGTTGATCAGAGTCAATAGATATCTTTACTTTTATCCCTTCTCCCCCTCAAAGATAATCATTTAAATCAGACTGTGGCCAGAAACTTTGACAGTCTTTCTGTCCCAGACTGAAATTTTTGTGATGGTAAATTCAACCATCCTTTGTATCAATTCTTACCCAGCCCTTAGTCATTAAATAGTTATTGCCTCAGACAAACTGAGACCTGGGAAAGACCTTAATTTAGAAAGGCCAAGGTCACCCACTGCATCCCCAGCCATCTCCAGTCATCTTGGCATTTGCCTTGCCACTAGACTTGCAAGACTCTGGAGGAGAGTGAGGCGAAAGATTTTGCACAGCTCTGCTTCATATAAATCCAGTTCATGTGTCAACACATCACCCTCTTAATGTCATTGGTCCTCTTCAAGAACTAAGGATGAACAACAACATTTAAATCACATTGGAGTGTTTAATTGCATGTATTCTTCTTATCTTTCTTTTTCTCCCCCTTTAATGTATGTTTAATTTTGATCCTTAGCTATTCACTGGTCTTTCAAAACATCACTGATCTGTAAATAACTCTCATGTGGGTAGCCAGTTCTTTCCTATTGATTATAGTCGTCAGTTTAATTTTTGGTGATGTTATTTGGTATTCCCCATTTCAACCAGAGTCAGACTTCTTGAAGAATGCATTCCTGATATGCCAGCATAAGACTTCTGAACAAGCCACAAATCTCCAGTCTCTTTAATTTCTTAATTCTGAATCATAATTTTCCAACATTTTCACTGTTTCCCCCTATGCCTACATTCTCATTGAAGTCACTCAATATCAAGGCATATCTTGACTTGGTTTGAAAGATCTTGTCAAGTTCTTTATAACATTTCTCCTCTTATTCATCTGCAAGAGATATTGATACATAAACCACAACTATCTTTCATCAGTCCCATTTCCTATATTCATATTAGGTAAATACTGAAGGGTATGATGAACAATCTGTTCTCAAGTATTTGCATTTTAAATTCATCACAATGAGTTTGAGTGATGAGTAATTTTCCTCAGTGTCTTTTAAGTATTTTCCACTGGGCTGCTATTTATCTGTCAGAAGTAACTCAACATTGACATTCCTAGTGCTTTCCCAAAGCGTGCTGACACTTCAGTTGACTTTAATGATTCTAGCATGATTTGTTAAATCATGGGATAGACAGCCTTTTACAGGAAAAGAACTATTATTTGTAGTGTTCTTGAAATATATAATCTTTGAAAATTGGCATTCTGTTTTTGTTCTGGGGTCAGTAACCAGTAGGGACTGAGATCTTTTGATGGAACATGGCAGACCAGGGCCAATCCTGAACATCTATGCCACCTAGGGGAATGCAGTACTAGAATGGGGCTTTTGCTGGTTGGTGTACATGTGCTGCCAGGGTTCAAGAATCCTAGAAGGGTCAGGGAGAGCTGCTTCATATTAGGTGGAGGTAGAAATTTGCGAAGTTTCACTCACAGATACTTCAGATGGCAGAATGATCTGAGATGCCTTTTTATTTGGGAATAAACCAAAGCACAACTGAATCACTAACCCACCATTAAGACACAGTAACATTTTTTTCAGTTGAAAGCTGAAGCAGAAGAGCGAATTCTAAGGTGATTATACTGTGGCTATCTTTAAAATGTAAATTTGTTCCTATAGTACTATGTGGAGTAACTATGCTCCATAAATATTTAACAGCAAGAACAGTTACATTTAATCGGAATTAGGTTTAAGTAGGGATTGTTCCCTCTCATGTGTATAGCCTGAGGAAAAGGCAGAGCTCCCACAGGGGAAATAATAGAATGAACCGAAGGAAATAAAAATGTGTCTTCAACTCTTTCTCACACTAGAACAAAACCATCTCCAGGAGGTTTTTGTGGAAGGCTCCTAGGAAGTGAGCAAACAAAAATGAACAATGTGCTTTTTTTAGCTTTTCCAATATAATCATTCAAAGGCCAAATTGAGAGCAAAAAGTGCCCAACCTATGCATTGTGACTTCTCAAGGTGTTGCAAAGATGCTCCCAAGATGTTATTTCTTGCTCTAGGAAGCATATCAGAAAAGGGAGACAAGATACAGGATGAATGTGTGTCTAATGGGTTTTTCTCCTGGCAGCTTTTATTTAGGAAAAACCCATGAGCTGCCCAGAATGAAATGTAATATGGCTACGGTAGAAAAACCAAGCATGAGCAAAGAAGCAACTATGGTCCTTTGTGGAAGGAGAATCCACTATTTCATCCTAGTCAGCAGGCTCCAAAAATCAAGGATGGGTGATGGCTAGTTGGCACAGTGAATAGAGCATTGGCGCTGGAATCAGGAGGGCCTGAGTTCAAATCCAGCCTCAGACACTTAACACTTACTAGCTGTGTGACCTTGGGCAAGTCATTTAATCCTAATTACCCTGCCTTCCCCCCTCCAAAAAGCAAAAAAAAAAGAAAATCAAGGCTGGTTGTGAGCTTCTCCAACTGAATGAAGGAGTGGGTCTGAAAATATGCCTTTTTAGGTTACTCCCACCCCCAGAAATATGAGTTAGAAGCTTGGGAGATCTGAT
Source organism: Pseudochirops cupreus (assembly GCA_028627135.1). Lineage (NCBI taxonomy): Eukaryota > Metazoa > Chordata > Mammalia > Diprotodontia > Pseudocheiridae > Pseudochirops > Pseudochirops cupreus. The sequence continues at coordinate 508,507,006 of CM053582.1, forward strand.
GGAGAAGATAGCAAACCATTCTCCCACCTGCCTACTTAGAAAAGATGAAAACTCTCAAGTAGTTAAAGCAATTTTCACCTCAATTATCTCATCTAAAAGATATTGGAGTTGTCTCTGTATAGAATAGATCCTAAAGGAAGGGAAGGCAGGTTTTGAGTCTCCTAATCCCTGTCTGGCCCTGAGCTCTGTTTTTGAACACTGTCCCACCTGTACTAACCACACAGCAATCTCACATTCTAAAGTTAGAACTGTCCTCAGCATTTCTGCATTTCCACTTGCCCATAACTGAAAAACGTGAAACTGAAACCTCAGCATGTTGTTTTCGCCCCTCCATTCCCATTCGAGACATCTGCTGAACAAATGCCCAACCTTCTCACTCCAAGATCTTTTCCCTTTGGAAAACTTCAAAATCACTGGGAACTCCAGTGGTAAGACCAGTGCTACAGGAAAGAGAAAGTGAACCATTCTGTTCTGTCCCTGGAAACTGGGCTGGAATGATTTTCCAATCTCCTCAGCTCTCCTTAGTCAGTAACATAGGAAATGCATCTTTTAGATGCAATGAATGGTATTTTCATGTGGGGAAGAGCTTTTTGGGAAGGTCTCCTCCCCTTTGACTACTCTCTCTCCTTCCCTTTCTTGATTTTTTTCTACTCAATTTCAATTTTCTCCATCCTTCCACCTAGGTCTCTCATTTCCTCTCTGTTTCAATCTCAGAAAGCATTCTCCTTTAATAGGCTTCTAATAACTGAAAGACTTTTTAGCATGGAGACTACCCCTCCCCTCCTCTCCTCAGACAGAATGAGAAGTCAATCAATATTTCTCTGCCATAGAGACTACTGTCCTCAACATTTAACAATTTTCTTCCCTTTCCTGAGTCATTAGGTTGGAGTGAGTTCCCCACCCCTGGAATGGTCTCCTATCCCGTTCATCAGGCCTTCCACATTCCTAACCCACTTTTTTTGTAACCATAATGTAATTTAAATTCACATTTTCAGATGCATTCCCTCATTCAGTTGGAGAAGGTCACAACTCTCCTTATTATGGTTTATGGTGTGGTGTAAGCCAAATGAGGAGTAAGCTGGTTTATATGGGAACAAAGCCCTGGAAATCTTTCGTATGTGTGAGAGGTTCAGCTAAGGCATAAAATAGCAGCTAAGGGCCTACTGCTAGTGATAATTTTAGACTTCAATTTTAGTTCAAATTTGCTTATGACATGATTCCTAGTGTCAGAGTAAAGGGCTTATTTAAATATTTTTTTTCTCTACTTTTGACTAGCAAAGTGGTGTCTTTTTTTTTTAAGCTGAAATTTTGTTTGCATATAAATGGAAAATAGTTCATAGTAGTGGTAGAAACGGGCAAAGGAGGTGGGGAGGGCAATGTCCAGGAACTCAGTTTTCAAACTTCTTGGTCCCACCACAATATAAACAAATATGATGCTCTGAGTCTCTTTTTCCTCCTTTGGATGTCTCAGTGCATGGACAATGAGCTGTGGTGGCAAAAGGAGTCCAAGGACCTAAGGTGAAATTCCTTCTCTGCTATTACTAGCCTAAGGATACTCATATACCCTCTGTGAGCCTCAGTTTCCTCATCTGCCAAATAAGGAAGTTGGATTAGATTATCCCTGTGGTTTCTTTCAACGTGAAATCTATGAACTTGGGAACCTGTTCAGTCTTCTTGAGTTGTTCTTCCCACTTGGCTTTGCATGGGGTTCAACAGGAGAATTCTTTTCCTGGAGCAGAGAAGTTTTCTTTTTATTCTCAGTGAAAAGAGTACTTTGGTATGGATGAAGAATCTTTTATGTCAACAGTATTATGTACTCTTACCACAAATATGGATCGCAATCTTTTCATACCTTCTTTTCCTTTAAGATTCTTGCTTATCAAAGTCAAAAACATTCATGCCCATTTGGGGTACTGGAAGTGGAGGTATGGAGAGGAAGATGAGGGAATGCATCTTAATGATATTTAGCATCATATTTCATTTATCTGTTATCTTAGGAGGATCAGGTGTTCTGTACTATATATATATAAAATTAAAGTTTTCCCTTTTCATTGGCGAATCTTTTTATTTGATATTTTAAATTTTTTCCAATTTCCTGTAAAAACAATTTTTATCATTTGTTTTTAAAACTTTTGAGTTCCAAGTTCTCTCTCTTCCTTCCCTTCCCCTCCCTGAGGTGTCAAGCAATTTGATATAGATTATACATGCGCAGTCATGCAAAACATATTTCCATATCATGTTATAAAAGAAAAAAAATCAACCAAAAAATCCTTTCAACCCAACAATAATAACACCACAAACAAGAAAATAAAGAAAGTGAGGGGGAAAAAAGTGTGCTTTGATCTGCATTCAGACCTCTTCGGTTTTTTTCTCTGAAGGTGAATAGTATTTTTTTCATCATAAGTCCCTCAGAATTGTTTTGAATCATTGTATTACTGAGAATAGCTAAGTCATTCACAGTTGATCATTGTACAGTATTGCTGTTACTTTTTGCTGTTCTCCTGGTTCTGCTCACTTCACTTTTCATCAGTTCATTTAAGTCTTTCCAGGTTTTTCTGAAAGCATCCTGCTCATCATTTCTGGTTTGGTTTTTTTTGTCTTTTTGGAGGGGAAAGACAGGGTATTTGGGGTTAAGTAACTTGCCCAAGCTCACACAGTATCCGAGGCCAGATTTGAACTCTAGTTCTCCTGACTCTGGGGCTGGTGCTCTATTCACTAGGCCACCTAGCTGCCCACATGCTCATTTCTTACAGCACAGTAATATTCCATCACAATCATATAGCACAGCTTGTTTATCCATTCCCCAACTCATAGATATCCCTTCAATTTCCTATTCTTTGCCACCACAAAAAGAGCTGCTATAACTATTTTTTGTATACATAGATAATTTTCCTTTTTTGAAAAAATCTCTTTGGGATATAGACCTAGCAGTGGTATTGCTGGATCAAAGTGTATGTACAGTTTTATAGCCCTTTGGGCATAGCTTCAAATTGTTCTCCAGAATGGTTGAATCAGTTCACAACTCCACCAACTATGCTTTAGTGTCCAAATATTTTTTTAATTAATCATTTTAATGGGAATCTTTTTAAAATATATCAGGAGCATATCATTTAACCATTTTGATGGTACAAGGTCATTATTTTATTGTGTTTAAATATATTAGTACCCTCATGGGTTGTTTACTTCCCCTCCCCCATATAAAACCTACGTGCATAAATATGAATATACATATACATTACTGTGCTTTTCTAATTCTGTTTGAATTTTAATTTTTCTGACTTTTCCTCTACATCAGCCTAGCAGTTGTCAGTCTTATTGGTGTCAGAATTCCCACCTGTACCCATCTTCTTCTACCATTTAAATTTGTTGCTTCTATTCAACAGTGAGCTGGGAAAAACATAATAAAGTATTGGCTTCAGTCCTAGGTACCTCACTGCAAGAGGGATATTTGGCAGGCAGCAAGATGGTCAGAAGAAGAATGACCAGGATGTATAGTAGACTTAGGCTGTATCATGAGATTTAGCCAAAGAAACTGTATTATTAGAGAGACTTAGGGAGTACATGGTCACTATATTCAATATTTATTATGTGGAAGGGATCAGACAACTCCAATATGTGCAAAAAGGGCAGTAGGTAGAAATTATAAGTAGTCAAATATTGAATCAAGAATAGGAGAAAGTGTCCAACAATTTAAACATTCCAGTCTTGTGAGGTAATGAGTTGTCTTTTACTGGAGGTCTTCAAAGTGAAGCTTGTAGTTGTTTTATAGGGATTTATATTTCAGGGAGGGCTTAGAAAAATGTGCTTTGAGAGCCTTTCCAATTATAGGGCCTTATTCTATGTGTATCAAAGGAGAACTGCTATTACTCTAAGTCTAAGGACTTTTTCATATTTTCCAAAATGAACAAAATTTGGTACATTACCTTTGTGGCACAACCACTCAAATGCCTCTTTTCCATCTTGATGCCCTAGAGGGCTGAAGTTGCTAAACACCTGATCTCACAGTGTCTGGCACATAGAAGGCACTTAATATATGTTCATTGATTGAATGAGTGATTGGTGCATTAGTATGTACCAATGGGGCAGTTTGTGACACAGTGGATAGAACACTGGGCTTGGAATCAGGAAGACTCATTTTCATGAGTTCATTAAATCCAGCCTCAGACCCTTACAAGCTGTATGACCCTGGGCAAGTCCCTTAACCCTGCCTCAGTTTCCTCATCCGTAAACCAAACTGGAAAAGGAAATGACAAACCACTCCAATATCTTTGCCAAGAGAACCCCAAATGGAGTCACAGAGAATTGGACGTGAGTCTTAAAAAAGACTTAACAACAAAACATTACTACAGAGGAGTGCATCTCAGAGCTAATAACAATATTAATAATGATATCAATCATTTATATAGTACTTTGAGGTTTGCAAAGTGCTTTACATCACATTTCATTTGATCCTCACAACAACTCTACAAAATAGGTTGCTATTATTAGCCCCATTTTTCAGATGAGGAAACTGAGACCAAAAGAAATTTACTTGCCTGGGGTCACACAGTCAATGATTGTCTGAGGCAGGATTTGAACTCTGGTCTTACTGATTCCAAGGCCAGTGCTTTATAAATGCACTTTACCAAAAATAAGTAGTGTATTTTTTAAAATGAGAAAAAAGTGTGGCATGGAATATTACCTTCAACTCAAAGAGAAATAGCTTCCAAGGTTAGGACTGCATGGTGGCTAAATAAACTCAGTTCATGGTTTTCCTTTATTAAAACCAGAAGTGATGACTAGTTCCTGTTCCTGTAGGGGGAGCTACTGTAGGCTTCTTTTGTTGCTATCTTGTTTGAGGTGCAATCATGAGCAAGAGCCATTCAACAGTGATCATTCATACTAAGCCTTCCTGCTATAGCAATCCCCGCCCCTGTCCAGGTCCTGAGTCTCGATCCCAAAATGGCCCAAACCCTAAGCCCCCTGATACTTGTTCTTGATTATGATGGTCAAGAGTGTTGTCCATGACAGTTCATGCATGGAGGTAGATGAGTCAACTTTGGGCAAGAGTAATGTGATAAGTGTTTTCAAACAGTATCAAATCATTTCAGCCTTCTCTCATCCTGGTTTGCTTCTACTTTTTGAAACAACAAAATGTCAGTGGGTCCTAAAATAAAGAGCTGGGAGGGACTTTAGAAATTATCTAGTCCAATCCCTTCATTTTTACAGAAAGGGAAGCTGAGGCCTAGAGTGGGTAACTGATTTGCCCAAGAAAGCAGAAGATCCAGGATCTGAACTACCTTCCATATGATGTTAGATGAGACACAAACTACATTGGTTTAGTTGTTAAGATCTTTCAATTATCAAGTGTTGGAATTATTTTGAGGCAAGTAGAGTGAAAGGAGACTAGCTGCAGAGTCAAAGGACTAGAGTTCAAATCCTGTTTCTGAAGCTTACTACCTGGTGACTTTGGACAAGTCACAACCTCTCTGGGCCTCAGTTTCCTCATCTATAAAATGAAGAGGTTGGATTAGATGACCTCTGAGGTTCCTTCCAGCTCTAGATCAATGGTGCTTCCAGTTTTCATTTAGTCCTGCACAACTGAAGCAAGATAGACAGCTTGCCGTGTTGGAGAAGTAGCTTATCTTGTAGTCAGGAAGCCCTGGGTTTGAATCTTACCTCTGACAGATTTTGACAAGGGTAACCATAGAGAATCTTAGCCTCTAAGTGCCCCCAAGGAAACTCTCTGAGCTTATAACTACAGAGCAGGTACCAATCTGCATTGATGGACAAGAGTTTCCTCATCAGGAGCTCCCCTATGTAGGTCCAGTTGAAAAAGAAACAAACTGACATTTTACTGATATGTAGCAATAGTCTCATGTAGTGGCAAGAGCTCCAGATGAGGAGTTGGAAGACAGGCATTCTGTTCCCAGTTCTGATGCTGGTTAGTCTGGAAGTGTTGTCATTTTTCAGTCATGTTTGACTCTTGTGACCCCATTTGGGTTTTTCTTGGCAAAGATACTGGAATGGTTTACCATTTCCTTCTCCAGCTCATTTTACAGATGAGGAAACTGATGCAAACAAGGTTAAGTGACTTGTCCAGGATCACACAGCTAGTAAGTGTCTAGAGCCTGCATTTGAACTCAGGAAGATGAGTCTTCCTGATTCCAAGCCCAGTGCTCTATCCACTAGACCACTTAGCTGCCCTGTGCCCTTAAGCAAATCCGTTTTCTCTTGTAGACTTTACTCTTCTTTGGAAAGTAAGGGTATCAAGTGCAAATTATCATTTAATGTCCTTTTGACTTAAAGGTCTGTGATTTGGTCATTCAGTTTGACAGGAAGAGTTCACCTACAAGTTAATTTTCTATTAATCATTCATCGTCTAATACACTTGCTAGTTAGGCATTGTTTCTTTACCACTTTGTAACTTAGTAGTTGAACAACTAAGTCCTGTAGGTATGTAGAATAAATCTGAGAGGGCCCCCTAAACCCCTTCCATTTCTTTTTCAGGTCTTAACTCTGGGATTATTTTATATATCAGGCAGTGACACTCTTCTAAGTAGATGGGTACAGCTTTTCTCTTTGAATTTTAGTGCAGTTCAAATGAATGTGGAAGGTGGAGGGGTTAATCATTGATCAGACTGCTAGTCTTTAAACAGAAGCATGCTTTTATTTAACCCGGGAATGATTCCAAATAATGTGCCCTGGAGTCGCAAGAATGGAATTAAGTGGCAAGCATTGCATTGTATATGAAGTCAAGAAAAATACTTGTGACATTCTATAACAACTTGCTGACTTGGCTTAAGTCAAATGAAACATGACAAATTTGGTCCTATGGGCATTTATCTTCAAAGAAAAGCTTGGATTTTTGGGTCAAAATTCCCAGCAACCTAATGATCATTGACCCATCTCACAAAAATCTTGCATCCAAGTGAGACGCTTCTTAATTAAGATTCGAACAAATGGCCAAAGCAGTAAACTTCTAAAATACAGAATGAAGAAAAAAATCCCCATGTAGGCACATATTTACATTAATGTGAATAACATGCTTCATAAAATAGAGGCCATAGAGAGTGATGGAAATAACTTTGAACACACAGGAAGAAGAATTGGGCTTGATTCCCAGTTTATTTAACTGTGTGATATATCAAAGGGCAAGTTATTTTACCTTCCTCTTCTCAGTTTCCTCCTCCATACAATGATGAGGTTAGGCTAGATGAGAGCTCAGGGTCCTTCCACTTCTAACATTTTCTCATTTTATAAAATAATCTATTTCTTTGAACTAAAAGCATGGATTGAATCCATCCTGTTCTTTTTTTTTGTTTTGTTTTGTTTTTTGTTTTTTACTTCACATCTCAACTTTGATCTCAGAAGGAGAAAGGAGCTTCCCAGAGTCACAAAATCAGAGAACTGGGGGGCTGGACAGGGTCTTAGAGAGTTCATCAGGTCCAATTCTCTCATTTTTCCAATAGCATGGAAACTTTTGGAAGGTGGGAACAAATTCTCATTTTATCTTTGTATTCTCCGGGTCTGTCTAGCACAGGGAGGACTTAGCTTAAACGCCTGTTGGGTTAAATTTTATAATTGAGGAAAATGAGCCCAAGGAATGTGAAATGATTTGCATAAAGCCAAATAAGTCCACAGCAGTAATTTCAGCTTTCCACTTCCTAAGTCTTTTCCCATTCCTCCATGTCTTGTCTACTGATGACTTCTATGAGCCAGGAATTCAGATTCATGATTCAAAGACCATGACCCAGGCATAGTAACTACAATGCTGTCTTCTACAATGAGCTGCAGGACAGGCACAATGATTGGCTTTTTTCCGCCTACAATTCACAATGGCAAGCACTCAGAACAGCACCATCTTTTTTCCTGAATCCTTTGTTATATCTTATAACCACGGTGAATTTAATTAACATTGACTTTGGGGAGACTGACTCTTTCCTGAAATACCTTATTTCAAGTATGAAAGCCACTGAACACTTAATGCCAAGTAAATAAATACCTCAGTGAGAAAAATTATAACTTTTTAATTGGCAGCTTCTGCTCAGTTCTAATTTCAAAGCAAATACGGGGTTGTTGGTTTTTTTCAAGGCCTTGAGTAAATGAACTTGAGGTTTGTTTAAATAATGACAGTCCCTTACATTTTTATAACTATTTATGGTCTAAAATTACTTTCATATCCATTATCTTATCTGATCCTCACAACAATCCTGTGAAATAGGCATAGGAGATATTATTAATATACCCGTTTTTGCAGATAAGGATCCTGAGAATTAGATAGCAGAAGTGAATATCCTAAGGTTAATATTTACTTAGTGACAAGAGTCCAGACTTAAATCTAGAGTTTACCTTTCACCCAGCTTTGTGAAAAAACAAAAACTATTAAGTAGCTCCTTATTGCCCAAAGGATGAACTACTTGGGATTTAAGGCCCTATTCAATTTGACCCTGACTTATGTTTCCGAGTATACTTCATAATAGTCTTTCATAAATATTATATTCCAGTCAAACTGGATGATTGACTGTTCCCTGAGCTCAACATGCCAACACCTGCTTCCATGCATTAGGACAAGCTCTCCCTTATGCTGGAATGTGTTCCCTTCCCATCTCTGCTTTCAATTATCCTTCTCTTCCTCAGAGTTCAGCTACAGGATCTCCTCTGTGAAACCTCTCCTGGTGTCTCCAGCTACTAGTGCCCCATCTCCTTAAACCATCTGGTATTTTTCTGAACATACACACTCACACACGTCTTCCCTGATAGAATATAAGTTCCTTGAGAGTAAGAGTCATTTTTATCACCAATTTCTGTAACCAAGTGCTTTACATATGGCAAGCACTTAATAAATGATTGTTAATTGATTGATAGTCTACCTCAACCCCCATTTAGTGCATATCACAAGCCCCCTGCACTTTCTCATCCTGTATGATTCTTGCTCATGTTTTCTCATAGATCTTCTACCGAGGTTCTACCCAAGGCACTGAAGACCTTGCTTGCTCTCATTCTTTTCATTGCTCAGACTACCGTTGTACCACATGGGCTGCCTGTTCATCTGTTGTCAATCATTTCATATCCCTGCTGTCTTCTTCAGTAATGGATGTCCCTTCTTTCCTTCCCACTGATAAGCTGGACCAAGAAATAGAGTAAGCATGCTTCTTGCTCCTCATTTCTCCTATTCCAATTTCTGGAATTTTGCATTGCTTCCCAACCCTTTTAAGTCCTACCATCATCCATCAGTGGCCTTTCCTACTTTAAGATTCAGTACATCTGTATCGATCTATCAAGATCCTGGTGGCTATTTTCTGCTGGTCTCTACCTAAGTTTTTTCCATTTTTTCTCCATGAGTTCAATACTCACCTCATTGTTTTCCTCTCCCTACTCTACCCCATACCATCTTCTACCCTCATACCTGGGGTCTTCAGTTTACATATTGATATTCCCTCAGTACCCTAGCTGCCCAGTCAGCTGTACTCTGGATTCTGCTCCACCATCACCTTCTCTTCATTCTCACCTACCGTCCCACCCCCAGGAAAAACAAACAAACAACTAGTCACCAGGAAACTCATCATCACTGATAGTTTCAGCTTTGGTTCTCACCTCACATCAGAACACTCAGTAACCTCTGTCCCCTGATTGGAGGGCTGGAGGATGGAGCAAAAAAACTCCCCCTAAAACCTCCAGATAAGGAGGGTTCAGAAGCCCAGTGAACTCTTAATTTCCTAATAGCCGAGCTCTTTCAATTCTATTCCACTATCATAGTGCCCTGGGTCCCTTCTCTCTGCAACCCCTTCTAGATCCCTTCTCTTTTTGGTTCCCTTTTGTTCATCATCATCCCCCATTAGTAAGCTCCTAGAGGGCAGAGAGCATCTTTTTTTTTTTGAAATACTATTTTTATTTGTTTATTTTTCGTTTTCAACATTCATTTCCACAAGATTTTGAGTTACAAATTTTCTCCCTGTTGTTCCCCTACCCCCCCACCCCAAAATAGCTAGCCTTCTGAATACTCCTTCCCCCAATCTGCTCTCTCTTATATCCTCCACATGGTCCCTCTAATTTTCTTTTCTTTTCTTTTTTATTTTTTTTTGCTTTTTTTTTTTGGAGGGGCAATTAGGGTTAAGTGACTTGTCCAAGGTCACATGGCATGTAAGTGTTAAGTGTCTGAGGCTACATTTGAATTCAGGTCCTCCTGACTCCAGGGCTGGTGCTCTATTCACTGTACCACCTAGCTGCCCCATATTTTTTTTTAACATTTATTTTTAAAACTTTGATTTCCAGATTCTTTCTCTTCTTCTCTCCTCACTCACCCCCACTGGGAAGATAAGCAATTCAATATAGGTTGTACATGTGTAGTTACACAAAATGTTTCCATAGTAGATATATTGTGAAAGACTAACTATATTTCCCTCCAACCCATCCCTCTTCCCACTTATTCTGTTTTCTACTTTGACCCTGTCCCTTTTCAAAAGTGTATGCTTCTAACTACCCTGTCCCTCAATCTGCCCTCCTTTCTATCACTCCCATCTTATCCCCCTCCCCCCTACTTTCCTGTAGGGTAAGATACCCAAATAAGTGTGTATGTTATTCCCTCCTTAAGCCAAATTCAATGAGAGTAAGGTTGACCCATTCCCTATCATATTCCTGTTCTTCCCCTCCATTATAACAGTTTTCTCTTGCCTCTTTTATAGGAGATAATTTACCCTATTCTATCTCTCCCTATCTCCTTCTCTCATTATATTCCTCTCTCACCTCTTAAATTTTATATTTTAGACATCATCCCTTCCTATTCAACTGACCCTGTGCCTTCTTTCTATGTATACATATACACATATATACACACACTCACATATGTATTTATACACACATACACCCTCCTATATAAACATATATATA